>CAXKVI010000002.1:40526984-41126984 GCA_964058755.1 Campiglossa producta | reverse complement strand
AGTATTTCTATTTTATTTGATATTTTTTTGATAAATTTTTAGAAGTAGGCGTGGCACCGCCCACTTTTTAGGGAGGCATATTGAAAATTTCAAGAGTCATAACTTTTAAACTGATTACGGTAGAACGATGATATTTGGTACAAGGTATACTGCCATAATAGGGAGTATACCTGATGTAATTGGACGAAATCGCTTCCCAAGCACGCCCACTTCCGAAATGGAAAATTTCGAAAATCATATGAAAACTAACGCTGGGTATTTAATGTTCGGTTTATGCAAGGTTGGTTCAGGCACACCGTGCGTTGTCCATCCAAACCTGGCCAGAAGGAGCTCGTTTGTACCTAACATGTAATTTTTCATCAATCAGAAATAAATAATGAACAGATTAAGTACTATTTTCAAAATTTCTCTCAACTGTCCTACACATATTTAAATTATCAAGACCATCAGGACACATATAAATCACATGTAAATCTATATTAAAACGCAGCTGAAACCTAACAGCATTTAATATACATAATATTAACCGCAAATCAGAAATATTTCCTAACCACAAAAAATTCCCTTAGCAATCGCAATCGCAGCCAAGTTGTATGTATATTTATATGTATATTCATAATACGGACATTTTCGTATTCACGTTAATACACAAGAGAACAACATATTTGTCATATATAATTGGCTGATTATGAAAGCAGCATTTAACTTGTGAGCCCAGCATGAAGAACACCTACACCTTGCCACACACTTATGTACACATAAATGTCCATGCAAAAAATTGTGTGATTCATCTATAAAGAGATTTGTCCTTGATTAATACCTTTTATCCGCAGTGGGGTATAATTCAATATACATATATAATAAGGAAATTTTAATTTGTGTAGTATACTCAAAAGAGTTTGAGCGAATTGTAGCATAAAAAAGTAGGTACCCGTTTGGTTATCTATAAATGAGTACAATTACTTTCTACATAGGAAATGCTCTAACAAATGTGAACAGTTCAGCCCATATAAAATGATCAGAACTGGCATAAGTCGCTTCCTTCTTTGTAATTCATCCCAAACTCATCCATACCTAATAGCATTTTTTGCAGGCATCTAAAAGCAAATATAATAATCAGAGCTGCAAAACAGGTTTGAACCGAAACAGTTGTTTTTCAGTATTTGAACCAAAACACGAACCGAACCAATTTTTTAGATGCATGAACCGAACCGAAAACCGCAAAAAAGTGTTTCGGTTCTGTTCAAAATTAGAAAAAAATTTAAAGAGTTTCTAGTTTCATGCCTAAAACATTAATTATCCCAAAAATTGCAAAATAGTTAAAGGAAGGTAGAAGCATACGCAAGAAAAAAAAACTTTTTTAATTTTAGCGCTGTTGTCAAAATGGGTTCAATTCCAGCCAACTGCATGCCATTTGACAGTGCAAAAATGAAAATAGTTTTATTTTCTTTTCGTTATGCACCTACCCTGCCAACCAGAGCAAGTCAAGGTGAAAATAAAATCAGAAACTATAGCTTTGCAATACCAAAAATCACTGTGGGGAAAAGTCTTCATCGAAATACCAATGCAAACAAAATTATCCACCTTTCTGTCCAGCTTTTTGGGAAACGCGACCTGGTAATTTCCCAGAAAATTATCCGAAGATGGTTAGCAGGGCACCTTCCTTTATCTACTTTGTTTTGTCATAAACGAAACAAAACATACGAAAATGAAAACCCATGGCGTTGCCAGTAAGCTGAAACTTTAATTTTTCAAGGTTTAACTACCCAGTGGGAAAAGAAAACGTACTGTTTCATCCATGGATATATGTATGAAATGTAACGTGTGAAAAATCGACTTAGATGCAGAATAAAGTATGGAGGTCGATAGATGTTATTGAAGCGTGCAAAACAGTGTGTGTTATTTTTTTAGGGGGAAACCACAACAGTAAAAGTTATTGAAAGTCAAGTTTATATAAAGCATTTTTTAGATCAAAATTTTTCGAAAATTAATGAACCGATTTTCAAAATTAGATAGGTAATTGAGTTGCCTTTCATTAAATATATGTGTATTTTATAACAAATGACACTTATGTGAAAAGAAATTTTAAACAATTTATTGCTGTAAATTTTCTTACAATTTTTGAAACTTGTTTCAAGCAACCAGCGTGCCACTTTCCAAGAAAAAACCCGCGTGTAATTATCATAACTCTTGAACTAGTTACAGAAATTTGAAAATAGGAACAGATTCATATAATGCCGCAATTAATTTTTAAATATATGTAAACAGTTTAGTAAAGATAATTGCACGCGGTTTTTTTTTTGTTGGAAAGTTGGAAGCTTCGGCTTTCAGACTGTGTAATGGTTGCTTGAAAAAACTTCCACAGGTTATACGAAAATTTACTTTGAAGAAAAATTTATATTGCTTTAGGAGATCCATCAGCAGAGACCCTTATAATGAAAATAACAAAACGAAATGTTGAGTTATTAGAAGCTAAAGGTCAGGACTGGAGTCCACGAGAAATTCGTATATTTATCTCTTGAGAAACATATCTTGAAAAAATATCAATGTTTGAGACCAGAATACTAGAAAACGGCTAGTCTGAGAAAATTTCAGTCTAGGCAGCTTTTGTAGGGAATTCAATTTCCTACAAATATATGTTCGGAAAATGGTGTTTTACAACAATGGTTTGTCGTTTTTGTGCCAAATAAAAGGTTAAGTCTGTAAAATAAAAACTAGCGATGATAGACCGCTAGATTTTAATTAAAATTTTTTTTTTCATCTTTCTTAAAAAGAAAATTAATTTAATTTTTGAAAAAAAAAAATGATTTTTTTTTGGCCCAGTCCAATACATATGTAAGTGATACTGCGTGTGGCGTTTACGCCGTATAAAGATTAATTGTTGTTTCCTCCAAAGAAGAAATACGCTCACTACGAGAATATCTAGATATCAACCCCCATATTCTTTTACATTTTTTTTTAGTTTCTGGCTGGGTTGATATACAGGCCGATTCTAAGTAATTTCTCACTTTGCGGATTTTCTCATTCTCATATAAATTGTGAGCAAAAATGTATGAAAACGTGAAACAGTTTGCACCGGTTGCATGATAAAGACATGAACCGGTACAAGTTTTATAAAGGTGGTTCGAATCACTGAACCGAACCACAAATATTTTTTAAGCGGTGTGCAGCCCTGTTAATAATCGCACATTATCCTCTTTAATGTATTAATAATATAAATGCTTGCATACCTTTAGGGGCCTAACAGCACGTGTACACTTTTACAAATGTTATCTTAATGTCATGCTCAGCGGAGATATTTTACCTACTATTATTATTGTAGCGTATTTAAATTTGTAAATATGTATTCATGTACACATATTAAGACTGAAATAATACACACCAGTAAACACCAGCTGCGTTTACAAAACCCACAAAAACTTAAGTGTTCTATGGGGAGTCAAATGAATGCTGCAAATTAATCTATACTATAATAAAACTGTAGAAAAATCGTGTCTGTACATTAAAAATTTCTTTGAAAAAATGGCTGGGGATGACTTGAGGAATGTTATAGAGTCCATCTCAACAATTTTTAGAATTATTGTCTGTCTGTTTGTCTGTTTGTCCGTTTGAACGTAAGGATCTCGGAAACTAAGAAACGGATGTTAATGAGACTTTTTCTGGTGGACAGCTTGAAGCTTAGAAGGAGCCCTAAACTTTATTTTATCAAAATCGCCCAATAAACAAAAAATATATAGTCATTTTAAGTGAGGTACCTATGAACTTTTTTTGTAAACAGATTTATATGAAGAAAAATTCACTTTGTTTGTCAAAAAAATAACAAAGCGTGCCTCTCACAAATTTTTGTTTAAAAAATTTGGGAAATAAAATTTTTGAATCTATTCATCCATTCAGTTATCTATACTGAAATAAAACTCTAGAAAAGTTGTATCTGCACATTGGAAATTCCTTGGCTAAAATTACTGAAAGTGACGTAGGAAATGTTATAGAGTTCATCTGAACTACTGTTATATTTTTTGTCTCTATTTTTATCAATGAGGGTGGGTATCTAAGTAGGAGCAGATGAGGTACTGAGGTTAAGGAGATAGAAGGAAGGAAGTATTTCGGAAAAACTCGACTGGAATTGCCAACAGAGATAGGGGCTTAACCCAAACATATGTGAGGGAAAGGAATATGACATAGGAAAGAAAGCCGAGGAAAAGAGGTTGATGAAGAAGAATTGGACCCGAGAATAAGGTTGGCAAAAGCGAAAAAATTGTTTCAATAGAAATTAGTACCACACTAGAATACAGATCTACCCGGACAACGTCAGGTTCCCTGCTAGTAATTTAATAAAAAGTATTTTTCTAATTGAACTGCACAAGACTTAAAAACAAAATGAATGTGGAAGAGGTAACTTGTCGGATAAAGTTTTCATAAGGATTTTCAGGGCTAATCATAACGCATCATAATGCATAGATACGAGATAGCCGCTTAAAAGGGAAAAAATGTTATTTAATTTATTTTTAACTAGCTGACCCGGCAGACCTTGTCCTGCCAAAAAATTTATTTCTCTGCATGTTTTTCTAACCCGATCCCTACATCTATTTTAATCCATACCCAATCTCCTTCGTGTAGAAGGCACCAGGGCCCCTTTTTCGTTATCTCCAGTGTTTTTTGGAGGTACCAGAGATTAATCTTGTATAACTCCTCACGAAATTTCAGTGGTATAACCTAAATACCTCTAGGGACATGGACTATGAAATGTTTCCATCGTTTTTTTGGAGATGATAGGGATTAATCTTATTTAACTTCTCATGAAATATCAGTGGTCTAGCCTAAATAATTCCAGAGATATGGACTATGAAGTATGAAGGGGGTGTAAGAGTAGGTCGCCTCCCCGTTGGTGCACCCTGGGTAACGCTAAATGACCTACATGGCCTACACGGCTAGTTTCTTGTATTGCCGGTTCTACGAGAACGGTACCAGTACTTGTGCTGTACCCATCGTGCCGAAACGACCCGGGTCGTTTTCTTATTATTTGTTTTTATAGGAGATGCCAAGTCAAACAAAAAAAACTCCCCAAAGGAAGTATATCATTTGGTTCAGCCGTTTTCGAGTTTTAGCGTAACGACTGAACACCAGTTCATTTTTTATGTATATAGATATATCACAATAAACCAAGTCGCATTAAATTTTGCATACTCGAGTGCAACACGGAGAGTAACACCAAAGCAAAACTTCAAACATAATGTGTGTTCGTCTCCAAAATTAACAATGGGAAATTGTAAAAAATTCGCATTTTTTACCCTGAAAAGCTTTGAAATAAAAACCGCAATCTTCTGGAAGATATCGCTCCGGCTTACGCTTATTTCTCATGGGAACAGTCCGAGTCACTATAAAGCTAAGAGTAGCGACCAAATATTCTTTGCATGTGTTCTTATGGAGCAGAGTACACCTAGCGACAGCAGCACCATGCGACACAACATGTTGATCAAATAGGCAACTATTTGGTCGCGTCGCGTCGTGTCGCTAGGTGTACCCGTACCTTAAGACTTCACCAACAGATGTCACACATTATTAAAACAAAAATACCCAAAGAACTTTCGTTTAATACCAAATTTCATTAAATCAATTTTAAAGCTACAATGCTTTTTTTGATTATTAAAAAAGATGTATGCATTCAAGATAGTAATACGTAAAAAAAAATTAAAAAACGACGCAACTTCTTAACATTTTAATGCGTGTAGTATGAAGCCCAAAAAAAACGACCAAATTTGAACACTGCGTTGAACCATGCACCATTATTCTCGCCAGCGAAATCTGTTACTGAAAAATTTGGCTCATTAAACGCAGCTACGCCAAAAACCAATTCAACACAGAATGAAAATATCGCGCTAGGTGAAAAATAAACAAAAATGAGATATAAATTATGGTGGATCTAATAGGATGAGATATAAATATATGGTGGAATTAATAAGATTGTATGGGAGGTACCAGGCCCCCAAATATTTTGTTTTGATTTTAATACATGACCTGCGCGTGGTAATAACAAACAAATCCCTCAAAGGAAGTATATAATTTGGTTCAGCCGTTTTCAAATTTTAGCGTGACGACTGTTTATATATATATAGATTTTTGTATCACTCATACGCCATGTAGGCCAAGTTATAAATGCTAATCAAAATATAACACTCATACATGTGACAGTAGGCCGCCAAGTTATTTGATTAAAATTATTTAATTATCATTCATCATTGAAATAAATAGTTTATGAACTAACCCAAATTGACTTATGAAAAATGTTATTTAAAAAATAGTGCATAAAGCCATAACAAACCATGTTAAATGTGGTTAGTAAAATATGTATTTTTTAATTTTGTATTTATAAAAATTACATTGTTTAATTACCTATATTCAGCCACTTTATTACAAATGAACTTTTTTTGTTGCAAGTTTGCTCATTCTAAAGTTGTTTATTAATCTCATTAAAATGATGCCCTTAATGGCTATTAATTAAGCACTCGTTAACTTTTTTATCAACTCCTTTAAATAATGTAAATAACCTTTTTAGTTTAAACACTCTCATTAGCAAAAAAAAAAACTATTTTAAATGAAAACCCTGTTTTTTGCTCAATGCCAATGATAACAAAACAAATTACATTAGTTGAAGTACCAACGCGTTTCTGTTAATTTGTTTTTGTGCATTTTCAAGTGGGCATAAACTCGCTGATCAAACGTGCACCATTCGCGCCACAATAGCAAAACTAATGCTTACAATTCGTGATTATTTAGTAATTTGGCAAATTATGTATGCTCATGCACTAACAAACACACACCAATACACCACCACATATTTCGAGTTGCTGTTGGTCCCTTATATTTGCATTTAGTAATGAGGAATTAATTTTTCTTTTTGGTGACATACCATGCAACACAAAACTGGAAATATTCCACTTGAAATTAAATATATTTCAGTCGCTTGCGATAAATGGTGATACAATTTATGATGTCTATAAATTCAAATAAAATAAAAATGTAGTAAATTAAATTAAAAAATTTAATTTTTGTGGACTTTTGACCAGTCGAATAAATTTTTTCAAATTAAAAATAAGTTGAAAATTCTACACAAACACAAGACTAACCACGATGATTGAAATTTCGATCTTGTTGAGGGATCTTGTCAAACCTTCTTTAGAGAGTGTTCATCACCTTTACTAGTCGTCGAACCAAGTAGATTGCTATTTAAGTATGGCTAGGATTTTTGTTGTAACATTAGCTACAATCGTAGGAGCTTTATTAATCCGTCTAAAATGCATTGGTTGAAAAAGTCTCTGATAATTTTGTTAAATTTTTTGGAAGAAAATACTGGTCGGTTTGACAAAAGAGAACCTTTTTTAATCAGGGACCAATCAAGGGCAAAATTTCAAGAATTTTGGTATGTTTTCGAGAAAAATTGTTTACAATGCCATCAGAGATGTGAGTTCGGATCCTAATTTGTCAAAGCATAACAAAAAACGTAAAGATCCCCCTCGTAAAACTTTTCCCCAAGGTGATAAAATGTTCGGAAGAAAGAGTTAAACGCATCCTTTTAAGTCCTTACCATTGAAAGAAACTTATACGAAGACCCCTAAATGAAAATAATAGTCCATGAAATTTTCAACTGTATAAATAAAAATGACCATAACATCAAGCTTTCATATTCTAGCCAAGGACCCGTGGCGCTGCTAAATCGTAACAGAGGATGCAGCTTAAAGCCCTAATCACACCTCTATAGCAACAGATGTCGCGGTAGTGTGATCCTAAGGCAAATAGATATGTATTCATACATATACAACAAAAAAAAAACATAAAAAACCCATTGACGAACATAGTAGCAATTATCCCACGAAATCAAACAAGCAGTGTTGGTGTAACTAGTATGACACGCTGCGGTTAGAAATTCCTAATTTCTCCTCGGTTCAATGAACACTATAAAGGGAAAAATGAAAATTTTCCAACAACAAATACAAAGCCGTACGTCTAGTTCCTTGCAATCACGGTAGCTGGTATTGTTTGTTTGTGAGTTGTTGCTCAGTTTGTTCGTTAATAACAAAATAGAATAATTTAAATAAGTTATTCGATCGGTCAAATAGTCCATGAAATTTTCTACTGTATAACTAAAAATGACCACAAGGATCTTTTTTTGTCAACCGACCAGTATTTTCTTCCTGGAACTTTAAGAAAATTATCATAGAAGCAAAAATGTATTAAATATTAACCAAAAATTTCGATGCCCGGCAAAAGTAACATCAAAAATTATTTAGAAAAAAAAAATTTTCTAAACGGGGTCGCCCCTCAGCAGAAGTTTGGCAAACTCTCCGGGTGTATTTCTGCCATGAGAAGCTTCTCAGCAAAAAATTCATTTGCTTTGCAAGTGCCGTTCGGAGTCGGCAAAAAACTGTAGGTCCCGCCAACTTGTAGGAAAACTCAAAAGCAACACACCACAAGTTGGAAAGAGAAGCTCGGCAAAAAATCTCGTTAGAGGTTATGATAACCTGTTGGTATTTCGCCGCCATTAGTTTTTTTAACCAAAAATTATTAAACTGTTTCAACCAATCGCAAGTAATAGCAAAACAGGCGTAAATGTGCTAAATCCATGTCCAATGCACTTCGGACGGATGTAAAGGAAAACTTAGCAAAAACAAATATTAAAGAATTATAACGGTAATTCTCTTGTCATTTGAAAAAAGCAATACAATACTCTTGTTATGCCTCACAAATGTATGTGCAATGGAAAGTGCGCTAAAGCTCTGACCATAGTTGTAAGTAGTGTTTGGTGAAATGGTTACGCACTGCGGTTCGAAATTCCTAATCTGGTTGGTTCGATGACCAGTAAAGCTATGACACATTTCTAACAATACAATACAAAGCGGTTTGACAAGATCCTTCAACAAGATCGAACAAAAAAGATAATAAGAACAGAAAGGAAATATGATAAAATAGAATTCCAAAAAATAAAATTCAGTTGAATTAAATATTATAAAACAAAATTTAACAAAAAAAAGTAATAAAGTAAAATAAAATAAATCAATTAAAATCAAATAAAATAGTTAATTTAAAATTCAATTAAATTAAGTGAATTTTAATAAGATTTAATCTAATTAAATATAATTAAATTGAATTAAATAAAATGAAATTAAATGCGACAAAAATAAAATAAAATAAAATTATTTAAAATAAAATCAAATTAAATTAAATTGAAAAAATAGAGTAAATTAAAACAAAAGATATAAGATAACGTTGCGGCTATTTTGATTTCAGCTTTAAATATATTTATATATAAATACGCCACATGAAAAACTTTAGGCGGTATATTTTCAGGGCGTCCCCGAAATTTAAGGATGGGAGGTACGGCGCTAGCGACCCCACGACCCCCTAAAGATTTTTTTGGTCGAATTCTCTATCACAAGCGATACTAGTGACTATTAAGTTGTTAGACAACTGCACTAGTAATTCAGTAAAAAATGATAAAAGGGCAAATGCACACTCTGTTATTACAATAGAGCAAGGTATTAAACCGATTAAAATAAAGTTCCGGTTTCGGTTACGGTTTTGTAACGTGTTTCGGTTTCGGTTCCGGTTTCGCTCTTCAACATTTATTTCGGTTTCGGTTACGGGTTCGTTCCGGTTTCGGTTTCCAAATAAAAACACCAACACAAAAAAATTGTGTTACTACAAAACTCAAATATGTACCTAAATGCAAAATAAGTCTGAATTTTTATAACTTTACTCCGGTTTTCATGAAGAATTTTCTCCAATATATGGTAATAAATATTACTTTCGCTATTTATGGAAAAATTTTTTCTTTAATATAAGTATGTATGTTATAAGTTAGTGGTCATTAATTTGAAAATCTTTGAAAATTTGGTGGACTTTTGACCAATAAGTTTAAAAAATTAACTCTACTTTTTATATTAGAAAAATGTTAAAATGGAACGTTAATATGATGACGCTTTCTGAGACGGCCACTAAACATTTTTTTTTTCGGTTGTCGTAAATTTTTTCGATGGCTTCATTCGCCTATAGTTCAGTTCTTTCGAAATTTTGATATTGAGGTCAAAAAGTGTCTTGCTTAATCATCTTTCATGAAAATTATTCAGGGTAGCCTCTTTTAAAATAAAATAGGTATGTGTCCACAAAAAAATTCAAAACCGTTTGGAACCGGTTCCGGCTTTTGAAACGGTTTCGGTTTCGTTCTTTTTCAGAAAAAAATAACGGTTACGGTTTCGGTTTCGGTTTTGAAAAATGAATCGGTTTTAATCGGTTACGGTTACGGTTTCGGTTTCGGTTTCAGGCCTTGCAATAGAGTATCATTTCAAAATGACCTTAAAATTTGTCTAACTTGAGCTAGTCAACGTTGGGTCTGGCTTTCTAACCTGTTGTTAAGTACTTTTCTACATAATATGCTTATCATTTGAAAAGTGATTTTAAATCAATGAACCTGAAAAAAATACTCACTATTTGAGTCTTTTGGTTTATCGCGCTGTTATATACTGCCGACAAAAAATAAAATAAATAATTTATGCAGTTTGAAACAAAGCACATACACGTTTGTGTGTTTTTGATTCAAAATATGTATGTGTGGGCAGTTTGTTTGAAGCACTTGCACACATAATTTTGTGCAGTGCAGGAAAATTCATGCAAATGAGCATGCACATTTAGATAAGTGCAACTGTGGGATGGGCGTGGAAACATACCCGTAACGGGAAACGAAGCACCCATGTCGTCCCTTAGTTTCGGGTCTTTCCTTATAGGGCCTCTCGTTTGATTATATTGGTAAGATTTGGGCTGCATTGATCGACCTTTTGGAAATAATTATTATCTGGGCTGGATATCATAAAGGAACCTGGGATAGTGATAAGACTGATGAGCGGACACAAAGGTGTTAAAGAAATCAAGGAGTAGTAAGTTCAGAACGGACACTGTGTAAAGATCAGTGGTCACCTGTCTTACAGGTTGGGTGATACATTAAATCCAAACATCTTTTGTAAAAGTGATTGTGTAGTTTCAATTAAACGAATCTGCCTAGTATCATTAGGTGGTACACATATCTGGCAAAGGACTTTTTAAATTTGTCACTGCACTGAACAGATTTGGCCATATAAATTGCCCGTATTTGATGAGGGTGCTAAAGCTTCCTCAAGCTGCTTCAACCAAAAACTGTTTCACTCAGGGCTCCGCGGACACGCTATATGATTTAAGGGCGTCTAGCATTACAATATAAATGAGCCTTGTCCTTACCAATCATTGAGGGAGGATGTCTAAATTGCCTAATGCGGCGGGCCAGTCAACAGGACCCTTAGAACCAACTGTAGACTTCCCCTTACGCAACTAAGCAGCTAACTCGTGCTTATTCCTGGCAATGATTTGATGGAAGGGCTGGCAGCCTGTGGTATAGGAAAATGTTAAGAAAATAATACAAAATTTAAAATTTTTCTATTATTTTAGAGAAATGTCAGCAAGTAAAATGTGTGTTTTATTTTGAGAGCAAAGAATGCCCACTTGGCTTACAAATTTTTCTACACACAGCACAAGAGTATTTGCGTAAATAGTTTGTAAGAAAGCACAAACGCATGTGTGTTCATTTTTCCAAACAGCACACACATGTGCAGTGTGCTAAAAAAAATTTCTGAATGCACACAGCACATGTGTGTGAACCAAAATTACACATATGTGCTGCACATGTGTGTGCAAATATGAACCCTGCTCACTTGTTTAATTTTGAATATCAAAAAAATTATTCGACAATATTTTAATGTGTCAAGAAAGAATGTTTTTGTCCACATATTGCTGCATTTGCTCCAAAAACTAATATGAATATTTCAATCAGTTTTTATTAGATTTTTATACCCAGCGCACTAGTACTAGTACTAGTACAAGGGTATATTAACTTTGTTCACCTAACGGTTGTATGTAACGGCACAAAATAATCGAGATAGATATAGAGTTCCATATATGAAAGTTCTTAGGATTAAAAGAGGAGTTGATTAAGGCATGTCCGTCCGTCTGTCCGTCTGTCCGTCCGTGTACACGATAACTTGAGTAAAAATTGAGATATTTGCACGAAATTTTGTACACAGGTTACTTTCTGGTCAAGGTAGGTTGCTATTGAAAATGGGCGAAATCGGATGATAACCACGCCCCCTTTTTCGATATCGAAAATTTCGAAAATCACAAAAATTGATTTATCTCGGCAGCTGAAATGGCTAAAATGATATAATTTTATAGGTGAACCCCCCTGCTCATTCTCTTATGATTTTTCCATAAATTTTTTATAGTGGGAGTGGCACCGCCCACTTTTAAGGGAGGCATTTTTGAAAATTTGAATGGTCGTAACTCCTAAACTGATTACGATAGAATGATTGAATTCGGCACAAAGCATACTAGTGTCGTTGGGAGTATACCTGATGAAACTGGATAAAATCGCCTTTCAACCACGCCCACTTTCGATATCGAAAATTTCGAAAATCACACAAATTGACATATCTCGGCAGCTGAAATGGCTAAAATGATATAATTTTATAGGTGAATCCCCCTGGTCATTCTCTTATGATTTTTTCATAAATTTTTTATAGTGGGCGTGGCACCGCCCACTTTTAAGGGAGGCATTTTTGAAAATTTGACTGGTCGTAACTTTTAAACTGATTACGATAGAACGATGGAATTTGGCACAAAGCATATTAGCATCGATGGGAGTATACCAGATGAAATTGGAAAAATCGCTCTCCAACCACGCCCACTTTCGATTTCGAAAATCACATAAATTGACATAATTCGGTGACGGAAATGGCTAAAATGATATATTTTGGTAGGATGAACCCCCTAGTCTCTCCATTACGATTTTTATTCCCAGCGCACCAGTGCTAGTACGAGCGTATATTAATTTTGTTCACATAACGGTAGTACGTAACGGCACAAAATAATCGAGATAGATATAGAGTTCCATATATGAAAGTTCTTAGTTTGAAAAGAGGATTTCATTCAGGCATGTCCGTCCGTCTGTCCGTCTGTGTATACGATAACTTGAGTAAAAATTTAGAGAAAATGGGCGAAATCGGATGATAACCACGCCTCTTTTGTCGATATCGACAATTTCGAAAATCACACGAAGAGACATATCTCGGTAGCTGAAATGAATAAAATGATATAATTTCATAGGTGAATCTCTCTTATCATTCTACTAGTAATACCCGGCGTGCGTTGCTACGCCAAAGAAAATCACCTGAATAAGATTTTACCATTTTTACCATTTCTCGGAAGATACATTATCTCATATTTTATCAAGGTGAAACGCCAGCTACACGCTAAATATCAAGCTCATCGAGTCATAAATATGATTGTTTAGAATATATCGGGCCCTGATAAACTTCCTGGAAGAAAACTTTTCCCACACTTTAACCTAAGCTTAACGCTACCTACATATCAAATTTAAAGTTAATCCAACCATCTATACGATACTTTAGAATAAGTCAGTCCTGGGTCCACTTCCCGGAAGAAAATTTATCCTATATATTAATCTAAGCATATAGCTACCTACATACCAAGTTTCAAGCAATTCGAGTCATAAATACGATTGTTTACAGATCGGTCCCTGGTCCACTTCCCGGAAGAAAAATCATCATATTCTTTAATCTAAGCATAACGCTATCTACATACCAAATATCAAGTAAATCCAGCCATTTATACGATATTTTCGAATAGGGCGGTCCCGGGTCCACTTCCCATAAAAAAAATTTACAGAAACACTCTCCAGGCTCCTACTAATCTATCCCCAAAATTTCAACAAAATCGGCCGAGTAGTTTTGGAGTCCATAAGCCACATACATACATACATCCATTTTTATATGTATAGATTATGATTTTCGACTGGACTTTTAAACAAATTATGGTAGAACGATGAAATTTGGCACAAATCATGCTAGTATTGTTGGGAGTATACGTGATGAAATTGGCTAACATCCCCCTCCAACCACGGCAATTCTCGATACCGAAAAATTCGAAAATCATCTAAAACACTGGTCATAATTATACCCAGCTGTACTTGTACACAGGGTATTATAACTTTGTTAGGATAACGGTTGGTTGCACAGGTATAAAGGAATCGAGATAGATATAGACTTCCATATATCAATATGATCAGGATCGAAAAAAAATTTGATTGAGCCATGTCCGTCCGTCTGTCCGTCCGTCCGTCTGTCCGTTAACACGATAACTTGAGCAAATAATGAGATATCTTCACCAAATTTGGCATGCGTACTTATTTGGGTTCAGAATAGATTGCTATTGAAAATGGGTAAAAGCGGACCATAACCACGCCCCCTTTTCGATATCGAAAATTTCGAAAAACGTATAAAATGGGTTAATTCAATATTAGAAGCAGCTACAATTATAAAATTTGCAATATGTATTGATTTAGATGTTCTAAGGCCGATTTTATAAAAAATTTTGAAAAGGGGGCGTGGTACCGCCCACGTATATTTGAAGAAATTTTAAAATTTTGACTCTTAATAACTTCAGAACAGTTTATGCTAGTATAACGAAATTTCGTAGAGGACATACTATTGTTGTGGTAAATTCAGCTATAGAAAATAAACGAAATCGCTTCGCGACCACGCCTACTTTTTCATAAAAGTTATATTGAAAGGAGGTGGAAATATTGAAAAGTCCATATCTAATTAACTGATTTCGCTATAATAATATAATTTGGTACATACATCAACTTTCATATTCTTTACATAATTTTTTTCAAAATTTTGGAAAGTGGGCGTGGCACCGCCCACTTATGAGTCAAGCAATTTTTAAATTCGACTGCTAACAACTTCAGAACGGTGTGAGATAGATTTACGAAACTAGGTACCAGGCATGTTACATATGTTTATGTAGAGTACTACCACAGAAAATAAGAAAAATCGGTGAACGATCACGCCCACTTTATGTGCATAGCTGGGTATGTAATGTTCGGTTTCACCCGAACTTAGACTTCCTTACTTGTCATTAGTGACTTTAGCATAATATATTTATTTAATTTAAATGTGTCGCACATAACTTAGTAGTGTGTACAAAGTTTATTTGATTAGTATTTATGCGACAACATTCCCAGTTTATTTAACAACATAAATAACGATAATGTCACGCTAAAGTAAATATCTACAAGTTTGCACATTTTTATATACAAATATTTATATTAATCTGTATTTTTTCAATGCCGAAATCAATTGCAGCATTGTAAAAAACAAACGCGCAAAAGGCCAACAAAGTAAAATTAAAATGGCGTCAAAAACAAAAAACAAACAATGAGTGAGAGTATACTCTTGTACTCGTACATACAAACAATGTAGTACACATGTATGTGGAATGTGTTTCATACCATAAAAGCAACTATGGATTTTTTTCAGTTGACAATTTTAACAAAATTAATATTGACATAAATAATTGTGATGGTGGTCGAAATGGCGATTGTTATTGCCTGCAATCCGCGCTACTTGCTGTGCTGTTTGTTTGGCGGTTCTCTTCACATTGCCACTTTTACCAGTGAATTTATTACCAAACAACCACAGAAGTAACTACACACTCAGACACCATGCACTGGTAGATATGCCGCTAGCAAATGTATGCAGAACGCAGTTGCTGCTGGAGATTTTTAAAGTGCTAACAGATGAGAATTTTATGCACATATTCTTTAGGGTGTGTCCTATTTGTATGGAGATACACTTTTTGGTGGGTTCCTCTAACCGACAACTTACTCCAATTAGAAACAGCAAAAGGGGTCAGCTCATCCTAAACATATTTTTTTCTAAATCCTTGGGACTCCCCATTTCCCTGCTAACAAAATCAGACGTCCACAGAAACACGTTCTATATCATTGAAACGTCTTGGCCTCTTTCCATGGCATCATATCCAAATAAAGCTCGGACATCTCTTCATGGTCCGTGAGGGAGCATAAATCTTGCGGAGAATTTTTCGGTCGAAAACTAAAAGATACTTTTTCAACGCTGTCCTCGTTTCCGAGCCCGACATCAGGACAGCTATGATGTTTGTAAAGAGATCTGTGCTTCTCAGTTCCTGAGAAGAACTTGTTAGCCAGACTTTTCCTTCCAAAACTCGCTTCAAAAAAAGTTCTGCTGTTCAATAAATAGCAATAAGTGGTCTCGTTTTGTAGGACGAAGCACCAAAAAAAGGTTAACCCTAATAAACATATGCAAATGCAAGTCTGGCTTGCGAAATTTATAAAAAAAAAAAACAGACAAGAAAGTTATCAACAACTTTGGATATTAAAGCTACAACAATATTGTGCACGAAATGTGGCATGCTAAAACATATTTTTTATGCTTTTTACAATTTTTTTCTTTTAATTGCTCCGCTCAATTACAGCAATTTAAAAGGCATAGGCTACACCATTTTTAAGTTTCGTTGCTGTCAAAAGAAGCTAAAAATAAAAGTGAATTATCACTTAACTTGCACATAAGAGTAGCTACACATACCATGCAGTATTTATTGTTCGCGAGTGCTTATGAAAATCCATACATTAGGGTGAACGGCGCACAGTTTTTGAGAAATCAGTAATTTTTATGAACATCTAATTTTCAGATTTTAGTGATGCAGTCTTATAAGAAAGGAATAATTCATTACTTCGTTGCATGAAGTTGAAATTGTTTTACAAAACAATGGAATCAAAAAAATATTATTAAACTAAAACTGCTTAGAATTTTTGTTTACTTTGGTTATGGCGTAGTCTTTGTTGTTGTTTTGTACGAATACGTTTCATGAACATGAAATGGTATTATAACTTTGGTCCGATGTTTATAAATATGAGTAGAAGAAGAGATGGGCCCATCAATAAGTATACCGAAATGATGAGGGAACGAGCTGAGTTGATTTAGCCATGTCCGTCTGTCTGTCTTCAGAGAAGCAAATTTAAAAAAAAAAAAGCACAAATAAGCTAGATCATGCACAAGGCCCTTCGTGGCTAGGCTTAGTGAAATAAAATAAAATGGAAAATTGATAAAATTAAAAAAAGTAAAATAAGAATTAGAAAAGTGCTTGAAAGTAAAAAAAGATTTTTTTTGGAAATGAAAGGAAAGGAAATAATATAAAATAAATAAAAATAAAACAAAATGAAATAAATAAAATATAAAATAAAGGAAAGAATGGGAAAAGAAAGGAATGGATAAAAGGAAAATAAAGGTAAGTTAAGGTATGGAACGGAAAATATCAGAGAAAAATCAAAGGCAAATAAAGGTAGGGAAAGAAAATAAATGGAAAAGAAAAAAAGAAGGGAAGAAAGGAAATGTAATGTAGGTAAAGGAGTAGAAAAGAGAAGCAATAGAGAAAGCCCTAGAAAGGAATGAATAGAAAAAAAAGGAAAGATAAGTTAGGGGGAGGAAGGTATGGAAAATAAATGAAAATATAAATAAAGAAAAAAAAAGGAAAGAGAGGTAATGAAAAGTTAAAAAAATAAGTAAAGGAAATGAATGGAAAAGAAAGAAAACTAAAAGAGTTACGAAAGGAAAATAAAGAAAGTAAGGAAACCGTAGGAAAGGAAAGGTAATGGAAAGAAAGGTGAGGAAACGAAATGACAGGAAAAGAAATCTATGGAAAAAAGTGAAAGAAACTAAAGGTAAGAAAAAAAAATTAAAAGAAATGAAATGAAAAAAAAAATTATAAAATGTAAGGAAACTAAAGCAAAGGAAACAAAAGGAAAGAAAATAAAAAGAAAATAAAAGGAAAAAGAAATGTAATGGAAATGGAAAGAAAGGTCAGGTAGGAAAATAAAAGAAAGGAAAATAAAAGAAAAGAACAGAAAAGAGAGAAAGAAAGAAAGAAGGGAAATAAAATGAAATGAAAGAAGAAAAAAGGAAAAAAACGGAGAGAGAAGAATAAAAAAGGAAAGAAAAGGGAAGGGAAGGAAAGAAGAGCAAAATAAATAAATTGAGATGAAAGGAGAGGACAGGAAAGAAAATAAAAGCAAATGAAAGCAAAGGAAAGGAAAGGAAAGAAATACGTATGAAGACGACCTAAGAAATATAAATAATTATCAACATTGAAACTATATTACTGAATGGTGTAAAGAGGGAGGAAAAGGCAAAATGAATAGGAATGTATAAAAACCAAAAATATACAAAATATGGAAAAGAAAGGAAAATTTAAGATATATCAAAAAGGTAGGAAAATAAAATAATTATTATTATTAGATATAAAAGATGGTATCTTCCGTCAATGGACGATTCTAAATTTTTGCAAACATTATTCGCAATTTTTAACTCTCCATCGTGGTCAGATGGCGCTTTTGTATGATATTGTTGGGCATTCCATTAGTAAATATTAGCAAGAAAAAAATTGTTTGGCACTCTAAGGGTGCGGAAGTTATTTACATTTTTTACCTTCATAGTACACAGTACGTAGTAAAAAAAAAATTCATAAAAAATTAACAAGCCAGTAAAAGAATGTAAATAACTTCCGCACCTTTAGAGTGCCAAAAAAAATTTTTTTTGCTAATAGTTACTAATGGAATGCCCAACAACATCATGCAAAAGCACCATCTGAAGAAGTTAAAAATTGCGAATAATGTTTGCAAAAAAAATTTTTTTGCAAAAATTAAAATCTTCGTTTGGTAGAAGATACCATCTTTTATATATATTTAAAAAATTAGCAAAATCGGTTTGACCAATCGTGAGAAAATCCTCAAAAAGTGAGGAATTTCGAAAAGTGTTGATAGCTATAACTTCGAAAATAATTCGAATTTCGAAAAACTGGCCCAAACGTATTTTTTCGTTGTTGTTCGACTTCGAAACTTCGAAAAAAAAAGTGGCTCACTTCACAAAATTCAACTCACCTATATTACCAATAGCTCCCAAACAATCAATTGTCCGATAAACGGATTTAAGTATATATTCCCAAGGGCGAAGCCTGAAATTTCGTAATAAGTGCTTTCTAGCATGGGAAATGTCGATGTTAAAAATAAATGAGATTGGACCAATATAACATATAGCCTCCATATAATCGATGGTTTCGATAACCGAATTTTGGGCAAGGTATGCAACCTATTGCGGCCGCCGTGGTGTAGCGGTTAAGTGTTCGGCCTTCTACACCAAGTCGTGGCGGTTCGATGCCCGGCAAAAGTAACATCAAAAATTATTTTGAAAAAGAATTTTTCTAAATGGGGTCGCCCCTCGGCAGTAGTTTGGCAAACTCTCCGGGTGTATTTCTGCCATGAGAAGCTTCTCAGCAAAAAATTCATTTGCTTTGCAAGTGCCGTTCGGAGTCGGCAAAAAACTGTAGGTCCCGCCAACTTGTAGGAAAACTCAAAAGCAACACACCACAAGTTGGAAAGAGAAGCTTGGCTAAAAATCTCGTTAGAGGATATGATAACCTGTTAGTATATCGCCGCCATTAGTTTTTTTTTATGCAACCGATTAAGATAAAGTTACGGTTTCGGTTTCGTTCTTCAAAATTTATTTCGGTTTCGGTAACGGTTTCGTTCCGGTTTCGGTTTCCAAATAATTCTGCTACTACAAAACTCAAATATGTATATATCTAAATGCAAAATATTTGAATTTTTATAACATTATTCCGGAGTTCATGATGGATTTTCTCCAATATAGGAATAAATAGTGCTCCCGCTATTTAAGGAAGAAATTCCTGCAAAATAAATTTAAAAAATTAACTCAAATTTTCTATCAGGAAAATGATAGATAGTGCTGCTTCTGAGACGGGCAACTAAACACCTTTTTTCGGATCTCGTAAATTTTATTCGATGGCTTCATTCGATTATAGTTAAATTTCCTCTTTCAGAATGTGTGATATTGTGGTCAGACCGCGTCTTTAGTAACGTTGCTAAACCATCTTCCATTAAAATTATTCATTTCCACAAAAAGAAGATATTAAAAAAATTCAAAACCACTTGGAACCGGTTCCGGTTTTTGAAACGGTTTCGGTTACGCGCTCTTTCAGATAAAAATAACGGTTATGGGTTCGCTTTTGAAAAATGAATGGGTTTTAATCGGTTACGGTAACGGTTTTGGTTTCGGTTTCACTCCTTCAAATCAATAGCGATGACTGTAAAATTCTCAAAAACTTTCACTTACTGCATACGTAATGTGTACAGTTAAAGTCAGTAAGATTGGACCAATATAATATATAATAGGGACTATATAATCAATTGTTCCGATAAGTTCGGTATGAGCTAAAGAACATTAAACTCGCACAACCTATACTGAGGATCGAACAGCGAAAAACGTGACGTTTATTCATGAAAGGTATATAGAATTCGGCACAGCCGAAGACAGCTTTCCATACTTGTTTCAGGTTATGTTCAAACTTCAGTTCAAACTTATTTTCTACAGATCTGTTAGTTCATCGGGAAGTTCCCCTAGGGGTGACTGCTTTTGAAAATTGTTTTTACAGCCAATACCTTTTATGAGGGTAACTTATGCGTCAAGTTCCATGAATATATCTTGTTTTTTTTTTTTTTTTGAGCTGTAATAAAAGTTTGTAATTAATTTTTTTTTTTTTTGTATATAGTTTCAGGGGTCCTACCCTCAGGAATGCATTATTTCAAAGGCCTAGGACCAGGCAACCAGTTTTTCGAGTTTTTGGAACATTGTGATTTTTCGAGTTTATCGCTGCCTAGACTTAGTGTGTGTAGTACAGCAGGTGTGCGATATGTAGATCCACTACTAATGTCGAAATTGAGTGGTGTTTGCTATATTTTTGATTATATTTATATTCAACCGAATTCCAAAACTTCCTCTGATATCTGGAACTTTTCATATCTATCATGAGTTTCGTACACTCCACCCACTGTGCTACACGCATGTATTGACAAATTAATTTGTGCATAATTTTAATAGCATTAAATGCACATTTCCGCTATTTTATATCCTTAATCTCTCTTATGCGCTTAATTTGAATTTCATGAGCTAGCTGCGTTGAATTTATTAAGACTTTTGTTTCTACACATTCAACATTCTCTGAAAATTTGTTGAGTTTGCCTGTAAGCCATTCAATTAATACAAATGTATGTATGTAGATAAATATGTAGGCGCGTTTCTGTCGAATTTCAAATTATGGCCGTCACTTGCCACAAACTATTCAAGGACCTCTTTTATATATACATAGGTACGCGAAGGATATTTATTGTGAAACTTGCAGTCAACAATAGCCATTAACAGAGTTGTACACTGTCTTGCTTTCATATATTTTAATATACATAATGAAAACCGAATTAAAACGGAAAAATTACCTCGTGATATATATGTATTACAGTACACATCAATTTGTATATATTGCATTCAATTGAATTCGAAACGCATTTGGCAGCTGGCAGGTCCCATTCAATCTCTATTCATTGCCAACAATTCGTACATTTCGGTCTGTCCATCAGCTTGAAAGTCAGTATGATTTATGCCAGCTTTTCTGAGAACGAAAATTGATACACACCCTGTTGGAAAAAAATAAAGAACTATTTAATGATATAACCAATCAGACACGATATCCCATAAAATATACAGTTACTAGAGCATGCTGGACTGGATAAAGAAGCGAAAAAAGTGGGGCTTGCGGTCAACGAGGACAAGACGAAGTATTTGCTGTTATCAAAGAAAGAATCGGAGCATCTGCGCCTTGGCAGCCACGCCACTGTTTATAGTTACAAATTTGAAACTGTGAGGGACTTTGTCTATTTGGGAGCCAGCATTAACACCGAAAATAATATCAGTCTAGAAATCCAACGGAGAATCACTCTTGGCAACTATTGCTACTTTGGACTTAGTAGGCAATTGAGAAATAAAGTCCTCTCTCGAAGAACAAAGATCACGCTCTATAAGTCTCTCATCATACCTGTCCTCATGTATGGCTCAGAGTCATGATCTGACCATAGTCCAGCGAATTAAAGCCCATAGGCTCTGCTGGCTGGGTCTTGTTATGCGAATGGACAAAGAAGCCCCAGCACAGAAGGTTTTCCTATCGACACCCGAATTCGGCAGCAGAGGAAGGGGAAGGCCTCGACTGAGATGGAAACACAAAGTGGAGGATGACTTGAACTCCCTTGGGGTTTCCAATTGGCATCAGTTATCGCTTAAAAGGAATGACTGGCGTGCTTTGATACAAAACGGCCAAAGTCGCCTAGGCGGTTGAGCGTCAACTATGAGCCGTCAGAGCCCTGCCTGCTATATTTTTTTTATCTTATCGATAGACTGTCTATCGCACTTAACAACTCCTTGAAAAAAAACTGCTTGAATTTCTCCGGCAATTCACTCCCATAGAGAGCAATCATCGGCAGATGAATGTGAATAATTGCGCTTTACTGCTAGCGAATAGGTGGCAAATGAATTGCATTGAAAATGATTTGCTCTTACATTCAGTGATTTACAAGTAAACGAGGAATACAAATACGAAAAAGAACACAAGAGGAAATCATTGTTTAATTGGTGTAAGTGCGAATTAATGAAAAGCGCAAAATGTACAAATGGAACGCTACAAATTGGCTTAAAGCACGAAGGACGTCGTAATAAAAGGTGTAAGTAATTTTTGCCATTCAATTTTTGTGTGGTGATTCGAATGAAGTAAAAATAAAAAGAGTAAGAATCAAGGGCGTACGCAGCTCTCCTCTCTTCGTTGGTATTCTGCCGAAACTACATTTCATTTGATACTTATATTGGCATATTTGATCAATATTGATAAAAAATTGAGATAGGTGGCCACCCTGTAAACCGCCCGAACTGGCAATACCAAGTTTTATGCAAAACGATTTAGCTGTTCTCGAGATAATAGTGGATGTACAAAAGATTTATTTCCAAATGTCTGGTGCGAAGTCTGCTGGGAGTAAGGCACACCAAAAGTTTTGATTTCCGTCGTAGTGTACTCCACCTACTCAACATCAAAAATTTTTCTGAACGAGGTCGCCTTTCGGCAGTGGTATAGGAGTCGGCAAGAAACTGTACAGGGTGTCCACAAAGTTCGTATACAAAACTAAAGACGTTTTAAAGGACTGCATAATTTGAGTACTCTATGGAGGACATTCGTCTGTATACAAAGTTCAGCCAAGTTCTCCTATAACCACTGTAGCAAGAGGTTTCCATATGTCGAGGCGTTCCATCTTGTAAGTCAGTCGTAGTTTTAGAGTCATAGCAACGTTGCTCGATTTAAGAAGAAAAAACAGAAGTTCAAGGCACACTTGATTGGTTTTTATTAAATAAGTTACAAAGTTTGTTTTCGAACTTTTTTGACTTTATGTAGGTTCCACCAATTTGTAGGCAAAAATTCCGAAGTAGGTCACCGCAAATGGAATGAAAATATTTGCATCGCCACCTTAGAAGATAACTTCAAAAATTGAATCCAAAACTTAACGACGAACTTTAGTTTCCACGATTAAAAAAAAAAATTAAATGTTTTTTTTTGTTACAGTATTTTCGAGATAATGCTAAAATAAAGTTTACAGGGGAGGGCTGGATTTCAACTATCTCACGATTTGACAGGAAAACTGAAGTTCAGTTCATATTTAAAAAATCATCTCTTACAAACGCTTATAATGAAGCAAGATCTGGCTCTGAACAATTATGCCTGTTTCATAAAAGATGAAAAAAAAATTTCTAATGTAAACTATTCTGGAAACAAAAATAATAGAAATTTCTGAAAATCTAAATTCTTTGACTAAAATTCTGCCCTGATTGCCAAAATATGTATTTTTTCATAAAATTAGTAATATTTTTCGGCTTAACTTTAACACAGCTTTAAATTGCATGGCTCGTGGGTTTACATTCAATTAAGGGCTTTTAAAAATGACACGCATACACATACACAGACATTATCAGATTAACCAAACACAGCTGGCAACCAATCGATAGCTTGAAATATCTGGCATATATTAGTTAGATTACTACCTGTTGAGGGATTTTTTTTTTTGTTTTCGATGTGGTTTCACTTAAGCTCTATTGCGGCCATTTTGCGTGGCAATATAAGTGCCATTTAGGGTTTTTTGTTAAGCTCCATACAAAACTATTATAAGTTATGCAGACTTGTTGTAGTAAATTGACAAAATAAAAGTTGGTATGGAAAAAATCGAAAAAAGCAAAGTTTTAAAGTTTTGAAATTTTAAAATGGTGGTCTTTAACTAAATCTCGCCGCGGGCTTTTAGAACGATTAAAGTTATGTAAATATTTTTTCGCAAAAGTCACAAAGTCGTTAACTTTTATTTTTAGTTAAAATATGGTGATTTTCCCAATACATCAGAAGGATATTTTTAAATCCACATTATTCGCGTTCGCGAATGATAGGTAGGCACATTTGTGTTGTTAAAATGTCCATTTTCCGAAATGAGTGCAAATGTTACGTTGAATGTTTGCAGCATATTGGAGTAGTAAATCTTGGAAACTCTATCTCAACTGGTTTACTCAAAGAAAAAATCATTCTAAAACGAACGAGAAAAGTCCAAAATAACTCGCGAACGATGGTCTTATTTTGAGAACGGATCTTCAAGAACATGTGTTCCATGAACAGTTTGGGCTTGATTTATGAACATTTTAAACTTATTCTGAGAACGTATTGGGCTCATTTTAGAAAAATTTCGTGCTCGAGTTGAGAACCATTCAGTTTATTCCAAGAACGTTTTGGTTTAATTTTGAGAACATTGGTTGTTTAAGGGGTTGCTGAGTTTGATTCTCGGTAAAGTCAACATAATTTTATTTTTTATTTTTAATATACATATGACTAAAATAGATGTTATTTCAAAAGCAAAAGAAGTCAAAGTAAAAAAATCAAAAAAAGAAAGTTATTTTTCAGAGTTCTTATATTGCCTTCACCGAGAATCGAACTTAGGTCCCTTGAAAGCTCAACACTTTCTCACGTTGCTTTGTTTTTGTCTCCTCCGGGAGTCGAGCTAACACTGCTTTGACTGCTGAACGGACGTCTCTACCACGATGCTATCGTGTACTTATGCTTGCCGGCGTCTTCTTGGAGCTTTGTTGTATGAAAGTTGTTACAGTTCTTTACAATATTGTTCTTGTTAATAGAACAAGTGTTCTGATGATAACACCGGCCGTCCTATTTTCGATAACTCTTTTCGCATTCCAAGAACCTGGCTGGTATCAAGAATACGAAAATCTAAAATAGACACCTGCAGTGCTGCCTTTTAGAACGGTGTTTTTCCCTGAGTGTTGTTTGTTGTGATATCGACCGAAATTTGAAGCATAAAGGATTTTCCCCGTTACTACTTGGTTTTATTTTGGAATGTGTGGGAACATTTTTCGGAACCGTTCGGTATAAATTCCGAACTTTTCATTTCATGTTGCTGTTTTAATTTTTTCATTGAATGTGCATTGTATCTGTAGATGGGTACACACACATGCACACATAAATTATCCGGAGTTTTAGCAGCAAAATTCCAACCATTTGCCTTTTACCAGCATCACGTCCCTGCAGCGAAACCACAAACTAGTCAGAAAAACACGAGTATACAACTATAATTTTCTGGCAAAACTCATACTAGTCAGGAAATATCCATTTCATACTAATATGCACCTAGATTTTTCTGGAAGAAATCATACCAGTTTTAAAATACAAATTTCATTCTTTCGTTTGCTTCTTTTTTCTCGTATAATTCACAGATGCTTTTTCGTGATAGGGTAAATATAAACAGACGCTGCTTTCTTAAGAATAAACATAAAATAAAGGCAAATGATAAAATAAAAGCTAAGTCATGAAAATTCTGGTTGAAGTTATACTAGTTCAGGTTCAATGATTTTTGGACTAGTACGGGACTTGTATATTTCATCCTAGTCCTTTTTTGATTGGTATGGGGACTAGTTCATTGTGTGGAAATCATACTAGTCTAGGTTGAACTAGTATGGAACTGGTATTTTACAACTAGTGTAATTCTAGTATATCATGGCTAGTAGATGACTGGTATGTTCTGGTCGAAATCTGACATTTGAAATTTCGTAGGACATCAACACGTAAAAAATACTAATTGCTTATATGGAATAAAGACAAAAACTGACTATTTGGGCACGGTACACCAACTAGATGTAAAGTAGTTTTCAACTAGTTGCTTTCGCTGCAGGGATACTTGTGCTTGTGCAAAACAACGTAACGGACAAACGTAAGTGGTAACAAAAAAATGTTTAACTTTGGCAAGAACCGTTTAGATGTTTAGAATATATTTTAACCCCAACGAAAAGTTTTGATGAGAAGAGCACAAGAGTACCTAGTTATATTGCGATTCATTGCATTCCGAGTGCGGGTTAAGCCTCGCAAACCATCTGACACATTCGGGATTTTGCAGTAAAATTTTGTGGAACTCCCTAGGCACGGCTAAGCATGTTGGCCGTTATTTGGTATTCTATTGCACAAAGTCCCAATTCCTTGTTACTGAAGAATGGAGCCAGGTACCCAGAGTCCATGGTAAGCAAATCTCTATTTTGACCGAATGGTCCTTAACGTGGTTTTGCATTTGTCCGTTACGTGGTTTTGCATAGTAACCAACGATATGTCCCTATGTACATACCTATGTAGGTATACTTAATGGTTTCCGTGTTCTACCAGCAACTAGCATCACCACTGATCGACCGAACGAGCAAGAGGGCTAATGCAACCAATAAAACTGTCATTCATCCAAACCATCAACTTTGTTAGCAAGCAAATGCCAGAGCAAACTATTTAAGAATATTCTCGAGCTCATACGATGGATATATGTATATGTATATGTACAGACGTACGTGCATTGAACATGTTTGCTTTTGTGATTTTACATTATTCTATATTATGTTGAGCATTCTTCCTTGTACTCCCAGTGAAACTGCATAAGAGTCGGAAAATATACTAGTTCCTTAGTTTATTTTAATGAATGAAATCCATCTATAAAAAAACTGGCAAGAGATCGCCTGTTGTATTTTGTAAAAATTAAAACAAGCAAGGGAATACCTTCATTTGGAATTTTATAAACCAGCTAATTACCGATATCTCTTCTCCCGACAGAAGCGAAGACATTTGAGGTCACCCAGGTCTTCCACTAAAGTAGGAACCTGTCAACCTGCAAAAGAAAATATAAAGATATCTTATTTTTGAGCTTTGAAACCATTTATAATGCAATATTAAAAAAGAACTATCCAAACAAAAAAATGGCACTGGTAAAATCAACAATTCGTATTGTTATCCTGAAGTCGACCCAATTCTGTTGAATTGACCAAATTACCCAAATTTTGTGTTAAAATAGCACTTATTTTAGTTATATTTAAAAAAAAAAAAATATTAAAGTAAATATATTGAATTCACTGAGAATCGAACTCAGAACACCTTTAACAACAACATTTTCTGTTAAAACAATACATTTCCTGTTAAGTTAAATTTACTGCAGTTTCAATGCATTTGAGTCAATAGGAAAAGAACATGATTCGGTGAGCTCGAAATATTTAAAATAATATCGTCGCTCGCTTGCCAGAGGCATGAATGTGAAGATTTTCAAGATTTGAGTAAAAAGGCTCATGTGACTAATCTCTCGTTTCCTACGATTCACGAAAATCATGGGAATTATAAGAGAAAAAAGAAGCAAACGAAACTAATGAGTTTTGTATTTTTTAACTGGCATGATTTCATCCAGAAAAATTTAGTTGTATACTAGTATGAAATGGATATTTCCTGACTAGTATGAGAACATTAGAGTTGTATACTAGTATTTTTCTGACTAGTTTGAGGTTTGGCTGCAGGGTATCTACTAGTTTGTTGGTTTGTTGGTTTGGAAAAGAATTCAAAGAATCGAAGTTGATAAAAACTCGATTTGAGAATTTCGAGTTAAACTGCAACCAAGCTTATTACTTAGCCGTTTTAAGGTGGTTTTGTAGAGTCTTCGCCGAGTTGCTTGCATGACTATCTAGTTTAGTGAATGATATACACCAGTTGCGGTGTCGTTGATAACTAAATAATTTAACTTTTGGTTATGCAACTACATATGCCTATCTGTAAATGTTAAATTCACGCATTGAAGCCTTGAATGTGTGAATCCTTGAACTCATTTTACAGCATATTTCGAAAATTTACTTTGATTAATTGCAACCATTTTGCACTTTATGACCATTAAAATATATTAAGTCTCATAAATTGTTGCCAATGAAATGACCAAAATCGGCTTGTACGAATATTTCTATACGTATGTCCATATGTGCAGTTTGCTTATTACATGTGTAAATACTTTAAGTAAATAAATGAAATTAAATATTTACACAAGATCATAAATTTAATTAAATGAAAATTATCGTTACAAGAATATTTTGATAGTAGGCATTTTGTTGTCACAAACCAATTCAATTTATACTAACACATAGGTACATAAATAAACTTTGCATTTCTGTTTTGTTTATTTGCAGGTAAGTCTTGTGGAAAAAACATATTCATATCATGTGAATACTAATGCTAAGTTTCTAAAGATTGTTTGATAATTGTAGCTTTGAGGTAATTTTAAATCTTTTATAACAAGAGGGTCGTGAACATACCTTAAAACGTGACGTAAGTGCCTTGCATTTCAATTTACCGTACTAAAACTAATGATGGTTATGGCAAAATAATTAATGGTAACCGCAGCCCAAAACAGAATACGAAATTACCGTTTTAGCCTGATTTTATCTGTCAAAAGTGCAGCTGTTTTGCTTTCTTTTGTGTTCGCGACTTCTTACGAATTAAAATTTTAGCATACAACCATGGCTAAATAATTCAATATTTTTCCACATTTTCTAAAGAGATTATCACAAAGCACTCATTAAATTTCTTTTCACAACTATTTTTTTCTAAAAAAATTAACTAAAACTCATTAAAACACGCAAACGAATTCCGTAGCTTTTCCACGAACTTTGCAAAAAATGTAAATAAGAAAACTATCAACAACTATCATCATTTTTGATAGTTGGAGATATCGAAAACTAACTGTGCATGAAAGAACAGTTAGCCACAGCTGTCAGTTCAACCATAGATTATTGAGTCATGATTATGGTTAAAATTAACGCTAAGGGTTGTTTAACTATCTATCGAAGTGTTTATGTGAGAAAGGTAGTGCAAATTATATTTCAAAGCTCTTATGTTAGAACAATAAAACTCAAGTTATCATTTGAAACTCTAAAGAGATTTTTGTGTCGAGCTTCTTTTCCAATTTGTGGTCTTGGATTTTTTTACAAACATATGACAGATTTCCCTAAATAAAAGTGATTTTTCGATTTATCTTACACTCGCAATCGATGGAACTATGTTCGGATATATCACATATAAAATTCAGTTCCGTTTGGAAACGAAGGAGTGTTAAAGTTCAGACTATCCCATGGAGACTAAAAAATATTATTCTTTTTAGCTAACAGGTTCCCATTGGAATATGGTGCTAAATTCGTCTACCGGACCACCTAAAAATTTTATCGCTTCGATTTGAATGATATTTGGTGAAAGTGATTTGCTATGTAAGAAAAAAAATCGCTATAGGTCGCGTACAAATATTGGATGGCTGCCGAGATATACGGGTTTGAATTAGTAATATTTTTTGTGTAAGCCTTTTTTGTTTAAATTACAAGTCATGTATTTGACGTGCTAAAAAGGAACATGGAAACCTTTTTCTAAATTATGTTTCCGCTCTTTTCAAATGTAACTTAAAAAAAAAAATTATTGAAAAATTTTAGTAAACATTTTATAAAAAAAAGAATTTACATCAATTTTTTTCAAATTTGGACATTTTTAATATTTTTTTTTTTTTTTTAATTTAAATTTAAAATTTGATCTTTTTCCTTTAAAATTAAACCCTTTTGTAATGTTATCTTAAACGCAAAAAAGCACATCATAAAATGAAACTAATTTTTATTTTTCAACATAAAATGATGTCTAATGCGTTAATTTTATCTGTAAACTTTTAACAAAGAAATCGGACACCATATCAAAACGGAATAGTACAAAAAAAAACAAAAAAAATATGTAAATTAATAGAGTTTTATGTACTTTTTTTGTTTAAGATAAACTAGGTATTAATCGCCGCGTGCCAATGTTGATGATTTATGTTCCTTCTACTATGAAATGAGGGCTAGAAGATTTAACGCATTGATGACAAAGTATGATATGCATATAGCACACGCAAAAAAATTGTTTTTTTTTATCATATTTGTTCTATATCACCCCATTTTCATATTCTGTTCATGCATCTATTGCCCATTAACCCATTATGGGAACACAAATTTGGGAAAATTGTGTTAAATTCACTATTTAACGAACAATTAATTAATTATAGGTAGTAAAAAAATTTTCCTGAAAACGGATCTGATAGTAGGCATTAATGGGTTAATCTGTCGTTGCATCCACTCCTGCTGATTTTTGTGTGTTTTTTTTTTGTTTTATGATTTTCTTACTTACATGGCAAAAGTGTCTTTAAGTATTTTCTTGTTTACGAACCGGCAAGTTAACCTCGAATTTTTAAGTACACAAACAAAACTGCTGAGCAAGCACTTTGTTGCGCTCACGAAAGAGAGCTAAACACATATAGTTAAGAGCAGACAACTGCAAGAAAACCCACTCAATCCAATTGTAGTCGTGAGCCGGCAAAAGCTATTGCAGATTTTTTACCAATATGTTCCTATTTTCCTAACACTAGGTTACAAATACCATGTTTATAAAACTAACACTTTATGAGCATAGTTATTAGAAATAAGTCACTATGTTGCTTCTTTATTTCAAAATACAGCCCAAGTTATATGCAAGACAATTGCTGCTTCTAAGCGCATCTTAAGCTGCACCACCGGGCCACCGAGGCGTATACGTAATGCGCATGCCTTCTACAGAAATAGAATAAATATTATAGAGAGCTTATTACGGCAATTATTTCTCACCAACCTCATGGGCGTAATATATGCAAGTGTAATGACGTTTATACATTGATGATATTGTACTGGTGTTAGTGCATTTACTTTTGCTCTTGCTTAAATATTATGGAGATTTCTAAATACAATTTTTCGCACTTGTTCTCCATAATTCTATAAATAAAAGAAAGTGATATGCTATTTGGGTATATATTCTCAATACCGAATACTAACTGTCATCGAAAAGGGAGTCAGCGCACGTGCATCTTGGCAGCCATGGATTTCTAAACTAGCCACTAAGCTGGCTGTTTCAGTCGCAATCTGCAATTTTTTATTAATTTTTTTTTTAAGTTTTTCTTTGTTTAAATTTGTTTAATTTTTATTTCTTTTATTTTACTTTTATTTTATTTTATTTTATTTTATTTTATTTTTTACTTTATTATATTATATTTTGCTTGTTTTTTAATTATCTTAATTTTATTTAATTTCAATTTATTTTATTTTATTTAAATATTTTTTTATTTTTTTTTATTTTGCCTTGTTTTCATTTTTTTATTTTATTGACTATTATTTTAGATTATTTTACTTTAATTTGCCTTAAAACTTTTTGCTTTTCTTCTTTACTTCAGCTTCATTTCATTTCGATATGACATATCGACAACGAGTCAGCGTAACCATATGCGTCCATATGCGTGGCTTTTGGTTTCAGTTAAATGAAATTATCTTAACAGAAGATTTATACATACATAGGTGTGCATTAAACTGTTCCAAAATTTCAAAGTTGTTTTTTTTTTTCATTGATTTTTAACATAGACATTCCACATTCTAAAAGAGCAGGAGTTATAGCCCAAAATCCGTTTATCGGAACAATCGATTGTATGGCAGCTATGTGTAATATCGGTCCGTTCTTGCTGGAGCCGACTAATGATTACTATATTAGAAAAATTTCAGCCAAATATCTCAAAAACTGAGGGACTAGTTTGCGTTCAAACAGACAGACTGACAGACGGACAGACGGACATTGCTAAATCAACTCATCTCATCATTCTGATCATTTCGGTATACTTATTGGTGGGTCCATCTCTTCTTCTTCTCATACTTACAAACATCGGACCAAAGTTGTAAACCCATTTCATCTTCATTAAAGGTATAAATATGATAATAAAGTAACACAAGATATACTTATAGTAAAAATTAGGCAAAAATGTAGTAAATTACCGAAAAAGAACAGTCAAATTTATGTGAAACCTTGAATTGCCCATATCAACAAATATAGGTATATATTTTTTTGAAAAACAACCATAAAAGGCGAGTTTTGAGAAAATGTGAATCAAAAATATTCTAAAAAAAAAATTTAACCCCCCTTTCCTGGAACCGCCACTGATTACACAAGTCGACAAAAAAAGAATCTCCAAAAATAAAAGTACATTTTCTTTATGTAAAATCTTCTTATGATTCTGAATATCACATCCATTTTTCTGTGGCAGATCTAGTTTCCGAGATATCGGCGAAAATATGAAAATTCCCCATTTTGCTAAACACTACTTCACTTAGAATATTTCACATTTAACCACTTACCTACAATCAAAAAAAGTGTATGGACTAAAAAAAGTTAGCGCTTAGTTAGTACATTTTTTAAGCAAATGTGGGATGAGACTGAGTCGCTTACATCATCAAATATGTTGATCATGATTACCTTTTTTCTTTTATTTAATTTTTGCTATATATTCAACTAAGTTATTCCAAATAAGCTGCCGTCTGCAAAGACCAAACAAGAGTTCCGCGAAAACGCGTAAATTATAAAATGAGTTTTCCCTGAGGAAAACGAGCATTCAAATTCCATTTAAAAATGCAAATTAAAAGCAGGAATAGATGCTTATCAAAGACTGCAATATCCCATATGGCGCTATTGACATTTATACAAGTTTTATGTGAATATGTTTTGTGATGTGGGTACACAAATATTCACATATGCTACGAACACATGTTTTAATATTAGATCCTATTGAAACAGTTTTGGCATAGGAAGAAGGATTTAGAGCATTTTTTCATTAGCCGACAAGGTCAACAAATATTTGAGTTCCAAGAGTTCCAGAGAGTACCTAGATTGTGAATGTAATAGTGCTCTACCCTTTCAAAATAGGTGATCATCCAGGAAATGTCATAAGGTCGAGGCTACAATCAAAGATAATGGAAGTAGATTTCCGAATAGCCATATCTCGATTAAATAAATCCCTGTTACAAGTTTCAGTACACAAGGTGTGTCATATTCTGAAACCCCAGCTGCTTTTCAAGGCGCTATATTGATTTTTATAAGCATGCCCAAATACCTCCACACGAATCTATAAATTTCTAGAAAATACATACTCTCCCCCTAACAACATCCCCACCCCTCATTCTTTTGTCAACACGTGCGTTCGTTTGGGAACTTTATTTAACTTAGCATAAACTCATAGCTTCTAATATTTTTCATTGTCATTTTTGGCATCAAACTGTCAGCAAGTTGAAAATTCCAAACTTAATGTCAATAAAATGAAGCCAATGGGTGTTGTTTCTTAAAGTAAAAGCTTGAGGTTCATACTTGTCGCCATTCGCCATCTTAGTACATGGTTTCGAACAAAGCGATTTAGCTGCTTGTTGTTTTCATGGTCGTAAAGTGTTACTTGGGAATAAATAAGCAAGTCAGCATCAGCATTTTTCTACATTTAAGTTCTTTCTTTACTTTTCCATAAATTTTTATACCCAGTTGTACTAAATAAAAAATAAAATATTTAATATTTGCTAAATCTATCTATTAGAATAGATACAGATATATATAAAATCCAAATCATTTACCTATAGACGAACCTGGCTTCTAAACCAGTAGTCGGCACGGAGAGAGCGCTTGCTATGTGAAAGCATTAGAGTTTTCCTCCCAGGAAAGAAATTGCCGGCCTATGTTCTAAACGAATAAGCCGATCGTAACCAAATTTTTCACACGCACTGGATATCTTCCAGGGATGGTCACAGGCTAAAAACATATTTTGATATATATAGGGGGCGTGGCACCTCCCTTATAAATGGAATTTTTCTTTGTCCGAATCTCTGGAAGTATTCGGGTAAGACCACTGAAATTTGGTTAGAGCACTGAAAAAAAAATCTACAAGAAACGGCCGTTAAATTAACAGTAAACCCTGTAATTTTTCGTCCAACAGTGGCTAATATCAATTTTGAAAGTGACCCCCTATCATTCTTCGAATATGCTACCATATTGCTATTAATTACTGTAAATTTGAAAGTGGACTTATATCATTAATTGATATTTTTCAAAAATCACATGTTTTTACTGCCAATTTTACAGTAAATACTGTAATATTTACAGTATTACCATAATCGATTTGAAAGTGGTTTCGATATGTTACTTTCAATGTGCACTTTCAACCTTTTTATTTCAGTGAGGTTGTAAAAAAAATTTTAGATAACGAAAAAAGGGGCGTGGCACCTCCCATACAAATGTAATTTTTCATTGCCCATATCTCTTAAATTATTTATGGTAGACCACTGAAACTTGGTGAGAGGCTGCATGAGTTCGAGCCCTACCACCTCCATAAAAATTAGGGATAACGACAAAGGGGCCGTGGCATCTCCCATACAAATGGATTTTTTCGTTGTCCGTATCTCTGGAATTATTCGGGTTAGGCCACTGAAATTTGGTGAGAGGCTGTATGAGATCGATCCCTACCACCTCAAACAAAACTGGGGATAACGAAAAAGGGACCGAGGCACCTCCCATACAAATGGAATTTTTCGTTGTCCGTATCTCTGGAATTATTCGGGTTAGGCCACTGAATTTTGGTGAGAGGCTGTATGAGATCGATCCCTACCACCTCCAAAAACTGGGGATAACGAAAAAGGGGGCGTGGTTCCTCTTATACGAAGGAGATAGCATATTGCACGTGCTAGAAATTAACTTCTTACATTAAAATAACTTATGTATTATGAAAAATTATGAATACCCAAATACTAAGGTCCGGTTTTTCAGGGCGAATTTAAACTTAATTTAAATCCATGCAATATAATTATGTGGCAGAGAATGCCCCCGAAGAAGACTATCCCCTAAGCGAATGTACAATGTCGGAGAGTCAGGCCGCCCTGCGTTCCTTGCAGTCTTACACTAAGAAAACTACCACAACTTCAATAGGTTCCCGAGATAGTGGTCGATATACGAAGGCATAAATAAAACACCGTTAGGTGGTAATCCCATATTGGCATATCTTGCTCAATATTAAAAATATGAGCTAATTTTCAACCCTGTAAACCGCCCGAGGGCGATGCAGCACGCCAATACGTTGATATAACTCACAGCTGAGTAGACACGGTGAGCTTAAACAACTTATTATGAAAAATCAAAACAACCAAGATAATATTTCGTGGTTGTATTCTTGGACATATTAGAAGATATTCTGAGCAAAAACTGAAATCATCCATCGGACACATTTTGAGATTTGTAGGATTCTTCTTTCTGTGGGTGCCCCTGTTCCATATTTAAACGCGTTCCTCCAACCTTTTTCTGTTTTCAAATGGCGGATCTTTACATAAGTATTGTAGAACACTACCCTTTAGTGATATCGTGCATTTTTAGACTTCGGCCCATGACAAAAACTTCAGCCAGACACCTAAAAGCGGGGACTTTTCTTCATTCTTACAGCGATTTCACTTTTTTGTCATGGGACGAAGTTGACAAATGACTAAAACTACTTAAGGGTAGTGTTCTACGACACATTTGGAAAGATCCGCCATTTAAAAACAGCTAAAAATGAACAAACCCGCTTCAGATAGTAAAATCGTAGTAAAAATGAAGAAAGATCCCCGCTTTGAGGTTTCTGGCTGAAGTTTTTGTCATGTATTGTGCTGCTAAACATGTATAAAGATCCGCCACCTAAAAACAGCCAAATTTGAACAATCCCGCCAAAAAAGTGGAATCGCAAAAAGAATGAAAGAAAATTCCCAAGGTTTGAGGTGTTTGGCTGAAATTTGTTTGATGGGATGAGGTCTAAAAATGTCTGATACTACGTAGGAATAGTGTTCCACGACACATGTTTTACTATCCACCATTTAAAAACAGCCAAAGTTGGACGAACCCGCTTAAACATGTGAAAGCGCAGTAAGAATTATGACAAGTTCCCAGTTTTGAGGGCTCCGACTGAAGTTTTTCTCATGGGACGAAGTCTTAAATCGCCTGATTCTACCTAAAGATAGTATTCTACGACACATGTGGAAAGATCCACTATTTGAAAACTACCAAAGCTGGACAAACTCGCTTATACAAGTGAAAGCGAAGTAAGAGTAAAAGAAAATTTCCGAGCTTTAAGGTGTCTGGCTGAAGTTTTTTAGATGGGACATGATTGAAGATGGGACATGTTTGAAGATTCGCCATTCAAAATGATCAAAGTTGGAATTCGTCCAACTTAAACAGTTTTGAGGGCTCTGGCTGAAGTTTTTGTCACGGGACGAAGTCTAAAAATGCATGTTTCACTTAGGGGTAGTGTTCTACGACACATGTGTAAAGTTCCACCATTTAAAAACAGAAAAAGTTGGAGAAACTTGTTTAAACATAGAACAGGGGCACCCACAGAAAGAAGAATTCTACAAATCTCAAAATGTGTTCGATGGATGACTTCAGTTATTACTCAGAATATCTTCTAATATGTCCAAGAATACAACCATGAAATAATATCTTGGTTGTTTTGATTTTTCATAATAAGTCCGTTGCTTCACCTGTTTCCAAAATATAGGTCAATATACCACGCAATAAATAAAAGGGGAGTTGATAGCAAGGAGTGAAACCGAAATTGTAACCGTAAATTCAAAACCGAAATCGAAACCGTTATCGTTATTTTTACTTGGCAAAGAACGTAACCGAAACCATTTCCAAAAGTCGGAGGCGGTTCCAAACGATTTTGAATTTTTTCTGGTGTTCTATTTGTGGGGACATATTTTATTCTACGAAACGGTACCCTGAACATTTTTCATGAAAGATCGTTTAGCAAGGATTCAAAGGACACGTTTTGAACTCAATAGAAATTGAACTATAGTTCTATAGCTATAGCTGAATGAAGAAATCGAAAAAAAATTACGAGATTCGAAAAAAGTTGTTAAGTGGCCCATCTAAGAAAGCATCACTCATATTAATGTTCCATTTTAAAATTTATTTTGTAGTAATTTCATCCTTAAATAGCCGTACTTCCATTTTTACTGGTGGCTCGAAGTTAAACGGCAGCGTTGGAGGAGGGGTTTACTCAAAGGATCTGAGCCTTGAGCTCTCCTTCAGATTACCTGATCACTGCTGTGTCTTCCAGGCTGAAGTTTCAGCAATCATCGACGCCACGGCTGGGATAGGCCAACACACTAGATATTGTTACTCTCAGCGACAGAAAGCGGCCGTCAAATCCCTTGGCTCTTACTCGTTCAACTCTGAACTGACGCTCTGCTGTCGTCGATCTCTACAAGAGATGGCCCAACAGAACCGCGTGAACCTCACATGGGTCCCGGGACATAGAGACATTGAGAAAAATTGTTAGGGCAAGGCACGACCAAACAAGTTCTTCGGGATAAAGAGCGTATGCCGTTTGCCACATGCAAGCTAATGCTGAAAGCCAACGAAAGATGACTGAAACCACCAGGGTGCCGGATATCCAAACAAACCTGGCTGAAAAGGGATCATAAAATATCAAGACACATTTATGCCATAGGGAGAAGAGAAATCTCCATATTAATAGGTGTATTAACTGGGCACTGCCTTATTGGTAGGTACGTAGAAAGACTAGGTGTGCCCTACCAACGATGCTGTAGGAGTTGCAAAGATGACGAGGAGAAGGAAACGGTGGATCACCTCATCTGCAACTGGGCGGCGCGAGAATGCCCTTTTTGGGAGTGCCCTTCCTGGTTAGCCTACGCCAGGTCACGGAGCTGGACATAAAGGACTTGATGGCCTTCATCAAGTCATCTAAATGGTTCGAGGAGGAGTAACGGTGTCGATTTAGGAGCGTCAGTCCCGGGATTCTGCTATGTGGAGAATCCCGATAATACAGGGATTATCCATATAGCAGGATCCCGGAACTGACTTTCCTAGTGTTGGTGGTATCACAACGGGCCTTTTATTACTGGCCTAGTTGTGCCTCTGCGAGAGCCACTTAAACTTAACCTAAATAAATGTTGAAGAGCGAAACCGGAACCGAAAGCGAAATAAATGATGAAGAGCGAAAGCGGAACCGAAAGCGAACTAAATGTTGAAGAGCGAAACCCTTTACAAAACCGAAACCGAAATAATATTCCGGATTTTAATCGCTGTCATACCTTGGTTGGAATGAATATGTTAAATTTGATACAAATCGAAAGCCGAAAAGTTAGGGCCTTTGTGAATCAAGGTAACGGTATATTCAAACGATTTATTTCCAAATGGCTGGTGCGACATCTGATAGGAGGTAGGCACACCAAAAGTTCTGTTTTCCGTCCTCTTTTTTTATGTGTTTTTCAAAGTTTGCTTTCCGTGATATCATTGCATCGCCCCCTAAGAAGTAAACTTACAAAATTATATTTTTTTGTATGTAAGGTATCCACTGTTAAGCGCACTGCTGGGTATATAAAGTAAATATTGTTGTGTTATGTCATCACCTATGCTGCTTACTGAGAATCTGCAGAATGAATGAAAAGTGTGACAGTTGCAAAATTTTTTGTAGCTAAGGCAGAGGTATGGAGTTACTTAAGTGAAAGAGCGTTTTTGGCGTAGATTTAAGGAAGAAAGTTCTAGTAGAAGTATCTATAAGTAGTCAAACCACGTTTTCTTAAATTTCCAAATACTTCCAAAGCTTAGGCTTACAAACATACATGTATGTATGTAAGTAACAAGAGGTAGGGTGCTTAAATTATACAAAAGGGAATAATTTAATTTTAGTCAGCATTTTTGTGTCTTCAATATAAATATACATCTATATCTATGTATATTAGACTGCTTAATTTCTGCCAAATTGTTAATATCTTTAGGTGTAGGTGTAAGTAGGATATAAACCAACATGTAGAAAAAAAGTTTTTTTTTTCATCAAAATTTACTAAAATTTTGAATATTGCAAAAGGTGGCTAAGTATTCAAAATTTGAATGAAGAAAATTGCAAGTTTTACATATTAATATTAAGGACGAGAAAGTTGAGAAAATTATTCACCCTAACCTACATACAAGTATACATACCTACATACATAGTATTGTACCAAAAAATAAACAGAAAAAAAATTAATTCCGAGTGGGCGTCTTGAATTGCCAAAAGAAATTTCTGCTTATTGCGGAATTTCCTTTGAAAAATATCTGTGTCTCCCGCGGATTTCCGTTGCCTTTTAAGCTATTGATACCAGCAAATGATGCCGACATACAAACGTATGTGTGTGCTTACATTTCCCAGAAATTTATTTGTGTTTTGATAGCCTTTATGACACTGTGTGATGGAATCGTTTGTGTATTTATTTAATTAACTTTTTTCCCTTTTTATGCATTAAGAAGTATATTTCACGTAAATACGTTTTAGTGTGTTTGTTGAAATGTATTATTTCTTAATTGAATGACTTTAGAGCCTAAACGTGTGTTAGTCTATCTGCGTAGGCAGTTCGTCCTTCTCAAAATAACACCCAACCCAAATTTCATAGGAAATTGTATAACTTTGCTAATAACTTTTTTTAGCACTTAAAGAAAGCTTCAGTTAAATTCTCCTTAACCCCATTTTAGCTACAGTCCTTATCATAATTATAGGACACCTCATTCTGACATGTTCTAAGCCCTTGTGTAATTTTATTATACCTTTCATGAACATGAAATGGTATTATAACTTTGGTCCGATGTTTGTAAATATGAGAAGAAGAAGAGATAGACCCATCAATAAGTATACCGAAATGATCAGGATGACGAAATGAGTTGATTTAGCCATGTCCGTCTGTCCGTCTGTCTGTCTGTCTGTCTGTCTGTTTGAACGCAAACTAGTCCCTCAGTTTTTGAGATATTTGGCTGAAATTTGGTATGTAGCCACCATTTTCCAATATAGGAATCATTTGTCGGAACCAGCAAGATCGGACCAATATAACATATAGCTCCCATACAACCGATTATTCCGATAAACAGATTTTGGGCTATAACTCCTGTAATTAAACACGTAGGAACGTGAAATTTTGTAAGTATTGCTATTTTTATATGTGAAATATCGATGTTGAAATTCATAGAGATGGGATAAATATTTCACATAGCTCCCATACAATCGATTATTCCGATAAACGGATTTTGGGCTATAGCTCCTGTAATTAAACACGTAGGAACGTGAAATTTTGGACGTATTGCTATTTTTATATGTGAAATATCGGTGTTGAAAATCATCGAGATTGGATAAATATTTCACATAGCCCCCATACAATCGATTGTTCCGATAAACGGATTTTGGTAGATAACTCCTGTAATTATATAGGTAGGAACGTGAAATTTTGGAAGTATCGCTATTTTTATATGCGAAATATCGATGTTGAAAATCATTGAGATGGCATAAATATTTCACATAGCTCCCATACAATCGATTATTCCGATAAGCGGATTTTGGGCTATAACTCCTGTAATTAAACACGTAGGAACGTGAAATTTTGTAAGTATTGCTATTTTTATATGGAAAATATCGATGTTGAAACTCATAGAGATGGGATAAATATTTCACATAGCTCCCATACAATCGATTATTCCGATAAACGGATTTTGGGCTATAACTCCTGTAATTAAACACGTAGGAACGTGAAATTTTGGACGTATTGCTATTTTTATATGGGAAATATCGATGTTGAAACTCATAGAGATGGGATAAATATTTCACATATCCCCCATACAATCGATTGTTCCGATAAACGGATTTTGGTAGATAACTCCTGTAATTATATCGGTAGGAACGTGAAATTTCGTAAATGTTGCTATTTTAGAATGTGGAATGTCGATGCTAAAAATCAATGAGATTGGACCAATATAACACATCGTCCCCATATAATCGATAGCTCCGATAATTTCGGTATGAGCTAAAGTTAAATTCACACAGGCTGTACTGGGGATCAAACCGTGAAAATCGTGACGCTTATTCATGAAAGGTATTTAGCCTTCGGCACAGCCGAAGACAGCTTTCCTTACTTGTTTTAACTAGAGTTCAACCACACAAGTTTATTTTATTTTCCTACCTTTTTGCTGTTTCTTAAATTTGCCACTCTTTTCATATTTTTTATATTTTTGGTTTCTAAACATTCCTGTTCATTTTGCCTTTTCCTCCCTCTTTACAACATTCAGTAATATAGTTTCAATGTTGATAATTATTTATTCTTCTTAGGTCGTCTTCATACGTATTTCTTTCCTTTCCTTTCCTTTGATTTCATTTGCTTTTATTTTCTTTCCTGTCCTCTCCTTTCATCTCAATTCATTTATTTTGCTCTTCTTTCCTTCCCTTCCCTTTTCTTTCCTTTTTTATTCTTCTCTCTCCGTTTTTTTTTTCCTTTTTTCTTCTTTCATTTCATTTTATTTCCCTTCTTTCTTTCTTTTCTGTTCTTTTCTTTTATTTTCCTTTCTTTTATTTTCCTACCTGACCTTTCTTTCCATTTCCATTACATTTCTTTTTCCTTTTATTTTCTTTTTATTTTCTTTCCTTTTGTTTCCTTTGCTTTAGTTTCCTTACATTTTATAAATTTTTTTTTTTCATTTCATTTCTTTTATTTTTTTTTTCTTACCTTTAGTTTCATTCACTTTTTTCCATAGATTTCTTTTCCTGTCATTTCGTTTCCTCACCTTTCTTTCCATTACCTTTCCTTTCCTACGGTTTCCTTACTTTCTTTATTTTCCTTTCGTAACTCTTTTAGTTTTCTTTCTTTTCCATTCATTTCCTTTACTTATTTTTTTAACTTTTCATTACCTTTCTTTCCTTTATTTTTCATTATTTTTATTTTCATTTATTTTCTGTACCTCCCTCCTCGCTACCTTTTCTTTCCTTTCTTTTTCTCTTCTTTCCTTTCATTGTCTTTCTCTATTTGCCTTTCTTTTCCACTCCTTTACCTACATTACATTTCCTTCCTTCCCTTCCTTTTTTCTTTTCCATTCCGTTCCTTTCCCTACCTTTATTTGCCTTTGATTTGTCTCTCATATTTTCCGTTCCTTACCTTATCTTACCTTTATTTTCCTTTTATCCATTGCTTTCCTTTCCAATTCTTTCCTTTATTTTATACTTTTATTTATTTCATTTTGTTTTTCTTTTTATTTATTTTATATTATTTCCTTTCCTTTCATTTCCAACCAAATTTCTTTTTTTTTTATCAATCACTTTTCTATTTCTTATTTTACTTTTATCAATTTTCCTTTTTATTTTATTTCACTAAGTGTTTTTGTTTGTTCAAAACATCATGAGAGAAGCAAATGCTTGCTCAGATCCCCACGCAAAGATTTTGCGTTTGTAAACACTGTTTGTACCTACCCTCAATAAAATGTTAAGCATTGCGCATTTATATATAATAGATTTTCATTTTTTGCTAATAGAATTTTCAATTGAAAAAAGCCTCCGCTCTAAGCGTTTACTCTGATTTTTTTTAAGTTAAAAACTGTTTGGAAAAAGTACAACATTTTTTCAACTATTTTTAATCAAAAAACCGAAAATGCCATTTTCTAGCCCGTTCAATTCTAGTCTAAGAAAGTGTAAGTTTTAAGTATCTCAAAAATCTCCTATTGTTAGAATTTCTTTTGGCTATGCTGCGCACTTTTCCATATATGCCAAAATCAACATTTTAGTTTTGAGGAAAAAATGGCTGATGCCCTCAAAAAATTTTTTTTTAAATTATGGGAGATACTTAAAATTTACACTTTGTTAGACTAGAATTGATTTATAAATTTTGATATATTTTGTACTTTTACTTACTTACTTAAAATAGCCTTTAACCGCCTAGGTGATTTTGGCCGTCCAACATGTTACGCCAGTCGGTTCTTTGTTGAGCCAACTGGCGCCAATTAGAGACACCGCGTGCTCGCAGGTCAGCCTCTACTTGGTCCTGATATCGAAGTGGTGGTCTCTCATATTTTCCGTTCCTTATTCCTATGCTTCCACCGGCGGGTGCCGATAAAAATACCTTCTGGGCCGGAGCGTCTTCGTTCATTCTCACCACGTGTCCTAGCCAGCGGAGCCGCTGGGTTTTAATTCGCTGAACTATGTCCACGTCTGCGTAAAGCTCATACAGCTCATCATTATATCTTCTTCGGTACTCGCCGTCGCCAACTTTTAGGGGTCCTTTCGAAGAATTTTTCTCGTCGTGAGAGGACTTTACTTCTAAATTTCCTACTCAGCCCATAGTAGCATTTGTTTGCAAGAGTTATCCTTCTATGGATTTCAAGGCTTACATTGTTGTTGGTAGTAATGCTGCTTCCCAGGTATACAAAGTCCCTTACTATCTCGAAATTATGGCTGCCAACAGTAGCGTGGTTGCCAAGGCGCGAATGCGCGAATGCGCTGACTCTTTGCTTGATGCCAGCAGGTACTTCCCATTTTTCCGCCTCCTTTTCAAATTTGGAGTACGCAGAAGTTACGGCGCGGTTGTGAGGCCAATGATGTCGATGTCGTCGGCATATGCCAACAGTTGTACGCTCTTGTAATATATTGTTCCAGCGCGGTTAAGTTCTGCAGCTTGTATTATTTTCTCCAGCATCAAATTAAAGAAATCGCACGATACTTTTTGTACTTTTACCAAACAATTTTTTAAGCATTTGAACTAAATACATTAACTTTCATAAAAGAGTCTCTTTGTCCAACATGGCGCATGATTTTTTTTTTACTTTAAAGTTTTAAGTACAAACAACCGGAATCGCTAGATCTGAAAAGGCACATATAAAATCGCCACCGGAATTCAGTAGGAAGGGGGAGACCTCGACTGAGATGCAAACAACAAGTGGAGTATGACTTGAACTCCCTTGGCGTGAGTTGTCGCTAAAAAGGAACGGCTGGCGTGCTTTGATACGAAACGGCCAAAATCGCTTAGGCGGTTAAGCGCCAGTAAATGATGATGATGAATGCATTAAGCACCAAAGGTTCAAGCTTACTCGGATGCTTGGCCCTCGGATAAAGACAAAGCAACTTCCCCGTGAAGACAGTTGATATCAAAAGAGCCCTGACTGTTTTATGATTCGACGGGCTCTGTTTTAAATCATAGCAGAGTAGAGTGGGACCATAGTAAGGAGAAGTGTGAGCAATGGCATACTACAAGGCAGATTCAGATCCCCGCTACTGTGCGCTGTCTTGAAATGTTTCCTTTTTCTGGCACTTGAAGCTGCTGGACGTCATTTGTCACCCCGCGTGTATACAACACAGGCAATACGAGAAACTAGCCGTGTAGGCCATGTAGGTCATTTAGCTCTACCCAGGGGAGGCGACCTACTCTTACACACCAGACAGAGTCTTGAGTACTGGCTATTAACGCAAGAGTAATTTTCTTGGCAAGAAGATATAATAATCCCTTTAGACTGGCTTGGAATGGAAAATTATTTTTGTCCAATAAGGGAAGATATCCCGGAATTATACTTGAAGCAAAAGTGTTTTGGGAACAAAATGTGAAAGATAGGGTCATGGGTAAGTAATGATATCGTACACTTTTCTCAACCTGGTGGCGAGGTCGATACTTCTCCAATCGACTTTTAAAGCTACTACCTTTATATGGGTTCGCTCAAAGGTTATCTGGGAATTTTTCACTTCTTTCTTTCACTTAATGAGCTTTTTCTTGGGGTCGGGTAGTAGCAATATAACGGCTGTCGCTGCCAAATTGTCCCCAGCGGCAACACTGATCACAGGAAATTGTCGTGTCGATCTCTGAGCCCGATTGGGTACTTGCGGTCTATACGAAGTCCTTGCTGAAATCTCACACATCGGAAACCCCTTCTGTAGCTACATAAAGGATGATAAGCCTGAGCGGGGCAACTCCGTCTTTGTTGATTTTTCTAGAACTAGACCACATCGGTTAGATTGTAAAATCTAAGGGGACCACCTCAAACTTTTCAGTAATAGTAATACAAGTTCTGCCTTCACACTAAGCTATGCGTTTTTTTTTCAGCCCATCCCACTGTACATTTATATATCGTCGGTGTTTATGCAAAACCACGTATGGCACTATTTATTAAAAAAATGAGATTTTCTTACCAAGGCTTTTAGGTACCCGGATCCATTCATTAGTAACAAAAAAGTCTTGGTGTGTGCAAAATAAAGTCAAAAAAACGACATTTGAATTTGACCCACCACATAGTGGCTCATATAAAAGTTAAACAATTTTTTGTCTCTCCTGTAAAATTTGAGTGAATGCATTTACGTGGTTTTGCACTTGTTCTGTACGTTGTTTTGCATAAACACCGACGATATGTACATTTACACTCTCTATTCATATTTTTCACTCAACATTTGCTGAGGATAGCTGACATCCTGGCGTCACTGGCTGACACGGGCTAATGCTCGCCTATACTGCTATGCTCTATTTATGGTCGAAACAAACTAGAAGCCACTTGAGAAGTTACAAAGGATTGTAGTGTAACTGGAAGCGTAAATTAAAATGTATGTATTAAAATGTATGTATATACGAGAACTTACTTCGTACATTTGTATTCCAACGCCAACGCAATCGACGAGTAAAAGCTAAGTAAGTACAAAAATGCTTTGCTACGCAACGACGACTTAATTAAGAACAAAGCAGCTTAGCCAATGTTAAAGTTGTGGCGAGTATCAAAGAAATACATATACGCACACTTCTACACGCGCAAAACCCACCCACTTACAATGCACTTATAAGAATAATAGTAGGTACATTTGAGTCTTAAGTAAAGGAAGTTATTTCAGCCGACGCGATTGGAATAACAAAAACTTAGTTAAATGAAATTTAAAGTGGAATTAGCTGTTATAGTTTGAAAGGAAGAGGATGCAGCGGAACAGAAATGTTAAGAAAAATAATATTGTGATGATGATCTTGTTTCAACGGCACCATATGACATATGCCGCATTTCACAGTATTTCCCACTTCAGGGTTGTACAACAATTAAATAAAATAATGTATTTAAAAAAAAAAAAATTTTAAAAAAATTAAAATAAGCTAGGTTGAAATAAAGTATTAAACAAAATAAATAATATAAAAACTAAAAAAAAAATAAAAATTAAAAGTAAAAAACAAAAAAAAAATATAGAAATGATATAAAATAAAAAAAAATTAAAAATATACAAACAAATTAAAAAAAAAAATTAACTAAAATAAAATAAAATAAAATAAAATAAAATAAAATAAAATAAAATAAAATAAAATAAAATAAAATAAAATAAAATAAAATAAAATAAAATAAAATAAAATAAAATAAAATAAAATAAAATAAAATAAAATAAAATAAAATAAAATAAAATAAAATAAAATAAAATAAAATAAAATAAAATAAAATAAAATAAAGTAAAATAAAATAAAATAAAATAAAATAAAAAAGTAAAATTTAATAATAATTTTTTACTACATTTTTAGATATTTTTATTGATGAACTCTGTTTTTTTATAAAAGCTTAAATAATACATTGAAGTAATTAAGCATAGAAGCTAACTTCTTTTACCCCTCTTTGTTTTATCTTCAATTTCTCAAAAAATCCAAATACGCGAATATTTAAACTTCACAGAGAGGGTAGACAAGACAAAAAAAGAGAAAACGAGAGAAAAATAAAAGACTTCTCGCCGCCGCCAAATCAAACAATATGCGACCAGTGGCTACGGGTAAAAACCAGCTCGCTAGTTTCATCTTATTCACTAAACTATGAGTTTACTACTTTCTCAGTTACGCTCTATCCTCTCCACTGCATTGTTGTGCAGAATCAAAACAAGCGGATAAATTAAATATTAATGTAAAAATCACAAAACGCTTATAAAAATAGATAAAGAGGAGAAATATATAAAAATGCTTTCCTTGTTTTTAACAAAACCGAATCATTTTTGAAATAGTGATTATACATACATAAATAGCGTTTCAAAAAAGTTTGCTGTTGCTGAGCATCATAGTTGGCGTTTCTGTGAGTGGGCGGTTGGTATCAAAGGATGTGCCAGTGCCATATGGGCAGGATTGTTTTCAGCTTTAATGTTTGTAGAGCTGCTTGCTGCCACTCTTTGATTAAAGCATATGGAGAGTTTTGAATTTCATTGTGAACATAATATGTTATTATGTTGAAAGAACAAAGCCAAGTATATATGCAGTCATATGCATATACGCTCGCTATACATATGTACATTGGGTAGTTAAGTAAAGCAATGGTCATAAATCTCGAATGTTGTTTTTTTTTTTAAATAAACTATCATCGCGGTGCGTATGGAAATGTGTATGTATTAGTGTTTTTAAATGGTTTGCATGTTTGATCTGATTAGCAGTTTCACAGGATTTGTACATACATATGGTTGCAGTAACGCTGTAGTGAAACCACAAAATAGTAACTATTTTTTTTTTCCTTAGAGCAAAGGCTGAAATCACCGCCGCACAGGAAATGCGTTGGTCGGGACAAGGCAAGGCAACCATCGGACCTTGTGACCAATAATACAGTGGCCAGACACGTGGCAAAGCGCGTGGTGTAGGATCCATGGTGGGAAAGAGACTGCGCCGCCAAGTACTATCGTTCAACCCCGTGAACGAGCGTTTCGCTGCTACCCGCATCAAGGCGAGGTTCTTCAACATAACGTTTATCTGCGCCTTTGCACCTACTGAGGATACGGACGACGCAGAGAAGGACTCCTTTTACGATAAGCTTGAACTGGCGTATCAGCGCTGCCCCCAACACGATATCAAAATCGTGCTCGGCGACTTTAATGCCAATGTGGGCAAGGGAGGAGTCTTTGGTCCTACAGTTGGAAAATTTAGTCTTCACGATATTACATCCCCCAACTGCACTAGGTTGATTGACTCCGCCGCAGCTGCAATATGGTCATCAGTAGTACCAGGTTCCAGCATAAACGAATACACCAGGCATCCTGGCTGTCTCATGATCAAAGAACGAGAAACCGGATTGATTATGTCGTGATCGACGGCAGGCATAGCTCCACCGTTCTGGACTCGGACCATTATCGACTCGAACCATTATCTTTTTGCAGCCAAGATACGCGCACGCCTTTGTGCAGCGAAAAGAGTGCGTACAGTAACGGAAGGAAAGTTTGATGTCGAGAACAGCTGAGACACAGCTGATAATTTCCCCACTCGACTCTCACTCCTGCTATCGGAGAACAGTCCTAGCCCTAACAATGTAACCGAGCCATGGAAACATATTTCTCATTCATTACGTATCGCCGCTGAGGCCACTATAGGATTTCCACGAGCGCGGAAGAACAATTGGTACGATGAGGCATGTAGCACTGCCTCGGACAAAAAAGACGCTGCCTACAAGGAAACTTTGCGAAGGGGCGCAACCCACAGTGTATGGCAACGGTAACGTGAGGCGAAGAAGGAAGAGAGACGCCTTTTCAGAAAACAGGAACGTGAGGCCGAAAGGCGTGAGTGTGGGGAGCTTGAGATGCTGGCTGACAGGAATGATGCCCGAGAATTCTATGAAAATATCCGGCGGGTGACATATGACAATAATGGCGACATGGTAACGGACGTACAGAGTGTATTTAAATTATGGAGAACGCGCTTGTCCTCACTGCTAAATTGCGAGGGAGGCGTCGAACCAGATACCCCAATCCCTGACAATGGAAAAATTGTCCCACGTCCAGTTATATCCCAGCTCAACAACAAAGCGCCTGAAAAAGACGGACTGACAGCAGAGCTATTCAAACACGGAAGCGAAGAGCTGGTAAAAAGCTAGATCAGGAGTTGCGACTCCCTTTCGTGCGATTTCTTCAACCTGAAGCTGGAGAAGATAATTCGAGCAGCAGCGCTAAACCACAATGGTACAATCTATTACAAGATCGTGTAATTTCTGGCGTATGCCGATGATACTGATATCATTGGCCTTAACAATCGCGCCGTAAGCGCTGCCTTCTTTGGACTGATATAAGGAAGCGAAAAAGGTGAGTCTTTCGGTCAGCGAGGACAAGACGAAGTATTTGCTGTCATCAAAGAAAGTCTCGGCGAATCTGCGCCTGTTGATAGTTACATATCTGAAACTTTGAGAGACTTCGTCTATTTGGGAACCAGCATTAACACGCAAAATAATATCAGTCTAGAAATCCAACGAAACATCACGCTTGCCAACAAGTGCTACTTCGGACTGAGTAGAGAGTAGACTGAGTAGAGTAAAGTCCTCTCTCGACAAACAAAGATCACGCTCTATAAGTCTATCATCACACCACTCAGATGTACGGCTCGGAATCATGGACAGTGTCAAGAGAAGATGATTGGAGTATTTGAGAGAAAAGTTCACCGCAAGGTTTATGGTCCTTTCCGTGATGCCAATGGCGACTATCGAAGGAGATTTAACGATGAGCTGTACGAGCTTTACGCAGATCTGACCATAGTCCAGCGAATAAAAACGCAAAGGCTCGGCTGGCTGGGCCATGTCATGCGAATGGACAAAGAAGCTCCAGCCCCGAAGGATTTGCTATCATCGACCGAATTCGGCAGTAGAGGAAGGGAGGGCCTCGACTGAGGAGGAAACAACAGGTGGAGATGGACTTGAACTCCATTGGGGTTTCCAATTGATCTCAGTTATCGTCTGAAAGAATGACTGACGTGCATTTATAGGCAACGGCCAAAATCACTTAGACCGTTAAGCGTCAATAAATGATGATGATTTTATGCAATTGTAAAAACGCTGATTAAATTTAATTTATTTTTCTTTTATATGATTTTGTTTTACTTTATTTTGTTCTTAATTAATTTTTTTTTTTTTATTTTTATTTATATTATTTTTTTATTCTATTTTTTATTGTATTGCCTAATTTTTTTATTTTATAATTTTTTTTTCTTTTGTTTTAATTTTCTAGTTTTGTTTTTCTTTTTGTAGCGGTTAAGTGTTCGGCCTTCTACACCAAGTCGTGGCGGTTCGAAGCCCGGCAAAAGTAACATCAAAAATTATTTAGAAAAAGAATTTTTCTAAACGGGATCGCCCCTCGGCACCTGGTTCCCAGTAGGAAAAACTCAAAAAGCAACACACCACAAGTTGGAAAGAGAAGCCCGGCAAAAATCTCGTTAGAGTTTATGATAACCTGTTGGTATATCGCCGCCATTAGTTTTTATTTTTTTATTTAATTTTGTTTTCTTTTTTATTTTATTGTATTTTGCATATTTGAATTCAATTTGTTTTTTTTTTAGGAGAATGTTGCATACTACGCTATTCCAGCCTCATATTCTCTTCTGCTCTTTGTAAAACGGATTAAGTTAAACAAATGATAGCACTACAACTTAACAGCTTCCATCTAAATGTTTTTTTTTTTTTAATTAAAATACTTATTCAAAACAGACGGCTAAAGTGAAAAAGCTTTGCGTGCAAGAATTTGCATTTGCTAAAATTTTTTGAATTGCTAATGGTATCTATATAACTGAACTAAGCTCATAACCTGGAATTTAATTAAAAATAATCTAAAAAACTGTGAAAAGGATGACGCCTGAATTAAAATATCAGCACAAGCAGAGTATAAATAAATACATTTCATTCTGCGTGGGTATTTATTTGTGTAGCAGTTCGCCAAAAAACTTGATTGACGAGTGATAAGAAAAAAAAAAACTAAAATAATGCTACAGTAATTTAGAGATTGTTCATCAGATTTTGGACGTGTTACAAATTTTTCGAAGGGTGTTTCGTGTATAATGAACAATCTCTACTAGGTCGCTTTAAAAGTGTATTATCTTTTTTAATTTTTGTAGCACTGTATTATCATACAAATTTGCGTTAAATACAGACTGACGCCCATTAAATTTATTTAGTAAATAGGCAAATATACATATATACATATCTGTGAAGAGTTGGCAAAACAACTTATCTCGAGAAAGGACATTTTTTTAGATATTGATTGCATAGGATTTTCTTCTTTGATATGCATAATTGTATCCTACTCGGACTATTTTCACAGATGATTTTTTATGACGAGATAATTTCTTGAAACCCCATTAATATACCTTCAGTATTGCCTCTCTTTCTGAAGATACTTGATTATGTCACGAAAACCCAAGTTTTCCCACTATGCGGCAGTATAAATCAATGCCGAAAGCAACTTTGTATGTACCTATGTATATGCGAATAAAAGTTTGTCCAAATAAAAAAAAAATCATGAATTTGAATGGGGCATAAAATGCGCAAACATTTACAATCAACAGAAACTAATATTCTTTTCGACACCTACACTGTTGCCCACCCTATATGCTGTCAGAGCTCGCAAATTGGATTTACGCTTCTTAGGTATATATGCGGATATGTAAATTACGATAACTGACTTTTTAAATAGGATAAAGAATGGTAATGAGTTTTTTTTACCAACTTTTTGACTGATCAAAAAAATGGTCCATAGAATTATAATTTTTTAATATTAAAAAGAAGTTAACGCAAATTAATGCGTGAATTTATAAAATTGGGAACGAGGAAATCATTGCAGCTGGTCTCCAATTGGTTTTTTTTATACCCAGCGTTCTAGTACAAGGGTAAAATAATTTTGTCCACATAGCGGTACTACGTAACGGCACAAAATAATCGAGATGGATATAGAGTTCCTTATATGAAAGTTCTTGGCTTGAAAAGAGGAGTTCATTACGACATGTCCGTCTGTCCGTGTACACGATAACTTGAATAAAAATTTCTCCAACCACGCCCACTTTCGATATCGAAAACTTCTAAAATCACCTAAGTTGATATAATTCGGTGACGGAAATTGCTAAAATGATATAGTTTGGTAGGCTGAGCCCCCTAATCATTCTATTATGATTTTTTGATAAATTTATTTTAAGTAGGCGTGGCACCGCCCACTTTTAAGGGAGGCACTTTTGAAAATTCGACTGGTCGTAACTTTTAAACCAGACCTGTTAATAATTGATTAGTAATCGGTAATGATTAGCATTTCATTGATTATTTTTTGAAAAGCCACCTAATGATTGATTATCAATTACTTTCACTTTTTAATGATTATTTTTTCAATTGATTAAAAAAAAAATCAAAAAAAATCAAAAAAATTTAAAAAAATCCAAAAAAAATCAAAAATTCAAAAGTAATCAAAAATAATCAAAAGTAATGATTACTTTTGATTACTTTTGATTTTTTGATTTTTTTTGATTTTTTTTCCAGTACTGTTGTAGAAAAATATGTTCATACATAAATATTCACTTGCACAAACATACAAATGTATAGGTGAAGCAAGAAGTAACGGTGTAATCCCAACAACAACGACGGAGGCGTTGAAATATGTTGTGCAAACACAATTATATAGTTATATGGGTGATTCAGCAACTGGAGCTGACATATGGCAAACAAGAGGTGTTCTAAAAGAGGCTGCACTATTTTTCAATACACCATTAATATCGTCCGGTCCGGTTGAAAGGCTGTTTTCTTTTGCTGAAATTATTAATGCTCCAAAGCGTGGGTCATTATCTGACATTTCTTTTGAAGCACTTACATTGTTAAAGTCAAATTTTAACTCCTAAGTATTGGCGTGCTGTATCTGCCGAACGCTCAACACAAATACTTTATATGAGTGAACGGCGAAAATTTGCGTTTCGATACGCACTCATGTCCACCTACATGAATTATTTTTAAACTGAATACCGTTATTGGTGACTATTTGTCTTATTGTTCTTTAATTGTCATTACATTATTACTTACATATTATTCACAAATATTACTAAATAGCATTACTTAAACAAAAATGAATAAAAATAAAACGATTCTACTTCTACTATTCTCTACTCCAACAAAATGACTACGTCGTCCATTTTGGCCGAAAGTTATTAATCCCGGACCTCTCTCTATGGATAATAACCACTTAATTTTTGATCAATTGATCATTACTAGTCTCTTTTGGGCACACATATGTAGTTGGTATGCCCACGTTTTACTTTGTGTAGCATACTTATAAGTGTTCGAATAGAACCATCCGACCGTACCCATAGGGTTTTAAACGAGAAATGCACGACACTACCCGTTTAGATATAAAAGGGACAAATTTTCACCACTACAACGCATATAACCATCAAACCTGGCATTTTTTCTCATATGTACATATACTTAGCGATCAAGGTTCATTCTAGAAATCCATGAGCCCCAAAGTGTAAGTAGGTGTATATATTTGCATACAAAGATACACAGATGTCTATACTTTTAACAACAAACTTTAAAATAATCCAAAAAAAATCAAAAAAATAAAAAAAAATCAAAAAAAAATAAAAAAAATTAAAAAAAATCAAAAAAATTAAAAAAAAATCAAGAAAAAATCAAAAAAATCAAAAAAATAAAAAGTAATAAAAAAAAAACCGTTTTTGATTACTTTTGATTATTTTTGATTTTTTTGATTTTTTCTTGATTTTTTAATTTTTTTTTGATTTTTTTTTTTTATTTTTTCTAATCGTAATAAATTAGTAATTGCTTTTTCTTGAAAGCAATTAAAATAATCATTAGTAATTAAAAAAATTTTCTAATCAATCAATTACTAATTACTAATCAAAATTAACAGCTCTGTTTTAAACTAATTACGGTAGAACGATGTAATTGGTACAAGGTATATTAGCATTATAGGGGTTATACATGTTGTAATTGAACGAAATCGCTTCCCCACCACGCCCACTTCCGAAAGGGAATATTTCGAAAATCATATGAAAACTACCGCTGGGTATTTAATGTTCGGATTACCCGAACTTAGACTTCCTTACTTGTTTATTTATTTTACTTTTTTACTTAGCTAAGGACACTTTTCTCTTTATCTTTATCTTTATCTAGCCCATTGGCGCACTCAAGGTGGGGTTTTGTGATTTTTAACGTTTAACATCGTCGGAGAAAGTGCAAAGCCGCACATACGGCTAGCACAAATTTTACAGGAGACACTGAAAACTGATTAACTTTTGTACGAGCCACTATGTGGTGGGTCAAAATCAAATGTTTTTTTGACTTTCTTTTGCACAAATCCCTCCTTTTTTGTTACTAATGAATGGATCCGGGTACCCATTTTTTTTTTAACAGAAATGTCGAATGTGCGGTTTTGCACTTTTCCGACCATCTGTTTATAAAATCTTTTATTAAAATGTTTGAATTCCTTTTTAGTTTAATAGCCTGTTCATGCTGAGCCAGCATTTTGCATTTTAGCATTAAGCCCAAAACGCAGGTTTTACTTTGTCATTTTTCATACAAATAAAATTCTAAAAACCTTTTGCTTTGGATTCTATTGGCTTAAAAATTACCCCTTAAACACCGTGACTGAAAGAGTTAAAAATGTCAACTCTTTTTTGGAAAAAAAATCCAGATATTATGAAAAAATTCACTTTGAAAAAAAAAACTAATTTTTTCCATACAAAAAATAGCGACCTGATTTCCTTATCAATTACTAACTTTTGAGAGGGTTAGACTCACATAACTAAAGGAACCTTTTTTCAACCACCTTTTTGTACATAAATGCATCTGTAGGCTCATGTGTTGGCTTGTGACTATTTCTTTAGTACGAAAGAATCGAAACAATACCCTCCTTCTACACTTCCTCCTTCTATTCACTTCAATACATTTTTCTATTTTCCTTTTCACTCTCGTCGGCTTCTGTAATAATAATACGCATCTCCCTAGTACACAGATTTATACATGATTTATTTTTAGTTCCACATTATGGAGATATGCCGTGTTTTATCTACTTTTATCCACTTCATTTTCGCTTTTTCCCTTTTGATTTCAAACCTTCCGCAACAGGTTGGTAGGTTGGTGCGTTTTTGTGAGGGAAAATAACCGTTACTAACTTAAGCGTAATCAGCGTGATTTTTTTAGCACCGCCGCTTTGTCGCTGTCCCCACGTTATCCGCAGCACTTGCACTCCGTCATTTTGCAAATCAAAACCGGGTTTTTTGTTTGTGGAAGTGTAGTTGATTGGAATGCATTAGAGATGTTTCGAATACTCCACCAAAACTCACCGCAGCCTTTGCTACTACGAATATTTTCCAAAATCGAACCTATTTCTAAGGGTATCAAAGTGTTTTCGTTATATTTGTCAGGTTTCCCTAAACCCGATACTGAAGAATAATCAAAAAAGCTCCGCTTCTAACTAGTTAAATTATTTCTTTGAAATTCCCTACACTCCTTTTTGTATTCGCACCTAGCTATATAAAATTCCACCTTCGCAACGTACCTAGTATGTATATTTTTACTCTTAGCTTCCTTATATTCATCGGATATCCGGCTGACATTTTCATTCACTTTATAAATGCTGGTTAATACAAGCTGTCCAGAACGCGCATAAAAAAATGTGAAAAAGAAATTAATCCTTATTAGTTGTAAAGACAATTTCCATTTGCATTTTTTTCTTGTTGGCTTAGCAGCTTACACAGCTTTGGTTTACTTTACAAAAGGTGCAGAGTGTCTAAAATCAGACGACTTGCGATGCGGAGTGAATTTGTTTCCTTCCACAGCTAATAAAGGCCGTTGGAAGTAAAGAAAGCTAAAAATATTATGCTATCCTAGATATATTATACCTTAGACCTTTGGCTTTGTAGAAGGCTTAGATCAATAAAGCATGCAATTCCAAAATTGAAAGAGTAACGAATACCTAAAATATTCTAACATTACATAATTTTCGAACAAGTTTATTAATACGCGTTATCTTTTATTTTCAGGTGAGTACATTAACCTGAAACGGTAAGAATTAAAACCTCAAATCTAGTAAATATTTTTAAAAAGGACATGGTTTACTTTTCCTATTTTATGGCGACTCCATTTCAAAAAACATGACGTTGGGCATTCTTAAAGTTTCTTCACTTGAACTGAGAAAAAGGAGATATTTTGTATTAGGGAAAACTTTCATGATTTAAACAAATACTTATGGCCTCATTATGTATTGCTAACGATAGCTCAAACGAACAACTAGTCTGCTCACAATATCGAATTTTCTTTCATTTTTGTTTTTTATGTCAAAGAGAAGTCGAAATTTAAAAAAAAGAAACCTATAGACCGAACGAAAATAATAGATAATACGATATGAATCGTTCGTCTGAGCTATCGCTCGCAATACATAATGGGGCCATTAACATACCTTCAGGTATAAGCCGATTTAAGCTATTGTTGCTCATCAACATATATGTTCTTCAAGGCCTTGTGAATATATTCAGTTCATACCAAGTGAACACTAGCACCATAAATACTTATTGGAAATACCATTGGTACCATGTCCTTCAGGCCACTCGAGCAACAGCTAACAATAAGTAAGGACACCGCACGGTTGGACATTAGGATGTCCATCATTTTCGCGTTTTTATAAATAAAGTATTATTGGCCTCATTATGTACTGCGAACGATAGCGCAGACGAGCAGCAGTAATCGCATTATCTATCATTTTCATTTGTTCCATTTTTTTTTTTTAATATTTTCGGCTTTTCTTTGACATAAAAAAACTTAAGGATATTTTGAGCAGACGAGTTGTTCGTCTGAGCTATCGTTCGCAATACATAATGAGGCCATAAGAAAATGTTTACATCTATCCGTTTTCGCATGTAACTTTTAATTTTATAGATTGCTTTCAATTTACCGGTCACTTCATCTGTCTGCCCTTAAAAAATTACTTAATAAAAATTTACGTTACGAGTTTTAGTAAAGATATAATAAAAACTAGTTCCCTACTCACAATTTTAAAGAAAATTTAGCGATTCTTTTAATAATTTGATATCAGAACTAAGAGAAAAATAAAAACTCGAAAATGGGTGACAAAACATTTTTGGTCACCCTGGTCCACATATTGCTTAATAACTCTGAAACCGGTTAAGTTGTACGAATAAATGGCGACTAATGGGTTCACTTCACGATTCTGAGCGACCTCATACGTCCCCTAAAATAAAAAAAGTCGGGGCTTAACATGCTATCGAAAACAAAGAAAGTTTAAGAAAGCACACCCTAATGTCCATGAATATATACAATTATTTATACACTTGTGGCCTTCACTTGCGTGATTTTCCCCAATACAGTTAAACGCATGTATGTTTTTACCAAGGACCTAAACCAAAACCGATTCATCTTTCAAAACCGAAACCGTAGCCGTTTTTATTTTATCTGAAAAAAGAACGAAACCGAAAACAGTTTAAAAAGCCGGAACCATTTCCAAACGGTTTTGATTTTTTTTTTTAATTCTTATTTCCTTTAGTGGGCACATATGTAGGTATTTTCTTTTACAAAAAGGTACCCTGAAAAGTTTTCATGGAAGATTGCCGAGCAAGGTAACAAAAGATACGTTATGGCTTCAGTATAGAAAATTCTGAAAGAGGAGATTTGACTATATGAAGAAACTGAAACTGAAAACGGAATAAATATTTAAGAAAGAAACCGGAGCCGAAACCGAAACCGAAACCCATTTCAAAACCGAAACCGAAACCAAAAATATTTTTAATCGGTTTCACACCTTGGTTTTTACATTTGTTCTTTTGTTTATGATGCAGCTACGTATACAGCTGTGAGTTTATTGACATATTTCCTTTCTTACTTTATCCGAATCAGCTATTTTGTTTTTTTTTTACTTACTTTTTACTTATCTCATGGCACTTTATAGGTATACAATTTTTTTTTTACAATTTAAAAATCTGTATAATATGTTTACAGTGCTTTTCATACAGAGCAGTGTTATAAAGCCATATGGCGTTAAGATATACGAAATTTTTTAGGTTAAAAAAAGGATTGATGTTTGTTCTTGGATAATAATAATAATTTTAAATAACTAGGTACCAAAAATGGCATATCATGCTTCTCTTAATAATTTGCTTGTCATTACTTGGAAAAAATTCAAGCTTAATGTTTGCATGTTTTTTACCTTTTTTCCTTCTCTCGCTTTCCCTTTTCATTCCCCATTTTATTTATTTATTTATTTTTTTTGTTTTTTCATTTTAATTTTGACTTTACTTTCAGAATCCTTTTGTCATGCAGTGAAATAAAACCATGTGTGGTTATTTCTTATAGGGTGTAGTTGCATTTCAACATATTTCCAAAGCAATAACAATATCACTGCAGTGTTTTCATTTCTTGCAAGTAATTTTTCTCACACCTTACTTGTTATCATTGATTGCAGTAAAATAGTTTTTGTAGTATTTTTGTTACCACGTTTTTATCTTCTTTTTTTTCAATTTCATACAAAATTCCTTGCAGGCGTTTTATCGAATTGTCATGTTCATATGCAAATATTGATTTTTGGGTGATTGTTATTTACTTTTCATCAGTTCTTCTGGGAAATCCATGTACAACTACTACTCAGAACGTACTTATGTTTGTATGATTAAACTTGGTGTGGAATATTTGTATAAGTTTTTCGTTATTACTCATGTCGTTTGGGGTCATCAAGCTACTAAAATTACTTTGAGCCTTTTACTTGTGTTTATTTTTTATTTTTGGCTACGCAAGATTGTTTCTGTAGCGATATTAATATTAAAGGTTGGGTTGGGCCTCATATCAAAGGTTGGGTTGAAGATGGCTCTACCTCAGCTAAAGATTAAAAAAAATCTGTGTATCTTCCCCTAGAAGAACCTCCCCAGTGGGAAAGTGAGTAGTGCGATACCTACCTTTTTCATCCATGAAAAAAAGCATGACAAAAGTAATGCATGAAACAATATTTGAACAAGTAAGGAAGTCTAAGTTCGGGTAAACCGAACATTAAATACCCAGCGGTAGTTTTCATATGATTTTCGAAATACTCCATTTCGGAAATGGGCGTGGTTGGGAAGCGATTTCGTTCAATTTCATCAGGTATGCTCCCAACGATACTAGAATGCTTTGTGCCAAATTTCATCGTTCTACCCTAATCAGTTTAAAAGTTACGACCAGTCGAATTTTTAAATGGACGTGGCACCGCCCATTTTAAAAAAAATTATCAAAAAATCATTATATAATGCCCAGGTGGATTCACCTATAATATTATATCATTTTAGTCATTTCAGTTACCGAATTATGTCAATTTAGGTGATTTTAGAAATTTTCGATATCGAAAGTGGGCATGGTTGGAGGGCGATTTTATCAAATTTCGTCAGGTATACTCCCAACGATACTAGTATACTTTGTGCCATATTTCATCGTTCTACCCTAATCAGTTTAAAAATTACGACCAATCGAATTTTCAAAAATGCCTCCCTTAGAAGTGGGCGGAAAAATCACAAGAGAATGACCAGGGGGCTTCACCTAAATTTATCAAAAATCACCTATCACCTATAAAATTATATCATTTTAGCTATTTCAGCTATCGAGATTTGTCAATTTATGTGATTTTCGAAATTTTCGATATCGAAAAAGGGGGCGTGGTTATCATTCGATTTCACTGATTTTCAATAGCAACCTACCTTGGCCAGAAAGTTATCTGTATACAAAATTTCATGCAAATATCCCAATTAATGAACTCCTTTTTTCAACCTAAGAACTTTCATATATGGAACTCTATATCTATCTCGATTATTTTGTGCCATTACGTAGTACCGTTATGTGGACGTGAGAAAACCTAAAACTTAAAATTTAAATCACTTGAAAAACGTCATGATCCATGAGCACGATTACATGTTGTAAGTCTTGCGCCTTTTATTACTACATATTTTTAGTGTATACAAAGAATTCCCTCTGCGAAGGCACAATGGTGCTAAAGTGAGTTTTACAGTGCACTGAGATGTAGGCAGAAACAGCAACATTTTGTCAACACTTTTACAGCTAGCGTTAGTTAGACCCTTCACTGCAGAAAACGACCGAAACAGTTAGTCAGAAAAAAAGTAGTTTGAGAATTGAAAATTATTGAAATCGAAGCAGTCCAGGCTAAAAAACACAAAGTATCTTTCAGGGAGTACAGCAGCTTTAAGCTACCAATCTCTCCTCTATAGACAATTTCTAATGTCTTAACAATGATGATCTTTGTCTCTCTCTCGGTAAAACATGGCCTGCAGAGCTTTTAAGTTAAGTTTAAAATTGGTGCAATTATATCTCGTTTTCAGGGCCTTCCCCGCTTTTCCAGAATCACCTTTAAAGTAATTTAATTCGTTAGTTTTTGGTTTTTGATTTCAGCTTGTATGAGACTAGTACATGCATATATTTCTTCTCGATGATTGACTCATAGGACAGTTATCAGATCTTTTGGACTTGAGATCCATGCTAGGTGTTATTCAACCTGTTGGTTTCACTCCGGAACAGCTAGAAAAGAGCGGGCGTAGGTGACACTGTAAACTCAACTCAGTTGTTGTACTTTTGCAGCGTACGAGCTTGTGGTTTTGCTTTTACAAAGGACAATTGTGATTATGCGGGTAAACCTCAAACATTTTAGGTACGCAAAATACATACGGAGACGTTCCAACTACCATGTCTATGCCTTGTTTAGTCAAGCCATACACAAGGCCCCGAGGGAGCTTTCAATGCACACAAATATGCATAGCCTACCCTTGTTGTTAGCCATGGCAGTTGCAGTCACAATTTAAAACGTTGATAATGTCTAATGTAGAATCTTAAAGCAGCAACCTGACGCAGTTACTGGCTAGTGAAGTCACACGCCTGCATCGTCCTTGCAGTTCCTCATCGCTTACCATCTGGCTACGTGGGCTTGAGAAAAACCAACGCAAAAAGAGTACAGCTGCAGCTGGTGTACCTCCCAAATGGTGTGACAACTTTATCTTATGCTCTTGAGTATTCATGCACTTTTTGGAGTTCACGAACAGTTTTGTAATTTGGTAGTATTTTCTGCCGTGCCCGTTTCATATACTACTTGACGGCAGTATGCTCTGTGAAAATGCTGCATGCAAATGTTGAATAGTTATCCAAACTTTTCGGTTGCCGAATTTCTTAATTACAAGCAACTACGCGTAATTTCATCAAATGTTCGTGAGGTGCATTGTTTTTCAGTTCAGACGCATTTGTTTTTTAGAACAAAGTATTCGCATACAATTTAGTTAGCTTTCATTGGTCGTCTGGTTTTTGGGTTGTCGCAAAGCTCTATAGACAATGCCACTCACTTTGTTAAATATGCATTTATTCGGATCTCATTAGGTGGGACAAGTTTATTTTCTTTTGTTTTTGGGCGGTTTCAGGTTAAATTATGCTGCTTCTATTAATAAAAAGAGCAACGAAGAAGTGACATAAAGAATTGTCGAATAAGACTTGTTATGGAGTTGTTATCACGTCGAGGTGCTTATGGCCGTACACATTTATCAAGTCGTTTTCTTTTTTCTCCCAAAGATTTGCAGTGGAACACACTGAAATTCGAGGCGAAGATATACAAAATTAATCTTCAAAAACTGCAGAAAAATGGAAGACAAGGGAAAAGGGGTGGAGCAAACGGGTATAGGATAGTCTACTTAAAAATTAGCCCTATTCATGAAAACCCCAAAAAAAATTGTGTATCTTGTAACAGGGGTAATGCTTCATGCACTTACCGAGTTTAAGCACACGTTATTAAATGGTGTAGAGCGGAATTCTCCTAGCGGGGGACTCGCTACTTCGCTGGAAGAGCTACCACTAAAACCTCGCGCAATCTTCCATACTTGGTTGGCATTAGTTCAGGTTCGGAAGCCGATACGTGAACCTTTCGATTCTGGAGGAGAACGTTCCTCGTGTATCTCCTGACATATCGTCGCTCGCTTGCCAGAAGCATGAATGTGCCAAAATTTAAATTTTTGGAAATCGTATTTGAAAGTTTATTGCTCTCACAAAATTTTAAAATTTTGTTTTTGACATAAATATATTTTTGCAAGTTATATTCGCGTTGTACTCTTTCCCCTGATATAGTTTTTACTTTAATATTCCTTCAATTCGTCGAGATAATGCACATTCATCTTTTCAAAATTTCAAAACTAAATTTTTAAAATATTTCTTTGTGCCAGAAGCATGAAAGAGAGATTGAACTACACATTCATGGAAATGGCATTGCAAATTTCCGAGGGTTCCTTGTACTTTGGAAACCCAGGATTTTCGTGAATCGTAAAAAAAACGAGAGGCTAATCACGTGAACCTATTAACTCAAATTTGGAAAATTGGCACATTCATGGCTCTGGCATGCGAGCGACGATATCCCATCTACCATTTTCGCAGACTGTGTTGTGAATGGAACTACCTGGTAAAAAGTCGCCAAATAAAGTTTGGGTCAGGTAGAAGTCGACATCCTTATGAGGCCACCCCTCCACCATGATTCCAGCTTGGGCATTAATACCCTGACCAGCTTTCTGCTTTGCAAATGTTTAACTCATGTGCCATAGATGCTGAGTTAAGCCACGAACAGATTTACTTGTTTTCAAATTTGGTCTGGGCATAAGCAGGTCTCTTATTGGACTTATTGATCAACTGCTAAGGGGCAGACGAATAGTTTCATCACTGGGCTCGGTTGACTTATAACGCTATGTCACAAGGGGAACGCCTCAGGGTGGTGTTCTCTCCCCACTTATATGGAACCTCACTGTCAACTCGATGCTGCGAGACACAAGCTAAAGTATATAGGGGCAAATTCCCACAAACCCTGTGCGACTTGATGCAAGTAGCACTGAGAGAGGTTTCCTCATGGTGCTCGCGCTGCGGACTGAGCATCAACCCGGGAAAAGTAGAACTGGTCCTTTTCACCAACCGCTATAAGATACCACCGCTAATACTACCAAAACTGAATAACGTGCACCTGAACTAGGCTGACAAATCCAAGTTCATGGGCACAGTTCTGGATAGGAAACTAACCTGGAAAGAGAATGTTCTTCAGCGCCAAAAGAAAGCGTGTATTGCAATCTACACGTGCAAAAGAGCCATTGAAAAGAAATGGGGGCTCAGCCCCAAAATATGCAAATGGATCTACACTGCAATCATTCGACCAATCATGCTCTATGGAGTTGTGGTATGGTGGCCTGCGCTGAGCAAGGCAACAAACCTTAATCTGCTAGGTAAAGTACACAGATCTTACATGATCTGTATAAGCGGTGCGTTAAGAACAACGCCCAATGAAGCACTCCAGTCCATTCTTGGCATTTTGCCACTCGATCTGGAAGGGCACCGGGTAGCAGCAGCATCGGCTCTGCGTCTAAGGGAAACGTCCGGCTGGGGCGCAAGCACTACTGGACACGCCTGCATTTTGGGATCCTATCCCCAGCAGGGAAGAATGGAAGAGCACGGATCGGAATCCCGCCACTCATGGCGGCACTTCCATTTATACTGATGGCTCGAAGTTAGACGGCAGAGTTGGAGGAGGGGTTTATTCAAAGGATCTGAACCTGGAGCTCTCCTTCAGACTACCTGATCACTACAGTATCTTCCAGGCTGAAGTTTCAGCAATCATGGACGCCGCGTCTTGGATAGGCCAACACACTATCAGACAGGACATTTTTATATTCAGCGACAGCCAGACGGCCATCAAATCCCTTGGCTCTTACTCGTTCAACTCTGAAATGACGCTCAGCTGTCGTCGATCTCTACAAGAGATGGCCCAACAGAATCGCGTTAACCTCACATGGGTCCCGGGGCATAGGGACATTGAGGGAAATTGTAGGGCAGACGAACTTGCGAGGCAGGGCACGACCAAGCAGGTTCTTCGCGATAAAGAGCGCTTAGCTATGCCGTTTGCCACATGCAAGCTTATGCTGAAGGAGTACACACTCCGCCAAGCCAACGAAAGATGGCTGCAATCTCCAGGATGCCGGATATCCAAAGAAACCTGGCCGAAATGGGATCATAAAAGATCAAGACAAATTTATGCCCTAAGGAGAACGGTGTCGGTATAGGAAAGTCAGTCCCGGGATTCTGCTATGTGGAGAATTCCGTTAATACCGGGATTATATATATATATTACAACGGGCCTTTTAATACTTGCCTAGGTGAACCTAACCTAACCTAGATTAATGATGATCTTCCCAAAAACATTTCCCAGTAAAATCTTGTTTACAGTTAGTAGAGTTGTGGATTTGCTTTACATAAGTTTTCAGTTTTCTAGGTAACTCATTACGGTTACTTCTGGTGCGGTGGGTTGTTCAGAGTGCATTGGACTCCTGAGAAAAAACAACGAAAAAGAAAATTTTCAAAAACGAATCATTTGCTGCTCTAATTTCTCAGCTGGCCATACTCCTCCATTTTCCTCTCGCATTGATGGGGTAGAAAATTGATTTCCGAATAAATATCAAAAAGGTGGCAACTTTATAAACCGCCTCAAATGGCAAACACAAGTAGAAAATCTTAAAATGGAGCATACCATACATATGTACTAAGAAATAAATGAAATGGAGTTAGGTGGCAAAAACAGGTGCAACCTCTTCTTGAAGACATCAAGGTTGGTATGCGGCTAAAAGTACCTTTCATTTGATTCCCATATTGGCCCAACCTGTTCAATTTAAAAAAAAAATTAGATTGGTGGCAACCCTGTAAACCGCCCCAAACGGCAACACCCAAGTGGAAAGTCTTGGAATCAAGCGTACTATATCTACGCCAAATTTCATCGAAATTGGTCAAGCGGATCAAAATGATCCCAAAATGATCCTAAAATGACCCTAAAATAACACCAAACTAATCCCAAAATGGTACCAAAAAAAATGCAGAAATTACCTCAAAATAACCCTAAAATTACCCCGAAATGATCCCAAAATATACAAATACAATACCGTAAAGTTACAACCTTGGCGGCAACCCGACTTGAAGATACTTTAGTTGGTATGTCGCCACAAGCTGACATACCCAAGTGAAAACTCTATTCCTATGCCAAATTTCATCGAAATCTGTCAAACTGTTTTCTAGATAGTACCGGATGTACAAATATAATGCGGTTAGGTGGCAACCCTAGGTGACAAACCTGTTTGAAAATATTCCGGTTGGTATGTGGGCGAAAATACCGTTCATTTGATATCCATATTACTCTGTAAAACGCCTCATGTGGCAACGCCCAAGTGGAATGTCTTAGAATCAAGCAAACTATCTCTATGCCAAATTTCATGGAAAGCAGACAAGCGGTTCTTGAAATATGTAGTACCTACTGGATATAGAAATATACTGCGTGGCAACCCACTTGAATATTTATGATATAATTGGCTTTTGCTCAATATTTAAAACAAATTAGATAGGTGGCAACCCTGTAAACCGCCCCAAGTGGCAACACGCACGAATCAAGCATACTATCTCTATGCTAAATTACATCTAAATCGGTCAAGCGGTTCCCGAGATCGTCGGGATATACAAATATACAAGATTTTCTCGTTTAAAGTTACAAGATATAAAAAACCAGTTGAGAGCCTGAAATAAGGTTAGGAGCCTCTTCGTCATCTTTACCTATTACCCTTATTTAGGTCTATATATGGCCACATCTATTGGTATGAGTTTGTAGAAGATATCTTAAAGAGGTCGACAACACTTTTTATTTGATGGCCCCTTGGCTACAATAAATATAACGATTTTATTTATTTATTATACAGAAGTTGAAATCACAAAATTACATCTATTTAGGAGCACTACTAGTTAAGACCTTCGGCTCGAAATATAAAGATGTTCTTATCGATTGTATGGTATCCTATCCAAACCGCGGAGTCCATGATTGCGTTGCAATGATCAGGTGGCCTAAAAAGATTCATAGTCTAGGTCATCTAAATAACCACCTTACTTATTCTTGAAGGCATAGTCTACCCAGTCGACATGTTTTGAAAACGTCCATTTTATTCAGCTTTTGTATTAACGAAGTCAACAAACTAGTGAGCACTACCATTAAAGGGGTACTTCTTTCGTGTAGAAGTAATTGCCAAAAAATGTTTCCTCCACAAAAAACTTACCCCACTCGCCTAAAATACCATTTTACAAAAATTGCCTTAAACTGACTGCAACGACAAACCATAGTACAGTCTCGTCACGCCTTACTCCAGCTGTTTGGTTGCATATTAAACTAGCTTATTTCAAATGCATGTGTTCGTTAAGCTCTTAAAACTAAACGTTTCTAGCCTGCAGCTAAAAGTACGCATTTCTAGTTCACGTATTAAATTTTGTTCGCTGAGAGTAAGCGCATGAAAGAGATAGAAAATTATACACACCCGATTAGAGTAAGGCATTTAAGTCTTTGGTAATCGACAAAACGGCTACACAATGGTGTAGTGTGCTGAATACGAGTGCAAACCAATTTGCACACTTTATGGTGCAATTCAAAGCAACACCAACGCAACTGTAGTTATGTGTGTGCTCCTTTTGTCGAAAATTTTCAAGTGCACTCGTATAAATTTGCGCATTTCCGGTATGACTGTTGCGGTGGCAGAAGCATATTTCATGTTTTTACGTTTACGTTGTTGCGGGGGCTGGGTACATGTGTGTGAGGGTGATATATGTATGTGTAGCCTCTTGTGTGTTTAATGTCGGTTTGTTAGGTGTAATTGCACTTCATGGTCCTGTAGGCGAAAGAGATCACTTCAAAGTTAGAAAATCATATTTAGGTAATTTAGGAGGTATCGCATTTATTTTTTTACTTTTTGGTTAAAAATTTTAAAAATATTAGTTCACTTCACACGTGATTTATCGTGAATTGAAATTTAAAATTTTAAATAGTCCGGTCAAAATAACATTTGAAATAACAATAATTCCCACAGAGCCAAATTTTGGTAGAGAGCTTACGTTCGCCGTCAGAAAGAAAACTTCAAAGCAAAGATCCCTGCGCCTAAAAATGCGGGTATCCCAGTGCTGAATTTTAATGTTTAGTGGATAGCCGGGCGGAAATTAAAGCGGACATTTGGGTAGGCAATGAGCTAAGCTAAGCTGACTAGGTACTAAGCGTGGGCTGTATAAGTTATGAGAAAGTTGTAATTCCAAGTGACTGCATGCTTAGCCATACCACGTTTCTAAATCTCGATCTATTTGGATATTCATAATACCGATACCAGTGATTTTGTCTCAATTGTTCCAACTTTGATAGTTCGAGGACATGGCCTGAAATAGTTCCCTGAAGTAGAGAGGAGGAGGTTGGGAGCAATAGAAGTGTTGCACGAATATACATGCTAACAGATAAATTGGAAATAATGTTTGCCATGGTGATTTCGTACTGAAACTCTTCTGGCTTAAACTAGATGCCATGTGCTAAGTTGGTCAAACTACCTGGAGGAGTGGTCGTGATAAAGCAGCCATTTTTTTACTATAGGAATTAGACAGATTAAGGCCCGGTTCTTCAGTGCAGGTTTAAACCACAGACAAAGTTGACTAGAGTTTACCCCATACAAATTGGCCAATTAAACTAAGTTTAAACTCGCACTGAAGTTTAAACTTGCCCTGAAAAACCGGGCATAAGTGTAATGGTTTAGATCATGGGTCGGCAGATTTGTAAATGCAGGTGTATAAGTGAGAACGCTTATACACGCGCTGTGATCGTCCGAACTATATTTTTAACATTCGCTGGCCAAACAAACGACACCCCCACGCGATGTGGTTTCGCCCCTTGCCCAGCGACGACTAAATCATTTGGTAAACAAAGAGCACAACGTGTCTGTGTGACGAATTCAACTCGTTTGACTGATCTTAAGATCTATGGGGTGCCGATGCTTGGTTTATATAGACTTCGCACTACACCAAACTCATTGTTGCTCTCACTTGAGGCCTGAAGTCTGAAGATCACCAAAAGAATTTAGATATATTGGGTTTTGTTTGTTTTATGCGACAAGCTTGTACCAGCTTGTTCCAAAAATTTGTTATAATTTTATCGGAGTTACCGCCGAGACACACTTAGGCCAGTTTCGAAAGGTACGTTGTGATACCACCAACACTAGGAAAGTCAGTCACGGGACCCCGCCTTATGGAAAATCCCTAAGTTGTTGGAATTTTCCACACAGCAGAATCCCTTGACTGACACTCCTAAACTGTCACCGTTACTCCTCCTCGAACCGCTTAGAAGACTTTATGAAGGCCATCAAGTCCTTTATCGTCAGTTCCGCGACCTGGCGTAGGCTATCCAGGAAGGGAACTCCCAAAAAGCGCGTTCTCGCGCCGCTTAAAGCCGAAGTTTGGTTACCCCTCAAAGAGCAAATTATGTTTACCTTATGAGCAAATTTTGATATGATCGTCAAACCCGGTTAAGCGGCAGCTTGGCTAAACTCTGAACTTGAAGAGTGATAGTTTTGGCGCTGATGATGACACTCATTCGGTAAATTTATTAAATTAAATCAAGTCTGCTCTCAATTTGAATAGACAGTAATGTCTCCAGTGTGTAAACTTACACACATACAACACAACTTCATCAGGACATAATTCATATACGAGTTTTCGAGTGCACTTCACACTTGAATTTAGTTTTGAGTTAAATTATTTTAACAGCTACTCACTAAAGTTCTTATTACTATGTTATTTTGCCACTAACAACATAAATGTACCCGCAACAATACACCTCTGTCCTCGCCGCAAATTAAGCCTGGCGTCTTTTTTAGCTTGTGCGACTATCAAATTATGACTCCTACATCCGCGTGTGCTCTCGTGCCTACTCATATGATCTCTCCTCTGCCAATTAACCCTTTATAACCCTTCGACTCCCATAGATACACATTTATGCATCCATGGTGGCAATGTTGAATACCACTCGTATCGCGAATTGTGATGACTATTACATCAAAAACTAACGTCAAGTGCAATTAAATTACTCATAAATTTTGTCGTTTGGTAAAGTTTTGAATTGTTTTTTATTTTTAGTTTTGTGTAATTTGTTGGCTTTGTTATTGTTATTTTTGTCATTTGTGTTATTTTGTTTTGGAATATTTTGATGGTGAATGGGCGTACGACTGTGTCACTAATTGCTCTTAAATTACTATAAAGGCTTTTATGTTGTTGAAAACTCTGTTGAATTGATTTACTAAATGAAGCGTCAAATCTTGTACGCATGCAATTTTGGGCGAAAATGGTGTGTTTTGGGTGTCGTAATTTTTGCGCTCTCATGAATCTCTGCTAATGATGTTGACTTAACTTTTCTAATTAATAATAATAACCTTGACAGCATTTGGGCCCTTTAATTTTTGGTTGTTTTGTGCTTGTTTGTTTTAAGTATTGTTCTTATATATTCACCTTTCTTATATTTGGACATCACCTTTCTTATATTTGGACATCACTAGTATTACTAAGAAATGTTATATTATCAAAAGGGTAGACACACTCAAATTTAGATGTTGTTTCAGAGAAATTGCATTATTACAACTAGTATCGGATGTGATCGAAAATTTTACCAATAAAATAGGTGGTCGTGGGGTCGCCGTACCCCCATCCCTAAATTTCGGGGACGTCCCTGAAAATATACCGCCTATACCTCGGTTTTTTTTCAATTTCCTTTCCATCGGTGAATATTTCATTTAAATCGGTCAAACGGAGGTTCCTAAAGTTTTTCATGTGGCGTATTTATATCAGACCTGTTAATAATTGATTAGTAATCGGTAATGATTACCATTTCATTGATTACTTTTTGAGAAGCCACCTAATGATTGATTACCAATTTCTTTCACTTTTTAATGATTATTTTTCAATTGATTAAAAAAAAAATAAAATAAAAATCAAAAAAAATCAAAAAAATTAAAAAAATCCAAAAAAAATCAAAAATTCAAAAGTAATCAAAAAAAAATCAAAAGTAATGATTACTTTTGATTACTTTTGATTTTTTGATTTTTTTAATATTTTTTTCCAGTAGTGTTGTAAAAAATATGTACATACATAAATATTCACTTGCACAAACATACAAATGTATAGGTCAAGCAAGAAGTTCTTTTATATAAATGCACGTATTCATGCACATACATATCCCTGGAGGAAAAATCTCGAGATCTTTCGTACTAGTTCTCATCAAGTGGTCGAACTACAACCTAAACAGAAGACTGGCGCTTTTGCACATTCAGTCTATTATTTTTAAAAAGGTATATGTAATATGGACTGATAATGATTATAAAATATTAATATGAAAAATATGGAATGTAGCGGTGTAATTTACAACTTGTTAATAGTACTGTACGATAGTAAATCAAATGTCAAATGCCCATAAATGACTACGTCGCCCATTGTGGACGAAATTTATTAATCCGGGACATGTCTCTATGGATAATAACTGCTTAATTTTTGATCAATTGATCATTGCAAGTCTCTTTTGGACGTAGTTGGTATGCCTATGTTTTAATTTGTGTAGCATACTTAGGCTACGCTCACACTGCAACCGACTTTTTCATCCGGTCTCATCAGAGAAATTCGAACGCGTTCTATTTTATCGGGCGGCCAAAGTTTGTTTACATTCGGGTGAAATCGGATGAAATCGAGGAGCTCATTTAAAACACATGTGTGTGGATTTGTGATTGTTGCCGGACGGCCGAAGTAGGTTGCAGTGTGAGCATAGCCTTATAAGTGTTCAAATAGAACTATCCGACCGTACCCGTAGGGTATCAAACAAGAAATGTCCGACACTAGCCGTTTACATATAAAAGGACAAATTACACTAGTTTACAGACAGACCGACAAAAATTCTAAAAACGGTTGATTTGGACTTTATTGGCTTAGTAATGACTTTTTGAATATCTACAATACTCAGACATCGATCTTTTACAATTCTTTTAAAAGTAGAGATGTTGAAAGTTACAAAAAAATCGCCAAAAATACAGTTTTTCCTAGATCTTGGTAATACTACGCTTAAAGTGTTTGCAATTATACACACTAATTTTCGAAAAAAATGAACAGTTCTGATTTCTACAACTTCGCATGAAAAAACATTTTTAAAATCAATTTTTTTTCAAAAATCGTAAAAATTCGACAAAATTTCGACTTTGGCCATCTATTGCTCAGCGATGGTTTGACCCACCCTTACATTTTATACGTCGTTAGAAGCGTATTTTAATTTCCTTTCGAACGAGGTACGCTTAGCTCCGTCGCTTTTGCAACATTGGCAAAAAGAATTTTTGAATAAAGTGATACCTGAAAAAACACAAAATTACCGATATCTGGAAAACCTACCCATACAAAAAATTTAAAAAATATGTTTTGTGCTTGGCATATCAGTGCCAATTCACCCATATACATGAATACCTTGGTATTTTTTCAAATTAATTATTTGTAAACTAGTGTTATCATCACTCCAACCAATATAACCATTAAACCTGGCATTTTTTCTCATATGTACATATACTTAGCGATCAAGCTTCATTCTAGAAATCCATGAGCCCCAAAGCGTAAGTAGGTGTATATATTTGCATACAAAGATACACAGATGTTTATACTTTCAACAACAAAACTTTAAAATAATCAAAAAAAAAATCAAAAAAAATAAAAAAAAAAATAAAAAAAAATTAAAAAAAATCAATAAAAAATCAAAAATAATCAAAAAAGAAGCCGTTTTTGATTACTTTTGCTTATTTTTGATTTTTTTTGATTTTTTCTTGATTTTAAAATTTTTTTTTAATTTTTTTTTATTTTTTTTTTTATTTTTTCTAATCGTAATCAATTAGTAATTGCTTTTTCTTGAAAGCAATTAAAATAATCATTACTAATTAAAAAAACTTCTAATCAATCAATTACTAATTACTAATCAAAATTAACAGCTCTGATTTATATATACATTTGGGCAATTCAAAAGGTGTGTCGTATTCGTCTACCGTTGTATGTTTACATGGTTTCCAATATAATTTTTTTTGAAAAATAGACAAATAGCACGAAATACTAGAGGTTGTGAACTGCGTAATTGATTTACTTTTCGATTGGTTGCAAGATTTCTCCTTTACTTCTACATAGTTCAGGGGTACACACAGTAGGGAATTTTTACTTGAAATGTTTAAAAAAACTTCTCGACCTTAGAATTTTCAGCTAAGTTATGATGTTTTTCAGTAAATGATTGATAGGTGAATTTGGAAAATTTTAATCTTTCACACGGGCATCTACATATATTAGTTTGAAAATTAAAGAAATGAGATTTTATTTTTTATACAACTTCCTTCTGTCTTTGTAGAGTGAAAAATTACTCCTAGGTTGGATTGTTTCCAAACTAAATTTGACAAGGGAAGACGGAAAATTGTAGTGCGAATATGGGGGTTTTCGGGTCTACTTGGTTTTATTTGGGTTTGTGTAGGAGCCCTTATGGAATCACTTCGAGACCTATTTGAGACCCTTTCGGGATGGTTTTCATGACCATCTTTTTTGGTGGATTTGAGTTTGTTTTCGGGACGCTTTCGAAAATTTTCGGGTTTGTTTTGGGATTGTTTCAGTACTCTTTCGAGGGTCATAATTCTTTTCATGGTTTTTATCTTGTTCTGTTTGCTTTTTAATAGATCATAATATATAATATATTCTATGGTCAGTTCTATGGACCAGACGTTTTTATCCGGATGAGCGCCACTTTACCATTCACATCTTGAATTTATTATCTAAAAAATTTGGTTCTTCGTCAGTTAAGTAAGCCTTCCATGCAAAATTTAAGGAGTAGCTGCTGAAGCTGAAATCACTAAGGATCGGTTTTAGGTTATTTATACCAAAATTCAGCATTTCCTATTAAGACATTTTTTAAGAACCTATAAATTTGTTAATTTTAAATTAGACAACTGCATTACGTAAAAACCATTCTTACGAGAATTTTTTTTCTCTCGAATTCAGTTTTCTGGTATCTACACTTTTTAAACTACATATTCAAATACTTAGTTATTCGAGCATTTTGTTAATAGATACATACTTATTTATAAGATCACGCCCCTAATATGTTTACATGTGTATGTATGTCTTGTTAAGAATATTGGTTGGGGTATGTGCGAAAGCAAGGCAAAGTTATTTGAAAGTTTACAAAGTTCCAAAAACTATGCGCCATTTCTAGACTTCCAACTATACCCGGAATATATACATATGTATGAACCAACATATACATATGTACATATCAGTGGCGGATCCCGGATTTTGTGAAGGGGGGATTCAAATTTTGCTTGCCTTTTATGCTTGTTATGACTTATGTAAATCTTTTAAAAAGTTACCGAATGTGTAGCACGTTAACGCAAAAATATGAGTTGGCAGTTTTACTATATTTTTTCTGTAGTTTTTACTGTATTTTTTGAGTACTTTTTACTATAATTTTTTGTAGTTTTTACTATATTTTTTGGATAATTTTTACTATATTTTTTGTGTACTTTTTACTATATTTTTTGGATAATTTTTTACTATATTTTTGGTGTACTTTCTACTTTATTTTTTGTGTAGGTTAGGTTAGGTTCAAGTGGCTGCCGCAGAGGCACACCTAGGCCAGTATTAAAAGGCCCGTTGTGATACCACCAACACTAGGAAAGTCAATTCCGGGACCCTGCCATATGGAAAATCCCGGTATTAACGGAATACTCCACATAGCAGAATCGCGGGACTGACGTTCCTATATCGACACCGTTACTCCTCCTCGAACCATTTAGATAACTTGATGAAGGCCATCAGGTCCTTTATGTCCAGCTTCGTGACCTGGCGTAGGCTAACCAGGAAGGGAACTCCCAAAAAGCGCATTCTCGCGCAACTTAAAGCCGGGCAGTTGCAGATGAGGTGCTCCTCCTCATCATCCTTACAACTCCTACAGCATCGTCGGTAGGGCACACCTAGTCTTTCTGCGTGCCTACCAATGAGGCAGTGCCCAGTTAATACGCCTATTAATATGGAGATTTCCCTTCTCCTTAGCGCATAAATTTGTCTTGATCTTTTATGATCCCATTTCGGCCAGGTTTCTTTGGATATCCGGCATCCTGGATAATGCAGCTATCTTTCGTTGGCTTGGCGGAGTGTGTACTTCTTCAGCATAAGCTTGCATGTGGCAAACGGCATACCTAAGCGCTCTTTATCACGAAGAACCTGCTTGGTCGTGCCCTGCCTCGCAAGTTCGTCTGCCCTACAATTTCCCTCAATGTCCCTATGCCCCGGGACCCATGTGAGGTTCACGCGATTCTGTTGGGCCATCTCTTGTAGAGATCGACGACAGCTGAGCGTCAGTTCAGAGTTGAACGAATAAGAGCCAAGGGATTTGATGGCCGCTTGGCTGTCTCTGAATATAAAAATGTCCTGTCCGCTAGTGGGTTGGCCTATACAAGCCGCGGCGTCCATGATTGCTGAAACTTCAGCCTGGAAGACACTGCAGTGATCAGATAGTCTGAAGGAGAGCTCAAGGTTCAGATCCTTTGAATAAACCCCTCCTCCAACTCTGCCGTCTAACTTCGAGCCATCAGTATAAATGGAAGTGCCGCCATGAGTGGCGGGACTCCGATCCGTGCTCTCCCATTCTTCCCTGTTGGGAATGTTGATTTTAAAACCGCTATCTCCGACTGTTGTGGTCGCACAACGATCTGTGCTCAGCGGAAGAAAGCTATAGGATCGCAAAATACAGGCGTGTCCAGTAGTGCTTGCGCCCCAGCCGGACGTTTCCCTTAGACGCAGAGCCGATGCTGCTGCTACCCGGTGCCCTTCCATATCGAGTGGCAAAATGCCAAGAATGGCCTGGAGTGCTTTATTGGGCGTTGTTCTTAACGCACCGCTTATACAGATCATGCAAGATCTGTGTACTTTACCTAGCAGATTAAGGTTTGTTGCCTTGCTCAGCGCAGGCCACCATACCACAACTCCATAGAGCATGATTGGTCGAATGATTGCAGTGTAGATCCATTTGAATATTTTGGGGCCGAGCCCCATTTCTTTCCAATGGCTCTTTTGCACGTGTAGAGTGCAATACACGCTTTCTTCTGGCGCTGAAGAACATTCTCTTTCCAGGTTAGTTTCCTATCCAGAACTGTGCCCAAGAACTTGGCTTTGTCAGCCAAGTTCAAGTGCACGTGATTCAGTTTTGGTAGTATTAGCGGTGGTATCTTATAGCGGTTGGTGAAGAGAACCAGTTCTACTTTTCCCGGGTTGATGCTCAGTCCGCAGCCATGAGGAAACCTCTCGCAGTGCTACTTGCATCAAGTCGCACAGGGTTTGTGGGAATTTGTCCCTATATACTATAGATAAGTCGTCTGCATATGCCACTACCTTCCCGCCCCCCAACTTGTGTCTCGCAGCATCGAGTTGACAGTGAGGTTCCATAGAAGCGGGGAGAGAACACCACCCTGAGGTGTTCCCCTTGTAACATAGCGTGATAAGTCAACCGAGCCCAGTGATGAAACTATTCGTCTACCCTTTAGTAGTTGATCAAAAAGTCCAATAAGAGACCTGCGTATGCCCAGACTTGTTAAAGCGGTGTTTATGGCATCAGGCTCCTTCAATATCTATTTTGTGTAACATTTACTTTATTTTTTACGCAAATTTTACTGACTTTTTTTTGGGTCACTTTTACAATATATTTTTGCATAAATTTCACTATATTTTTTGCGTGATTTGTATTGCATTTCTTGTGTAATTTTTACTATATTCATGCGTTACTTTTACTATAATTTTTGTGTAATTTTTGCTTTAATGTAAATTTTACGAAACTTTTTGTGTAAATTTTACTATCATTTGGAATAACCTGTAAACCTAAAACCATCCCCGTGGATCCACCCTTGGTCCATAGCTGTATGCATACCCACGAAACTAAAAGCTTGCTACAACAATAACAATCTTGAATACAATAATTTTATGTAACATTTTCATATTATTTTAACAAAATCACACACATTGTATGTATATACATTAGACTGGGTCAAAAGAATAATAAAAAATGTTTAGTTTTATTAATCCGCGTCTTGATAAATTTTCACAAAGTGAGGTATTCAAGGTTTTTTATTATCGACAAATAGAGGGTACCCTTTATTTCACAAGTTAGTTCTGTCATTTCTTTGGTTTCTATGGGACATAGGAGTTACGCCGTTAGCGTATTATATCGAACACATTTTCCCCTACATAGCGCCATGCCTAACTAAAAAAACGAAAACTGGACTTATACCGCTTATGCTTTAAACGGCTCATATAAAAACGTAAGTTTGTGAGTGACTACGGATGTTTGCGGTTCTTTAACGTCTGAACCAATTCCCCGATCTTTAATATGGCTTTATTTCTCAAACTGATTGGAAATAAAGCCGTATGGCGTTATCGGGTATGGCTTCATTGCACCCCACCCCATCCAGCCATCGTATACTAATGATTGCCAGCGTCTAGTTACAGCTTTGTACTAAATGTATAGTTTTCTTTAGTAAGAATTTCTTCTTAAAACCATAGAGATTTCCCTATAGTTTTTTCTTCGTTTCCACCGTTGCGACTATCCCTTTGCCCAAAAACTGATCATGAAGAGAATCTTATTAATTTTATTAGGCATTTTTGGCTCTGTGTAAATTTGCGAAAAAAAAAATTTTTTTTAATTATAGGTATTAGAAAGAATTGAATGCAAAATTTTATACAGCGGAATGGTAATTCACTGAGTAGTTTCCATGCGACCAAGCATTTAGACGTAGTGTTTTATCCGGTCTGGCTGGCATCGAACCTACCAGACTGCATTGGCTATGCGTTCTCTTAACGCTTTGAACCATGTGCCCTGCATGCAATCTTGCATTTATATTCTTACTAATATTTGCCATGTGTTTTCCTTACTTTATAGACTTCTTGTACACTCTATGATCCAAGGTGATAACAGGAAACAAGTAAATTTGTATATGGCGAGCTTTTTGAAGCTATTTCCTTCCTTCCATGTGAACCACGGGTGTATATTTCCGGTTTTTTGGTTCTTGTATAGGGGGAGCGGAAATGTTTGCATGTATGTATATGAAGTTTTATTTGTGGATTGAATCCAATGTATATATTTATACGTTAATTTTGTAATTATAGGTATTAGAAATAATTGAATGCAAAATTTTATACAGCGGAATGGTAGTTCACTGACTAGTTTCCATGCGACCAAGCATTTTTTATTTAAAAATTTGGTACGACACAGAATACAGTGCTAAAGGTTTTTCTTAAATTATAAAATATAAAAACTAGAATCTATTTTTTTTTGCCGCAGTAAAAACCTAAATTTTTTGGGGTCTTCTCCGTTCATAAAACGCAACACACGACAATGCTTAAAAGTACCCAACTTGCATGTTGATTGCAACAACAATATAACTTGCACCAACAACAACTATCATTAACTAAACGATAGCGACAAACACATGCCAGACATTGTGGGCTGAGGTGACACCAAAGAGGGTTTTCTTTTTCCTGACGCTGCGAGTATTTACGTTATTCCCTCATGTTTCAGGTGAGCTTCAGTTTGGGACTGGCTGTTGCAGCTTCTTCGCTTTATTTTGCTCCGTTGAAAGCAACCTGGTGTGTCACGTCTATGGAGGGTTGTGATTTTGTTATTCTTTTTATTTCATTTTAGCTTCCACTCCAACAACTTTCCCGGTCTATAAAAAAAGTTATGTTCTTTGTTATTGTTAAACATTCACGAACATAGTATATTTCGTTATACATAGCTTTATATTTACAAATGTGTGTTGTTTTTAGGAAGTTTTTGGGGAGTTCACAATGTCCAAAGGTCGAGAAACTTTCTAAAACGTACAAATAACTGTGTAAAAATATTTTCATAGGATTTTATGGTTTACACACACTTATTTATATAATTTTGTTTTTATATGAAATATTTTTTATAACAACTTTATGTTTTTGTTTTAACTATGGAAAAATACAATTAAATTTTACATTCCACATGAATTGCTCGTACGTGTGGTTTTACGGAGAAACAAGTTGTGAAGCTTTATAATTTCAAGTTTAGTATGCAGAAACCAAAGTAGATGGGATAGAGTGCTGCATTCCCTGGCAAAGGTCTCGAGTACGAAATCTGCTTTATGCCTTATATCCCTCTTACTGGAATCGACCATTTTCTGGGCGTCAGGGATAGGATGTACCAGCACATTGTAGAAAGTTGTAGTTGTCCACCTTTTCTCGAACTGAGATATTCAAGGTTCTGTGTTGTCAACAAATACACATTTAAAAAAATGAGCCTAAATTTTAAGCCCTTCTTAAGTTTAAGCGATTTTTGAAACTTTCCAAAAGTTTAAAAAGAATTCCAATTTCTTTTGGCTTCGATTTAAAATCTAAATGAAAAAGCTGTCTAAATATTTTTTATTGGTTTGATGTAACTGAATTTTGTCCACAAATACTTCATGTGCGGCATAGCTCAGCGGTAGAGCAGTCGGCTGTGACACCTGAGAGCTTTCGTTCGAATCCTGCCAAGAGTCACATTTTTTTTTTAATTTTATTTTAATCTTAAAACTTTTCGGATTAAAATTAAAACCTTTCGGTTTAAAATTAAAACTTTTTGGTTTGAAAGTTAAAACTTTTCGGTTTAAAATTAAAGCCATTTCTGTCTACAATTTTTGTTTAGTTTTCACTTATTTTTGAAAGCACATTCAAGATGGAATTTTACCAACAACATTTATGTGTGCGATGTAGCTCATTGGTCTTGGTTCGAGTCCCAGCCGACGGACAAAATATTATTTTTCCTTTAGAAAATTGTTAAAATATTTGTGATTAATACTTGAAACCCCTGTTCATTTAACCAATTTTCTTGAAAACTGATCTAGTTTAAATTCGAAATCAAATTTGTTTTGGTCATATATCGTCGCTCCCAACGAAGACTAACACAGTTCAGTTAGCGTGGAAGACGAACACTCTTCAGTTTTCTGCGTCGAAGACTAACACACCTCGTTCTCTCCGTCGAAGACTAACACAGTTCAGTTCTATGCGAACTGTGTTAGTCTTCGATCAGAGAACGAAGTGTGTTACTCTTCGACGCAGAAAGCTGAACCGTGTTAGTCTTCGACGCAGAGGTTTTGCATTTGTCCGTTACGTTTTTTTGCAGAAACACCAACGATATTGCAAAGTTTTTCCGGGCTTGCAAGAGTGTGCACGGCTAAAAATTTGAACCTAAATTTTAAACTTTTTTGGACTACATATATGACCAAACCAAATTTGGATTCAAATTCAATCTAGACCAGTTTTCATGAAAATTGGCTAAAGGAATCGGGTTTCAATTATAAACAAGAAATGTTTTAAAAATTTTTTAAAGATAAAATAAATTTTTTGTCCGTTGGCGGGAATTCGAACCAAGACTCCCCGCCTCATCCCCGCCTGCTCTACCACTGAGCTACATCGCACACATAAATGTTGTTGGCAAAATTCAATCTTGAATAAGCTTTCAAAAATTAATTTGAATTTTCAAACCCAAAAGTTTAAATTTTAGACCGAAAAGTTTTAAGAATAAAATAAAACTAAAAAAAATGGGGCAGCTGACATAACTCGAACGAAAACGCTCAGGAGTCACAGTCGACTGCTCTACCGCTGACCTATGACGCACATGAAGTTTTTGTGGGAAAAATTCAATTACATTAAAACAAACCAAAACTAAAAAATTTAGACAGATTTTTCATTTAGATTTTAAATCGAAACCAAAAGAAATTGAAAATCTTTGTAGGTATTTGGACGGTTTGAAATATTGTACAAAAAAGTTTGAGAAATTGATTAATCTTTATACGGGTTTAAAATTTAGGTTAATTTTTTTAGCCATGTGATAACAAATATGTCGTCGCTTTTGTGAAAGTGGTTCACCTGAAAACTTTAATATACGTATATCACTGTACAACACGAAAAAATACCCGGGAAATGCCGGACACCTCTAAAATCTTGAGATAGGGTTCAAAACCCGGTTTTTCGCACCTTTGAACACTTATGAGCATGCATCTTAGGTGTTTATAAACCGATTTTTATTTTCTTTTCCGATTTGATTAGATGAGATAGGCGATCGAGGTATCCGACGAATTTCTGGTATGCAGTACTTGACACACCGAGATCTACAGCCAGGTCAATTTTGTAGCCCTGTGTATTCTTCTTTTCCTGTTTTTTTTTTGCAAAAAATCCAATAGCATGACTACAACCAGTAAAGCATACATAATAAGTAAGCTTCAAATCATTAGAATTTACTATGTACAATTTACATGCAAAAAGTCAGCTGAGTAGAAGTACAATGAAGTGAGTGGTGTGAATATATTAAAATAAAAATAAAATGTGCAAAATCATGAAGAACGATTTGGCATTTTTGTCACGTTTGACACCCATATTTGATCAGCACAATAATAATGGAAGCGACAAATGGTGCCAATGAATGCACCGTTTAGGTATGTACAGTATAGAGGTAAGATGTTTATGGATTTTTTTCAAATGAAGAACGGCTAAAAATTTTAGCCTAAATTTTAAACTTTTTTGGACTACATATATGACCAAACCAAATTTGGATTCAAATTCAATCTAGACCAGTTTTCATGAAAATTTGCTAAACGAATCGGGTTTCACTTATAAACCAAAAATGTTTCAACAATTATTTAAAGATAAAATAAATTTTTTGTCCGTTGGCAGGAATTCGAACCAAGACCATCTGCTCTAGCTCTGAGCTACATCGCACACATAAATGTTGTTGGCAAAATTCAATCTTGATTAAGCTTTCAAAAATAAATTTGAATTTTCAAACTCAAAAGGTTAAATTTTAGACCGAAAGGTTTTAATTTTCAAACCAAAAAGTTTTAATATTAAACCGAAAAATTTTAATTTTCAAACCACCGTCGGTATTTACAGCAATAGACTACAAGTCAAAAAGCAACAAAGAGTTTAAATGTTATAAATGGAAAAATATTCGTGCTTAATTAAGCATAGAAAATTCTTTCATAGGTTTCACACCAAGTCCTAAAATTCACAAATCTTTCATATAAGTTAGCATTGAAATTAAAGAAATGTTCTATATGGAAGTATAAATCTATGCATAAATGGACACTGAGAAGGCCTAAGGTGCTAGACCTTCTAGCATACAAGTCACTACAGTGTTGTGAGTTCGACTCTCACAATGCCGGGAAGAAAAGTCCTTGAAGAGAAACATATGTTGGCTTGTCTGGTTCCTGCAGCGCGTAGGTAAATTTTTCTCAAAAAACACATTTTCAAAAAGTTTTAATTTTAAACCTAAAAGTTTTAAGAATAAAATAAAACTAAAAAAATGTGGCATCAGGCAGGATTCGAACGAAAACGCTCAGGAGTCACAGCCGACTGCTATACCGCTGAGCTATGACTCACATGAAGTTTTTGTGGGCAAAATTCAATTACATTCAAACAAACGAAAAATAAAAAATTTACACTGCTTTTGCATTTAGATCTTAAATCGAAACCAAAGAAATTGAAAATCTTTGTAGGTATTTGGACGGTTTGAAATATTGTACAAAAAAGTTTGAAAAATTGATTAAACTTTATACAGTCGTATCACACTTTACTTCAAGATGCATGACAAGCCTATAGTGTAGCTTTTCTTTCCCCACAATAACTTGATTTTACTATGAATGTGTCTTTCTCTTTTCTGATTTTACCTGCTCTAATTTCTGTTCATTTGCTTTGACTTTTTGAAATCAGATTAGTCACATCATATCGCTTTTAGTTCCATGCTAAATTTCATATAATCGTGAGTGAAAGGAAAAGGCAAAGATTAATCAAAATTTTGCATCTTTCAAGTAAAATGCTTTATCTAGGTATAGCGGAACGAGTTTGTGCGCAGTATGGGGTAGCCACACATTATGACAGATAAGAGCTTTGTAGATTAGTTAAATGTTCTTCTATGTATGTCTCCCAATATTTTATTTCACATATAGACAATTAAGTTATTTATCAAGCAGTAAATTGTTCCCGGAAAGTAGGTAAATATATTACCAGATGTTACTGGTTCCATGTCCATATCAGGCAAAAGTCTGCCATGGGATGAAGTTTAAATGTAAATATATGGTGATCTTTAGTTCAGCGTGTAACCAACTTAATCTTCTTTTTCTTCCAAACCCTTCCAACTAACATTACAACTTAAAAAACAAAAATATTCTATAAACAACAAACTATATACTAATCTTGAATAGTTTTACAGCCACCCTTATAAATAATTCCAATCAATTTATTTTCATTTGAGTAAAATCTGTTTCTTCAGCACCAACATTGTTTTTGTAAAATCCTAATGATTTGTCGTTGAAATTGAAAGCCATGTCCTTGGTAAGAGTAGTAAGTATTATTTATTTATTCCTACAATATATATCAACACTGTCACTATTCATGCAGCAAACTGTATTGACCCAAGAGGATAATCCTTCCGCCTTTCGATCACGCAAACAAAATGGAGAACACAAACTTAGCACTTTACTGGAACGTTTTAAGATTTCCATGCTTAATTTTTATTAGGAAAAAATGTGGCTGGGGGAAGTTCAATTGTCACAAGTTTGTTAAAGTTGTTAAGCTTACCAGTGGACAGAGGAATTCGGCAATGAATGAGTATAATCTTTGGTATTTTCTAGAGATTGCTATACAACACCTTACCCATTCATCATATTTAAACAAAATTTCAAGGCATTTGTTAAGTTTGGTTATTTTGTTTTTATTGTTGTGTGTTGCAGCTCATGTTTTAATAAAACAAGTCTACGTTCGGGTAAACCGAACATTAAATAACCAGCGCTAGTTTTCCATATCGAAAGTGGGCGTAGCCGGGAAGGTATTTCGTACTCCCTATAATGCTAGTATACACTAAACCAAAAACGTACATGTTTTTTTTTTTTTAAAGTTTCATAGAAGTTCAAGCTGAAAAAATTCATAGATAATAAAATTATTTTAGATAAGAAAATTATTTTGTTTTTGTAGTGCACTAATGGTACAGGTTTCGATACATTATCTAGCATATACAAATTTTTTTTGCATAACAACTAAAACCTTTTTTTGAACTGGATAACATTGTCAACGAAATGTCACTTTCAGTTTTTAGTTCTAGTTATTTCCAATTAATTCTTTAGGTGCAATGTGTCTTATACGTGAAAAATTGAAAAAATGTGCTTATTTTCCAAAAAGGCGCAGCTAGGATTTCAACTCAAAGTGATCCATCATCAGGAAGCCATCCCAGACGATGTGGCATTTCCAGTTTTTGGTGTCAGTTTAGGCCAACCTATTCTTCGTTCAGGAGCAGTGTGTTTACTTTGGAAACATGAACTTTTTTGGTTCAGTGTACCTTGTGCTAAATTTCTTGATTCTACCGTAATCAATTTAAAACGTATGTATGACCAGTTGAATTTTCAAAAATGTCTCCCTTCAAAATGTGGTGCACCGCCCACTTTAAAAAATGTTTTAAAAAGGTTGATTCACCTATAAAATTGATAAGTCAATGTATGTGATTTTCTAAATTTTCGATATCGTAAAAGGGGGCAACACTAACTTGGCCAGAAAGTAACCTGTATACCAAATTTCATGCAAACCTAAGAACTTTCATATATGGAACTCTATATCTATCTCGACTATTTTGTGTTAGTTACGTAGTACCATTATTTGGACGAAATTATAATACTCTTTTACTAGTACACTGGATATAAATCAACTTTGTTGGTCTTTTTAGAATGTGGAGGATTTTGTAAAGTAAAATTTAATTCATTTTCCTGTTTTAATTTGCCCAATTCTTAATGGATGCCCTCAAAACTGTTTTAATTGCCAAGTACTCAGAATAATTATTAATCTTAGAAAATTCACTTAAAAGTAAATATCCAATACTTTACGTAGTTATCTTAGCTATAATATTTTAGCAGATAATGTGCTGAGGGATTTGAAACAAATTTTTAATCAAAAAGCAAATTTCTAAAAAATGGTCGTTACGATAATATTATAAAAAGGGGGATATACCTCGTTCAATATTTAAAAAAAAATGGGATAGGTAACCCGCCCGAATTGGTAAGTAAAAAGTCTCAGAATGAAGAATACTACGTGTATGCCAAATTAAACCAAATTGCTTCATCATCACTTTAGTTTTGAATTTAACTGAAATTTTAGCAATATGTATTTATATTGATACTTCATCAAATGCTTTTTCAACACATAAAGATACAACACACAATTATAAAAGGTATGCCATCTACATATGTAGTTAAATACTTCTCAGTAAATATCACTTTTCAACATTCTTGTATTTCAACAGTTACATCAAGACTTTCCTCAAACTCTTCTACTTTTTTTGTTTAATAAAACCTTTCTTTGCATTCTCCATATCTAAAATGTAACAGAGATTTCGTTTTATCTTAATTATATTTGTCCATCGCCATCATCGTCATTTGTTAAACCGATACCACAACAACGATAAAAATTAATTGGAAATTCTCGTCATCAGTGGTCGTCAGTGGCATCAGTGAAATACTATTCCCAACAATTTTTTCCACATTTGTTTCTAGTTTTCTTGATTTTTTTTTTCTAACTACGCTTAGTCCCTATACCAGAGTCTGCTCCTTTTTGTGGTCCATTCTCTTGCAGCTTGTTTTTTCAACACTTTTTTCTCGCTGTCGCTTGCTGCGTGGTTATCAATGGAAAATTTATTACAGTAAAGTTAAAAATGGTTTAAAGATGCATTTGATTGCTGCTGACACAAATGATTACTGTTGGCTGTAGGTTTTTTGTCGAATGTTATTGGCGGTTTGAACTCGTTAGTTTTTATCGTTTTTCGTTTTTCTGCTTTGCGATTTTTTTGTGCTACCGAATAAAGAGAAAGTTTGCATGGGAAATGATTATTTTAATATTTTTTATACCCAGCGAACTAGTACTAGTTTATACCCAGCGTACTAGTACTTGTACAAGAGTATTATAATTTTGTCCACTTAACGGTACTACTTAACGGCACTAAATAATTGAGTTAGATATAGAGTTCCGTATATGAAAATTCCAAGGTACACGGCTAAAAAAATTAACCTAAATTTTAAACCCGTATAAAGATTAATCAATCAAACTTCATGTGCGTCATAGCTCAGCGGTAGAGCAGTCGGCTGTGACTCCTGAGCGTTTTCGTTCGAGTTCTGTCAGCTGCCACATTTTTTTTAGTTTTATTTTATTTTTACTTATATTTATTTACTTTTGGGTTTGAAAATTCAAATTAATTTTTGAAAGCTTATTCAAGATTGAATTTTGCCAACAACATTTATGTGTGCGATGTAGCTCAGTGGTAGAGCAGGCGGGGATGAGGCGGGGAGTCTTGGTTCGAATTCCCGCCAACGGACAAAAAATTTATTTTATCTTTAAAAAATTTTTAAAACATTTCTTGTTTATAATTGAAACCCGATTCCTTTAGCCAATTTTCATGAAAACTGGTCTAGATTGAATTTGAATCCAAATTTGGTTTGGTCATATATCGCCGTGCCATACGAAAACTAACACCAAAAATTTTGTGTCTGAAGAAAACTAACACTTTTATTTTGTGTCTGACGAAAACTAACACTTTCAATTTGTGGCTGACGAAAACTAACACTTTTATTTTGTGTCTGACGAAAAGTAACACTTTCAGGTTTTCTCTGAAGAAAATGTACTAGCCAAAAGTGTTAGTTTTCGTCAGACAGAAAATAAAAGTGTTAGTTTTCGTCAGACACAAATTAAAAGTGTTATTTTTCGTCAGACACAAAATAAAAGTGTTAGTCTTCTTACAGAATTTGAAAAGTGTTAGTTTTCGTAAAAAATTTTAAAAGTGTTAGTTTTCGTATGGCACGTCGATATGTAGTCCAAAAAAGTTTCAAATTTAGGTTCAAATTTTTAGCCGTGTACGTAGCTATTGAAAATGAGCGAAATCGCATGATAGCCACGTCCCCTTTTTCGATATCGAAAATTTCGAAAATCACATAAAGTGGCATATATCGGTAACTGAAGTGGCTAAAATGATATAATTTTATAGGTGAATACCCCTTGTCATTCCGTTATGATTTTTCCATAAATTTTTTAAAGTGGGTAGGATGAACCCCTAGTCATTATATTATGATTTTTAGATACATTTTTAAAAGTAGGGGTGGCACCGTTCACTTTTCCGGGAGGCATATTTGAAAATTTCACGGGTCATAACTTTTCTACTGATTAAGGTAGAACGATGAAATTGGTACAAGGTATACTAGCATAATAGGGAGTATACCTGATGTTCGTCCAATTACATTCGCTTCCCAACCACACCCACTTCCGAAATGGAAAATTTGGAAAATTATATGAAACTACCAAATACCCAGTTTAATGTTCGATGTACCCGAACTTAGACTTCCTTACTTGTTACGTTTTGCATTGGGCATTGAAAAACATTTCTCAAAATTATTTATTCAATTTTAATGCTATTAACTTTATAAATCGCATTTATCCAACTTTGACATATTAGATTAGCTTAATTTTGATAGTGCTAAATTGATTTAGTTTTTCTATGCTTTATGAAAATAAATTCGCTTTAAATGAACTCGATAAGTAAATGGAAATTTTCCGCGCTATTAATGAGTTCTTGTGCTACAGTAACAAATGAAAGTATGTTAGGATAAAATAAGTCGAGAAGAAAAATTTAAAAAGGTGTGTGACACCCCCTATACTGACTGAATTTTTTCAAGCTGAATATATCTAAAAGAGTTGAAAGGTATGGAGAAAACATACTAAATTTTTATAGCTAAATATCTCAAAAATTGTTTATAGCAGGTACCTGGAAATGGTATAACAGTACGCTTGTCACAAAACAACATGAGGGCTATCGGAAAAGGGGGCAATTACCTCCCAAACAAGCTTACTTTTAAAGACTGTATATCTCTAAAAAGGTTTATGGCGAAATTCGAAAATTGGTATCTATAGAGCCATATTATATTAATTCCATTCTCACAGGAAAAAGTGGAACTTAACAGGAAAGACGGCGCGGCACCTCAAATACAAACTTAATTTGTGAAGCTGAATATCTCTAAAAGGGTAAAGGTACATACCTGAAAATTTATAGGCCCTATACACTTGAAGCAATTTTGTTCTTATTTTACCCTGAAATATTTGATACAAATGTAAACTTTGAATATAAGTACAATTCACATTGAATACCACTGATTGTGACAAACCGGTTTGTACGCTTCGCCATCTTCAGTTTTCTATTTGTTCAGAACAAAAAAAAAAAGAATGACGAAAAATCTTTCCAGTCTGCATCAAATATCCACCATGTCGGAAAATCAACAAAACAAGACTCTTTCCTTCTGCTTTAAGATATACCTTCATACCTAAGCATGTATTCTCACTTCAATTTCAGTGAAAATGATATGCAGGCATGATTTGATTGAAGCAATCAAGCCAATAATGTACAAGTATCGTGACAAACGTGCTAGGGCGCGATATTTTAAAAAGGGCGAAAAAATAAAATTATAAATAAATTGAATTGCCGTTGACATTTATGCCAACAACAGCAACAGCGGCAGAACCAAGTTGCGACAAGTATACGACAGTTTTAATGAAATGTGTAGAAGTACAACAACAGCATCTCAGCGGCTGTAAAGCGTCTCAAGTTCGTGAAGCTTGTAACCTATGCGTGGCGACAAAGTTGGTGCTGAAAGGAAATGCAAAAAGAGTGCAATGCAAAGATAGAGGTTGACACTGAACACGGAGAAAATACCACACTTATGAAGCTTAACCAGCTGCTAATCGAACTCTCTTAACAAGGAGACAATAAAGCTAAAGTGAATTGCTTGTTTGTCAGTTTAACGGAGTGGGCTACATTATTTTTGATACCCCGCTGAATTTAGACAATTTTCACTGTTTTCCAGAACAGTTGCTCGTTTTTATGAAAATTTAATACAACAATGAAATGGTTAATTAATTATTAATTTTACTGGTGAAGTTCGATACCCACTTTTTATATAACATTTGTTTCAACCATTTTCTTATACCCAAGCATACAATTGTTTGACACATAAGCACATGCTGCCAAACTTGGCTGAACTAAACAACGCTGGTTCAGATCATATTCGGTGTAAGAGTAGGTCGCCTCCCCGTTGGTGCACCCTGGGTAACACTGAATGACCTACATGGCCTACACGGCTAGTTTCTCGTATTGCCGGTTTTATGAGAACGGTACCACAACTTGTGCTGTACCCATCGTGGCGAAACGACCCCGGCCGTTTTTTTTTTTTATATCGACCCGGCCAAGAGCAATACAGGCGGGGGTGACCCTGTCTAACATTTGGGCAGGGCTACACCTCGTTACAACAACAGCTTCATATTCGAAACCAGGGGCGGGTCCACGGGGGTGGTTTTCAGGTTCAAATCCCAAATCCAAAAAGTCACATTTTTCACAGTAACTCACAGCAAAAAAAAGTAAAACTTACACCAAAAATATAGTAAAAGTTACGCAAAAAATAAAGTGAAAACTACTCAAAATGTAGTCAAAATTACGCAAAAAATATAGTACAAATTACATAAAAAATAAAGTTAAATTTACATAAAAAATATAGTAAAAATTACTCAAAAAAAACACAAAGTAAACATTACACAAAAAATATATTACAAATGCGTAACAAATATAGTAAAAGTTACGCAAAAAAAAACACAACAAATGCGTAACAAATATAGTAAAAATTACGCAAAAAAAAAAAAGTAAAAATTACGCAAAAAACTATGCATATTCGGTAATTTTTTAAACGATTTACATAAGTTATACCTTGAACTTGACATTGCCCATACCACCAAATGTATGTATATATTTTTTTAAAAAACAGGCATAAAAGGCCAGTACCCCGTTTCTGTAAAAAATCGACCAAATTCTCGATTTTAACGTCGTCATACTCAACTCCGTGCAAAATAGAAAAAAAAAAAATTTTGTCACTACCTCACAAGCAAGTGAGAAAATAAATCGACAGAATAAATGCTTTTTACAGAAAAAAATTATTGTGATGCCAATATGACGTCAAATCGACTACTTCTGTCAGGACGATCGTCGAATTAAGTTACAGAAACACAGTACTACTTTGAGAATCTGTAAATGAAAAATGTTCTCAAAATAAAATAAAAATATAAATCAATCTCCTGCATCCGAAAAAATTGGCTGTCCCATCCCTATCCCTAGGACTCGGACTGAGAATCTATTTTTTAGATTTTTATCAATACAGATAACCTGGAGCCACAGAATCCCCGAAGCAGTCTGATAGCTTCAAATTATTGAACGTTGTTAAAAGCATCTAGATCCCATCAATATAACTCACACTGCCTCCTGTAACATAGTTTGAGAACCACTTTAGTACGGTCTGTTGCGAAAATTTACACTAAAAAAATGTCAAGTGAAAATTGTTAACAAGCCAACGACACGACAAACGATGCGGTAGTTAAGCTCTTTCCACCCCACAGCTCCTCGGCTCCTTTTGTTGTTGTTCGCATAACAAACATGGAAGTGCCAGTTAAAACAGATCCGGATCAGTATGCACCAATAACATTGAAAAAAAATTAGCAAAAAAAGGAACTAAAATTTTACGGAAACGCGTGTAAACTAAAAGAAGCCAGCGACAAATTTTTAATAGTATTCTTTGTGTTCACAGATCTTCGAGTGATGACGTGCTCGCAGCCAGTGTGTTGCACATTGGAGTTTGAGGGCTTGGGTTACTTTAAATCTGCTTTGATATGAACAGCAGTCGCCTTTGTTCATAGTGAAGTGCGCCCCCTCGAAAAAAAAAAAATATAAAAGTAGCTCGCGTCAGGGGAAAATGGGTTACAAAGCTAACTGCTGCTGCGACGCTTAACCTATCAATGTACCAACCAACTGAGTACGTTCAAGCAAATAGCGAATAACGATGCGAAGTGCAGACAGAAAGGTATTAAATATAAAATATTTATATTAATGAATTTGTGTGGTAGAAAGAACATTTTTTTAGGGCATGAAAAGTGAGCTACATACTTTTTGTAGACATTTTTTGTTCAGTCGTATTTTTTTATTTAGTTGCAAACGAGATCGTATTATTTACAAGGACTCGCTGACTGAGAAAGAGCAATAAAGCAGCGCTTGTGAAAAAGGTCGAAATGCGGATTTTAAGAATTTGCTCACGCATAGCATAGCGCTGAATGAAAAATTTTCGATGACAGCTCAAAAGATTTAAATGAGCGCAGTGTAGGAGTGATGAACAAACAAAAAAATAAAAGTAAAGTATTTGTATTTTTAATGAACCCTTCAATATTGCGGCGTATTAATTATGTGTGATCAATACCCTTTCTGTTTTTGAGCAGCAAGGGAAAGGATGGCATTTTTGCTTGGAGTTGAGTCCGAGATAAGTTACAGTCTGCCTTGTCTCAATCCAAATTTCAGAGGAACATAAGCATTCCCATGGTAAGAGTAACTTTAAGACCGATTCATGGAGCTTCGGTTGTAGAATCATACTGGGGATCTTGTATTTTTATATTACTTCTACCTACACATAGAACACTCAAAACTAGTTGAGTAAATTTACAGTGATTTAATTAGCTGGTAAGTTTTTGTTGGCTCTCTCGCTTTTTCAGAGTGGAATTTTTGGGCTGTAATTAATGTTTTTGTGTACATTATGAAGGTACCACGAAATAAATCCCAAATGAAATAAGTCCCATCAAAAAATGAAATAAGTCCCAACTTTAAGAAATGAAACAACTCCCAAAGAAGGAAATGAAATAAGTCCCAATATTTGGTAGTTATTTCATAATTAGGCCCCAGTTTACAAAAAAAATGAAATAACTCCCAAATGAAATAAGTCCCAAGAAAAATGAAATAACTCCCAATTCAAGTGCTTATTTATTCAGTAGATATACATATGTATGTATATCTATGCATAAGTAATACGTTATTAATTATACACCTGAATATGTGTAAGAAAAAGTAAAAAAAACATGAAATTAATTCAAAACATCGTCATTGCATATATATGTATATTAGTATGTACATATACATAAACAGGGAAGAAAGAGTTGAGTAGAAGAGGGCGAATGGGAGGGGGGCGACGCGGCGGTACGCGCACCGGCGTGTTCCGGCGTGCGGCCCGCGCCGCGCTCACTACACCCTCCAACTTTTTTTTCCTGCCTGCCTTTTCATAATCTACATATAATAAAATTGTAAATTTCTGTCTGTCTGACGGTCTGTAGGTATCTCTAAGTTATCGGCCAATATTTGGACCAGTCCTTTTCTACCTTTTGGCGATCAAAATCAACTGTTTAAAACACCCCAGCGGTAAAATTGAAAATGTGTAATCGATCAAAATCTTTTTTGGAACATATTGACACGACAATGGTTGTTTTGCTAAAATCTTACCTTACAACAGTTATAGAAACAGTTACAAAAACGTGAAAGCTTGTTAAATTGCAATTTTAAGAGAAATGAAATAAGTCCCACCCCAACACTTATCAATACCTGGCATTTGATGCCCATATTAAATGAAAACTTAATAAGGTTACCCTGGTCCACATTTTGAGCGATATCTCCAAAATCTTTTAAATTGCCTTTATTTTTTATCGTATAACCATATCGAGCTGATACAAAATCTCGCTTCCAAATTTAATTTTATTATGTCCGGCCATTATCATTTATCATAGATGAAGCAAAGTCAAATGAAACCTGTGACCTTACCCCTTGGTTGATACCAATTTTGTGCGAGTATTCGAAAGTTTACGTGCAACCACATTTCGACCGATAATTCTGTTATCAATAAATATATCGAAATGAACCAAAGTCCAAATGAAAGCTGTGGTCTTCCTCATTCGTTTGATAAAAATTTTGTGCGAATATTCCAAAGTTTACCTGAAACCACACTTTGACCGATAACTCTGTTATCGATAAATATATCGAAATGAACCATGGTCTAAATGAAAGCTGTGGTCTTCCCCATTCATTTGATACCAATTTTGTGCGAATATTCCAAAGTTTCGTAAAACTACATTTTGACTGATAACTATGTTATCGATATGTATATCGAAATTTCATGATGAATGTTGCAGACTTTATACTCCTAAAAATTTTGTTCTGCAAAATTTCGTAAAGAGAGTGGCATTGGTTAAAGAACTGCAAACATCCACAGTCACTCACAAACTTACGTTTTTATATATTAGTAAGACAAGATAAGATAAGATGTATGCACATTAGGGTGGGCCAAAAGTGATACTTTTTTTTTTTGAACTGGCACACCGAAAATTTTATTTCTAGTCAAAACTGCAGCTTACTGAGCAAACATAAGTACTTATTATATATGTTTGCGCATTAGGGTGGGCTAAACCTCCAGTTTCGGGTTTTTGGACTAGTATATGGAGGTTCGAGTTCCTAGGTAAAAAATGGAGTCTAATGACATAATATGGTTGGATAATATACATACTTACAAGGGTGGGCCAAAAACAAAAAATTGATTTTTAATTTTATTAAAAAGATTACCGGACCCTCACCCGCTTCGCTGGGTGTAAGAAAAAGTAAATGAAAGTTATTCTTTGTTTTTTTTTCTTGTTTTAACATTTAATTCATGTTCGGCCATTATTTTGTGACTTATTCTAATAACAATGTTATTATTCTAAAGCCTTCTGATACACAACATTTTTAGTTTTATTTATTTGTATAAATATACAGTAACGATGGTTTCCCTACTTATATCTCTATCCTAATTTTCAGCCCCCTACCTAAAAGCCATTTAGAGACATTCACCTCAAGAAATTAAGTTTGTGTGGAAAGTGCCACGACCCCTTTTCAGATAACCCCTACTTACGGTTTTGATATCCTATAGCTCTATAGCGATTTCCAGGTCCTTACCTTAGACCCTTTCACAGATATTCTGCTTAAAAATTTAAGTTCGTATGGGAGATACTACGCCCCTATTTCTGATAAACCCCCTTTTTATGTGTGAGAATGCTTTTGACATCATATAGGTCTATACTAATTTTCAGGTCCCTACGCCCCCTTTTCTGATAACCCCCCTTTTTATACCTTTCATGAACATGAAATGGTATTATAACTTTGGTCCGATGTTTGTAAATATGAGAAGAAGAAGAGATAGACCCATCAATAAGTATACCGAAATGATCAGGATGACGAGATGAGTTGATTTAGCCATGTCCGTCTGTCCGTCTGTCCGTCTGTCCGTCTGTCCGTCTGTCCGTCTGTCCGTCTGTCTGTCTGTCTGTCTGTCTGTCTGTCTGTCTGTTTGAACGCAAACTAGTCCCTCAGTTTTTGAGATATTTGGCTGAAATTTGGTATGCGGCCACCATTTTCCAATATAGGAATCATTTGTCGGAACCAGCAAGATCGGACCAATATAACATATAGCTCCCATACAACCGATTATTCCGATAAACGGATTTTGGGCTATAACTCCTGTAATTAAACACGTAGGAACGTGAAATTTTGTAAATATTGCTCTTTTTATATGTGAAATATCGATGTTGAAATTCATAGAGATGGGATAAATATTTCACATAGCTCCCATACAATCGATTATTCCGATAAACGGATTTTGGGCTATAACTCCTGTAATTAAACACGTAGGAACGTGAAATTTTGGACGTATTGCTATTTTTATATGCGAAATATCGATGTTGAAAATCATTGCGATGGCATAAATATTTCACATAGCTCCCATACAATCGATTATCCCGATAAGCGGATTTTGGGCTATAACTCCTGTAATTAAACACGTAGGAACGTGAAATTTTGTAAGTGTTGCTATTTTTATATGTGAAATATCGATGTTGAAACTCATAGAGATGGGATAAATATTTCACATAGCTCCCATACAATCGATTATTCCGATAAACGGATTTTGGGCTATAACTCCTGTAATTAAACACGTAGGAACGTGAAATTTTGGACGTATTGCTATTTTTATATGTGAAATATCGATGTTGAAAATCATCGAGATTGGATAAATATTTCACATAGCCCCCATACAATCGATTGTTCCGATAAACGGATTTTGGTAGATAACTCCTGTAATTATATAGGTAGGAACGTGAAATTTTGGAAGTATCGCTATTTTTATATGCGAAATATCGATGTTGAAAATCATTGAGATGGCATAAATATTTCACATAGCTCCCATACAATCGATTATTCCGATAAGCGGATTTTGGGCTATAAGTCCTGTAATTAAACACATAGGAACGCGAAATTTTGGAAGCATCGCTATTTTTATATGTAAAATATCGATGTTGAAAATCATTGAAATGGGATAAATATTTCACATAGCCCCCATACAATCGATTGTTCCGATAAACGGATTTTGGTAGATAACTTCTGTAATTATATCGGTAGGAACGTGAAATTTCGTAAATAATGCTATTTTAGAATGTGGAATGTCGATGCTAAAAATGAATGAGATTGGACCAATATAACACATCGTCCCCATATAATCGATAGCTCCGATAATTTCGGTATGAGCTAAAGTTAAATTCATACAGGCTGTACTGGGGATCAAACCGTGAAAATCGTGACGCTTATTCATGAAAGGTATTTAGCCTTCGGCACAGCCGAAGACAGCTTTCCTTACTTGTTATGTCTGAGAATGCTTTTGATATCATATACATAGGTCCATACCAATTTTCAGGTCCCTACCTTGAACCCTTTCACAGATATTCTGCTTGAAAAAATTAGTTTGTATGTATGTACGTGCCACTCCCACTTTTCTGATAACCCCCGTTTTTAGTTATAAACCTTCTCCACATGTGTCTCTTCAATGTGGCAAAGTTTGGTTAAAATCGGTTCAGCAATTCTCCGTAAAGTTCATTACAACGCGAAAAACGGCTAAATTTTTATATATGAGGAGCTTCAAACCAAAACGCAATAAGTGTACACTAATTCAGTATATATTTATTGCGTTTTGGTTTGAAGCTCCTCATATATAGAAGAAAGAAGAAGATAGATATTCACGTCCAAGAGACTCTTCTTGAAGGTTGCCTTTCACGAGTAGTGAAATACTACTACTTTTTCTCTACACGCAAACAAGTTTTGGTGTCAAAACAGCACTTCCAGGTGCTGCTGTATGTCTAATCTTGGCTTGCGTCATAATTACGCTTAACCGCCTAGGCGATTTTGGCCATTTCGTATCAAAGAACGCCAGTCATTCCATTTTAGCGATAACTGACGCCAATTGGAAACCCCAAGGGAGTTCAAGTCATCCTCCACCTGTTGTTTCCAACTCAGTCGAGGTCTCCCCCTTCCTTTGCTGTCGAATTCGGGTGTCGATAGGAAAACTTTCTGTGCTGGTGCTTCTTTGTCCATTCGCATAACATGACCCAGCCAGCGGAGCCTTTGGGCTTTAATCCGCTGAACTATGGTCAGGTCTGCGTAAAGCTCGTACAGCTCATCGTTAAATTTCCTTCGATACTCGCCGTAGGCATTACGGGAAGGACCATAAATCTTTGGAGAACTTTTCTCTCAAATACTCCAAGGTCCATCTTACCGTCTCTTGACACTGTCCATGATTCCGAGCCGTACATCAGGACTGGTATGATGAGAGACTTAAGGGTCAAATATATAAAGCTTTGTTAACCTCGCCTACCTCAAAACTTTGCGTCCAACTTCAGAGATATGCTACAATGAACGCCTTGACGCTTCTCTTTTATACATTTTTTTTTTCGTTATTTATTTCTTTGCATTCAGAGTGTTTTGGTTAATTTATTAATTTAATAGAGAAAAAATGAATTAATTATTATTTTCTCCAATTTTTATTCTTTAATTAAAGCAAAGTCATCAACATCTGATTGTCAAAGCAAGCAAAATTTGAGAGTTTGCCAAATTTTAACCTTGCTTCAACTTTGAGGTCTCCAATTTGCCATGCTTCGTTTAAATACGTATACTGAACTTTTCTGTCAAAGTCAAAGTTTGAGGTAAAGTCAAAATAAAGCTTTATGTAACTGACCCTTTATAGAGCGTGATCTTTGTTTGTCGAGAGAGGACTTTACTTCTCAATTGCCTACTTAGTCCAAAGTAACACTTGTTGGCAAGGGTGATTCTCCGTTGGATTTCTAGACTGATATTATTTTCGTTGTTAATGCTGGTTCCCAAATAGACGAAGTTTCTCATCGTTTCAAACTTGTAGCTATCAACGGTGACTTGGATGCCAAGGCGCAGGTGCGCCGATTCTTTCTTTGATGACAGCAGATACTTCGTCTTGTCCTCGTTCACCGCAATACCCACTTGTTTCGCTTCCTTATCCAACCCAGAGAAAGCAACGCTTACGGCGCGGCTGTTAAGGCCAATGATATCAATATCATCGGCATACGCCAGCAATTGCACGCTCTTGTAAAAGATTGTGCCATTGTGGTTGTATATATAAACTAATAAAGTGCTATTTTGGGACAAAAAGAAGTCAAAGTAGCAACAAATATAAAAAAAAACTATTTACACCACACTTACTCACATTGCCTCACCACACTACCATATTGCCTTCACCGCGAGTCGAACTATCAATTATTAACTGCTGAACGGAGTTCTCTACCATTAGGCTATCGTGCACTTATGCTTGCGACGTCAAATTGTGCTTTGTTCTGAATTTTATGGATTTACACCACACTTTTTCACTTTACACCATTAGTGTAGCAAAAGAATGTTCACACCAAAATAGTGTTAGCTTTACACCAATTTTTTTTTGCGTGTTATTTCAAAAAAAATAAATAAAATTTCAAGTTTCGACGTAAATGGTGTAAATGAAAATCTTTATGTCAAATAAATAGTGCTTATTGTTTACTATACTTAGTAAGTATTCACTATTATATCTATTTTAAATGACAAGTAAAACAACACATTAAGAAAGCTATACGAAAAACTGTAAGAAGTCCACAGTTATAAATTTAGCCAAACCAAGACACGTTTTACCAAGAGTAACAGCTAAGTACTTCCACTTTAGCAAATATTAACTAAAATTTTTTTTGATTCGTGGTATTTGGACCATTAGCTGTCATCTACAATACATTTTGATTTTAAATTCGATGATCACTTTTGTTCAGCTAGCTTATTCTATTCGATTCACTGTGTATTGCTTCAAATTACAATCAATTCTGTTTACTTTCTAAATATATTCAGTCAAAAAAGTTATAATTTTAGACATAAATTATAGCATTGATAAGCGATACGTTACGAAGGATCCAAATGAAAAACTTTCAAAAACATATATTTTTAGAGTTATTAAACAAGAATATAAGAAATATTTACAAAAATATTGTCTTAAAATAGATAACATTACAACAAGGATATTTCTCACCAAAAAATAAAGCAAAGCACCATAATTCTAACACTATCTATGTATGTACTTATTTAACATCCTAGTGTACCTTGTTGTTGTTGTTGTTGTTAACAACAAAACACTCCCCGAAGGTTTTGGGGAGTGATGCCGAAGTTGACAGTCCTCGGCCGGATATGACCCCGGTACGCTGCGGTACTCCCTTGCGGTACTGCCCGACTGTCGTGGTAGCGATTTGGTATGACCAGTGGAACCTTCTAGGTCATGGCATCCCTCCATCCATGAGGAAGGAGAAGATGGGTAATGAGAGGTGAGAGGCATCATATCCGTAGATCAACCATCGAGTAGCACGTCAATTACCTATGTGCATATTAGTCGCCTCTTACGACCGGTATGCCTACCTCGGGCATATTCTAAACCCCTAACCCGCAGGGGGTCCTAGTGTACCTTCATACAAATATACGCTTATATATTTACCATTCATTTCAAGAGCGCTATTTTCATCCATTATCGCATATTGCATATGTTTATCAAATATTAAAATCACTTTCTTAATAGTTTCGACAGATACTTTCTCTCTGCCATCGCTCATCACTGTCACTCGCATCCATGCATACATGCAATACTTCCCTGATGTTGCCGGCGCAACTATCACATAAGAGAAACTTTTTACATTAGCTTAATATATAATAAGAAATGCATTTATTTTCACAAGTATGTATTACTTTTATAGTTTTATGAAACTAATACATCATTCAGGATATAATGAAAAGCTTACTGTCATTAAATACTTTGAGCGTCTTATACAAATGTATGTGTGTTTATGCAATTATTAAAGCAAACATTTTCTTTAAATATTTATTAACAGTTTGATTTTCTTTTCAATTTATTTTCAGGTAAGTTTCGTTTTGAAATATTTATTGGATAATAAGTGCCGGAAGTTTGCGAACATCACTCAAGTAGAGTATGGTAAGATAAAATGTCTATATATAAATGTTGCAAAGTAATGTAAAAGATATGGATAATATCAATTTGAGAATTTTCGGTAACGAAACTAGAAGCACTTACGGTTACAATTTAATTTAATCTGGAATCTAGATTTTAAGCCGAATATTTATCTGCGATGAGTAACATATAACACAGGCCAACGAATCCATCAAGTGGCAAAACTGCTCAATGTAAGAGAACACGCGGAAATGCTTAGCAAGCAATTCCTTCTGAACTGCCCCAAGCCAGGACATCCAAACCGTCATCTTTTGGTCACAAATCCGCCCCCGGGAGACATAAGGAGTCATCTCCGTGAGCATTATGACGAGATCCGGCATCATATTAAGGCCGTTTGATCTGCGGAATCATAAGCGGGCTCTAACCGATATCCACACCGAGTCGGTTGACACTTTTGTCAGATCTCTATTGGTGAGGAAGAACGCACCTTACCAAGGGAGACAAGTGTCACTATGGCACAGCTAAGGTCTGGATACAGTGTGAAGTTAAACTCTTACTAATTCAGACTAAATGATACAATTTCAAACACATTCCCTGCATGTGGTAGGACCCCCCCCCCCTCCCCCCCCATGATACCCTACATCTCTTCAATTGTCCAATTGAACCTACTCTTCTAAACTCCCCCTGTCCCTCTGGTCCAACCCTGTTGAAACTGCGCGTTTGCTTGGACTCCCGTTAGAAGAGCTTGATGAAGATCTTCGGAATCATCATACACTCTAGACAGGGCTAACAACAACAACAACAACAACAACAGGCCAACAAATATTGTCAAAATTTTGGACACAAAAAGAAAGAAGGGATTTTTTGTGCTTTTTTTTTTGCCCTTAACTCAAATCAGAAATCCGTTTAACGCCATCAGGTTGGATTTTTTAGTTCTCGTATGCTGATTTTCGGGTTTTCCATATACATATATGGGTCATTCTATTCTATGGAGAGTGGGCTGGTCCTTATAATCAAATGTACAGTTTTTTCCAGTCCCACCCCCTAGAAAGATTGCACCACGGCAAACTGTATCGCACATGAATTTTTATCCTATGGAGACTCAAAAAATAAAAAAATTTTCTTTTTATCTAACATTTAAAATCGATAGCACTATGGTCGGAGATATCACATGTGATATTTGTATGTATACAAAATTTGGTCCGATTGGAAACACATAAGGCGTGTCGCAGGGGGAGGTCTGAACTTTAACACCCCTCCGACACGCCTTAAGCTGATGACCTAGGCTTACCTTGCTTTCGTTTTAAAGCTTCTATGGCCCAATAGCAACTACAAAAGTTGTCAAAAATACAGGATGGGACAAACAAGACAACAACAAGACAAACAGCGAAGCGCTGTCAAATAGAGATTTGGGCTATTCGACGCTTTGAAGCGTTTCAAGCAAGCAAAGTAAAGCTGCCACTGGGCCAACTTTGATACATTTCAGTTGAGTTCAAAAGAATTTTGACATTTCTCGAGGCAAAGCCAGCAAAGAAAGCGTGCATTGGGCCATCTCCTTTAGGCGTTTTCAATCGGAACCAAATTTTTTATGTAGTCTCTCCGATCAAAGTGCTATCGATTTTAAGTATTAGATAAAAAAGAAAAATTGTTTTAATTTTTTGAGTCTGCATAGAGCAATCTGAACTTTGACCCCCGTGCGACACGCCTTTATCGTTTCCAATCGCAACCAAAATGTGTGTAAAATCTTCGACAATATTACTATCGATCAGGGTTACGCCTTTGAAAATCTGATAATAAAATCGTCTCCCTACAAATAAGGACCACCCTAATGCATAGTCGCCTTTGAAAATCTGATAATAAAATCGTATTCCTACAACTAAAGACCACCCTAATGCATAGTCGCGTTACTTGGGATCGTTGTAGTGAAAAGTTTTAGCCTCATCCTCACAATTATGCGATACAATGATTTTTCTAAAGTTTTAACTTTCTTGGTAATAAGAAAAGTGACGACTGTGGATCTCTTTCAGAATTACCGTAGATGGCTCTGGAATGTTGATGATAACCAATTTCCTTCATTGTCATCTAAATTTCTTCCCCGATAACTTAAGCGGTACCAACAACGAACAAGGAGAACGTCTTTGTCACTTCTAGTTGTTGAATTTTGTCCAATAAAAAAATCATTAAAAGTGCAAAATTTGTCATTTTTTATCAATTATCTAAAAAACACTCGACCTCATAGCGAAAAAAGGATAGTACACACAGAATAATTTTTTTCTACATGAACCATGTTAAACTAACAAGAACAAGAACTGTTAAATTTACAAGAGATAAGGAGGCAGATAGTGTTGTTTTAAAAGAAATTTATGTAAATTTAAAAGGAAGTCACGTTAACTGAGCAGGGAATCATGTTGATTTAACACGAAGGTAAGTTTTTCAACATGAGCTTCATATTAATTTAACAGGAAGTCATGTTAATTTAACACGAAATGAAATCAGACAACATGAGCTTCATGTAACTGGGGCCTGTTAAAGACAGCAATTAGAAGTTCGAATACCGACTCACGAATATATTCTAAATGTGCTTTTTTAGGAACAACTTTAAAGGCCTCATAAGAAATTTGGCCTTAAGCTCATGCATTTTCCTGTAATTAAATGTACACCCATCGATTATTACCACAATTGGTTAAGTGACCGAAAACTTATGAAGCAGCTTAAATGCGAGCATTTAATAGCCTGATAGGCTATGTATTGCTAGTGATGCTCAATGAGTCAAAGGCTAAATTGCAATGTAACGTATACGCCACGTTGAACTTCAACAACAGAGAACACTGCATTTGTGCATGCGACAATAAATTAATGCTTCATCATACTTTCATCAGCAAGCAGCAGCAAGCACAAAAACATATAGCTCGCATGATTGTATATGATATACTTACTACACACAAAAGATGAAACAACTATTGCTAGTTGTGGCGCGTGAAAGCAATAAAGTTTGAGTAGAATATCGAATACAAAGCGGAAAATGGCTGAAACAGCACCACGTGTAATGAATGTTTGTGTATGTTAGATATAAAGGGTTTAGCATTAGCAAGATTAATTGTTACTTAAGGATTTAGGAAGAGATCAACAAAAATGTAGACAATTTTTAAGCGAAATCATGCGCTCCTTACTAAGATGAAGCTTTGTTTCCTAGTCGGATCGATATTACTCATTTTGCCAATTGATTTTTAGTTAAGTTGAATTAGTAGTAGTAGCCAGTAGTTGAAGTAGTAGCCAGCCTGGTAGCTGGCTAGATTTTTTTGGAAACAGGTCTTAACAACGTCTCTACTATGACGAAAATAACCAGCAACTTGCGAAACACCCTCTATATCTGTTTATTTGCATGTTCCTGCTTGCGTTGCTTCGTACATAAATCCCTAACACAGATTCAACCAGCTGCATCAAACGATGCTTGATTAAATGAATAAATAGACATCCATTTCGATGAAGTTGATGTGATAGTGACATAGCAGGTGGGTGGTGCGTCAAGGTATGCGTGCGTGGGTGTGCGTGTGCACGACGTAATTGCCTGTGTCAGCTGTGACCGCATAACAAAAGAAGGGAAAGGAAATTTGAGAAATTGCGGCTGTGAGGCAAAGGAATTTAAATGTTTTAGGTGACCGCATCTATACATACATATGTAGCCGATGACGTTGATGATGTTGAGAAACGTGATGGCAATAATGATAATGCTATTAAAATTATTATGCTTGTCCTATTACGGAGAGCTTTATAAATGTGTAGCGGTAGATGTGTCTAAATTGTGATCAGTGGAAGCATCATAAAGCAAATTATATAGATATGCTATACATATTTACGTACATACATATCTAAAGTAAATGTGTTTGATGTATTGGTGCGTTAATGAAGATATATCAAATACCAAAGGATATTACATTTCAGATGCAGCGTGGGAAATTAACCGCTGTCTTTCAATCTTAACCAGCAATGAACCAGTAATTAATGCGTGACATTTTAGCTTAATAATTATATTTTGAAGGAGATGGCTATTGTGCAGGTACATAATTGACACCACTGAGCTACATCGCACACATACAAATGTAAACGTTGTGGGCAAAAAATTCAATCTTAAATAAGCTTTTAAAAATAAATTAAAACAAAAGTTGTAGACCGAAAAGGTTTGAATTTAATTTTATGCATGCGCTCAGGAGTCACAGCCGACTGCTCAACCGCTGAACTATGCCGCACACACAGTTTTTGTGGCCAAAATTCAATGACTTTGAAAAAAAAAACCAAACAAATTTTAGACTTCTTTTTCATTTAGATCCTAAATCGAAACAAAAACCAGTTTTAAAATATTCCAAAAAAATTAAAAAAAAAAAATCGTTTAAAGTTTAGACTGGTTTAAAATTTAGTCTCATTCCTTTACGGTGTAGACAGTTTAACTCAGTATAGGGCTTTCTAATTGGGTGCTGCCAATGTTGGTAAATAAAATTATGCCAACTTAGAAAAACACATCTATATAGATACCAATATTCATTAATAAAAAAAACATAAGAATTAGCTGACAATTTTCTAAGTACTTGAATATTCATAATTTTGCGTTATAATTATTCTAAAGGTAAGAAGTTAACTTCTATCATACTCCTATAACATGCTACACACGTTTTTTTTAAAGCTTGTTTCTTATTGGGTAGGTTGGTATTTTTGTAAGTTTAGGTCTCAAGTGGAAGGTCTTGACTGGAAATTGAGTAATTTACTAGCGTCAGACTTACACATTTAGAATTGTAAATATTTCTTTGTGGGTACTCTAGAGCGTCTCACCTTACAGGCAAAAAAAAGTCATACCTATCTTTCCAAAACCAAATGGAAACGGGCAGACGCTTTGGAATGAAAACGCTATAGTCATTAGGGAAGAGAGTACACTAGAGCGTATCACCAAAAAAAAAAGTCGGTCGTACCTCCCCTCATATGAAGTGTTTTCGAAGCGTTTTGATTCCAAAGCATTTGCCGGTTGATGTATCGTGACACGAAACACTTTAACCATATTTGTGCTCAACTTATTTGTAATATCCATGATCATGTTATATCCGATCAATAGGGTGAGTCTGCAAAAGCCGCTTCATTTAGTTTTTTTTAAGAGCCACCCAAGTGTTTATATTCGATAATACAACATCTGTTCATTTGTATGCCTACCCATTTGCATCGAAATTTGTAAATAGATTTGTGTGCCCTTATAATGGCATGTGCGCTGGTCAGCCAAGTCATTCATCCGGAATTTATTACATGCAATATGAAACACTGATAACGCGCAATCAGTAGCATTTCTAACAATGAGTCGGCTTTCAAATACATATCTACATATATACATATAAACACATATGTTACTCATAGTACATACACTCCACCAAAGAAATATTTAGGTAAAGTACTAGTTTAAACCTAGAATATTGTAATGCCTATGAAAATAATCATGAAGAAGCCCAGCATTTAACTACAAACAGAAATACTTTTTTGTCTCCTTATGGTGCTGTCAAAAGCCCTTTCGAAATCGACAAAGAAGCTATTACTTTCGACCACCTTTGGCTAAAAGAAGTAAAATCGATTTTTAGTTTGAAAGAAATTCTCTAGAAAATCGTATGCAACTTAGAACTTCCCTACTGGGTACATAACAACGCACGCAAGCGGTTGACAGCAAACGATTATGCGAATATCAGCAGGCATTGCCGTTTCATACAATGCTGCTGTTTATGGCTTTTGTCTGTGATGGATGACTTTACAATTGACATTTGAAGCGATGAAAACAAAAGTGGCTATACACACATGTGCACATAATCAAACATACTGCCTATATGGAACTTTGGGTATATGTAAGTATCTAAGTAAGTATCTAACTAGATACCCTGCAGGCAAAGCAACTAGTTATATATGTACTTCCCAACAGCTAGTATAATTCCCAGACGAAATAATTAGCCAACTAACTTTTTCCAGTACCGGTATTTTTAAAGCTAGTAGTTTTCGCCTAATCAATTGACTAAGTACTTTTCGTCCGTCGCACAATGCCGCGACTCCATACAAATGATGGACACAAATAGAATGAGTGGTCGGAATTGGCTGGAACTTCACACCTAATTTAAAAAATAAAATCGGATTTTATGTACCGGTTACTCGTTTCGAGAAAACCGAGTTTTTCTTGCATTTTTATATGAAAATAGTCGTTGTGAACATGTTTTGATATAAGTGGAAGCAGTCATCAGAATAGACTAAAACTTTATACCTCAAAGGACTATGTCGCGCCAATTTTGTAGAAAAAATCCGTTTTTCAGCATCTGTTATCATTTAATTAAAGAAAATGATTTTCTTGCAAATAGTATTCAGGACTTATTGAAACTTTACATCTAAAAGTACTAAATCATGCTTATTTCAAAAATTAAATCAATTTTTTAGTACCGGGTACCAATTAAAAAAAACGAGTTTTTTTTTTCATATTACTATATGAAAGATAAAATAAGGTACATATACTCATTGCTGATTGTAGGGTTTACAAAACTATGAAGGAGTTGTCAGAATTTACTGAAGCTTCACATCTCAAGCGGCTATAATATGCTTATTTTAAAAATATAATCGGTTTTTTTGTAACCCATTAAAAACCCGAGTTTTTGTGCATTATTAGGTATATAAAAGTGAAATATGGCATATCATTCTTGGTAAGTGTACGGAAAAATAGAATGAATAGTCAAAATTTGGCGAAGATTTACTTCCTAAGCGAATACATTACAGTGAGTTCAAAAATTAAGTCGTAGTTTCATTTAGGGCGGGCAAAGTTTATATGAAAATATGTTATGTTCCCACAACCTTCTGGCCTTTTCAGTTTTTTGTTACGCTTACTACCTACAATTTTAGTAAAACGCTGAAATCTTGCACAGATAATGTGAACCAAATTATAAGGGGTTCAATAAAAAAAAATGGACCACCCTAATGCGAATATTTGCAAAACATTAGTAATTAGCTTTAACTCGACAACTTATTTTTGAAAATAAGCTCTGAAAAACTTATTTTCAATATCAAAAACTCCATATTCCTTCAGCTATGCAGCTATGCTATGCCAGAAATTTTAAATTTCTCTAAAAATTTGCAATTTTGTTGGCATAAGTTAGAATATTTTCCGACTAGTTTGATTCCAATTAGGTATGTATGTTTTTTGACAATTTTGAATTTTAACTGCATGGTGTAGATGTATGTTGTTAAATATTTTGAAAATGTGTGCTCATATTTAGAACGCAAATGTTTAAGACCAAAAAAACACAAATGTGCAAAATACGTGATTTATGGGCGTTCTATGCAGCTATTTCCTTTCTTTTTTTTTTCTAAAGAGAACGTGTCGCTTCGTACCAATAATATGAAACGACGCCCACTTACGTCACAGCACCAACGCACAGCCTATAAACCTCAAAACTCCTATCAATGGAATGGTATTCATTTGTATAGTTTTATGAAATTCCGGAAAATGATGCAAAATTGTGTTATTGGATGTGTGTATGTTTGAGGGAGGGTAGTGCATTGAATCATGTTCGATTGGTTTGGGATTCGAGAGAGCTCTAAATAAATTCATTAAGAAACTTTCAATGCTCTGTAGAGTTACATATCTAGAGTGTAGACACGGTGACCAGAAGGATACATACTTAAGGGCTGGTTTCCTCGAAAGCGGTGACGCTATATAGCGTCCGTTACATAGCGGTGAAGTACGTTGTCAAAAATACTGTCCTGTAAAAGTAATTGAGTGTAAAGTAAGAAGTTCACCGTAATGTAATATAACGTCCGTCATGACGGTGGCAATTTTTCGTCAACGTTTTTTCTCACCGTCATTGTCATAGCGGTGTCTATTCAACAAAAAGACCTTCAAATTCTTTTGCAAAAACAACAATTAATTGTTTTCAAAACCAATATTTTAAATATATAGAAGAGAAAAAAAGAAAAGTGGCCGCAAATTTACAATTTCAAATGGATTGAAGTCACCGCTACTTGCATGTAAGTTTACAGAAAAGCGGTGCTGCTAATGACGCTATATAGCGAACATTACATAGCGGCACTGCTTTTCGAGGAAACCAAGCCTTTACGAAGTGTCACTCGATCTGGGGAATAATTTGTAAAATATGCCTAGGATCAACAAATGCTCATTTGAGGATCCGTTTCAAAGCAGAACGAAGTTGACATTTGGAATTTTCAATGATAATATGCCACCAGCGGACCTACATACATACATAGTTACAGTAAAATATTGATTGTAGAATTATTTGTTCAAGACCTAAGGACAAGTCGTAGTTTATTTCAAAAAATAGTACATATATAACGACGTTAATACGACTACATACTTTCATACAAAAAGCGACACGAAAAGAAGCAAGATTTAATTTTTAACTGATTTGCGTTAAAAAATATGAACACTGAAAGTTAATGGCTGAATGTATTACACCATACATTTAGGTGGAAAAGTACTTATGTAGTACATGCGGTCACTTTTTAGATACATTTTCTATTGCCACTTATGTTTATGAGCTACATTTTTTTACAATTTATTTTTCATGACAATGAAAGTCTGTATTTATAAGCGTTGAAATAACGTTAATTGTTGTTAACATATAACATTGGACATTATATATATCGAAACAATCGATTAGATATATCGGGGCTGACTATGCTATAGTGTTCCGATCTTACATTTCACTGTCCACATTACTTTTAGTAAGTGAAAAATCTAAGAATCGTAGACATTAATATGCTTTGAAAGAAAAAATGATATGAAGCTCGGGGGCATATCGGCAGCCCCACTGCAAAACCCTGCAAGTCACTATTTTTCCAGCAAATAAGGTTCTGAGCCTTTCCCATAGATCTTGGACTTGGGCGCATTATAATGCCACCAAAATCGGGTTACAACTTCCCGTTTCTTTTCAGTGATGAAATGTATTAATATTCATATGGTAAAATCAATTCATATATTATAATTATCATAGTTTTTTCTTCCTCCCCTGAAAAGTTTTTGGTTTTGAACATACAGGGTTTTGCAGTGTGGCTGTCGATATAGTAAAATCTCGTAGATTAACATATGCAAAAACTCCAGAATAATGGAGGTTACGACAAAATGGCATGGAACTCACGCCTATAACCTAGTACACGGTTACAAATTTTTAACCTAAATTTTATACTTTTTTGGACTACATATATGACAAAACCAAATTGGTTTTCAAATTCAGTCTAGACCAGTTTTCAAGAAAATTTGATAAATGAATCGGGTTTCAATTATAAACCAGAAATGTTTTAACTATTTTTTAAAGATAAAATAAATTGTTTGTCCGTTAGCGGGGATTCGAACCAAGACCCCCCACATCATGCCCGTCTGCTCTACCACTGAGCTACATCGCACACATAAATGTTGTTGGTAAAATTCAATCTTGAATAAACTTTGAAAAAAAAATGTTAATTTTCAAACCCAAAAGATTAAATTTTAGACCGAAAAGTTTTAATTTTCAAACCAAAAAGTTTTAAGAATAAAATAAAATTGAAAATATGTGGCACTTGGCAGGATTCGAACGAAAGCGATCAGGAGTCACAGCCGACTGCTCTACCGTTGAGATATGACGCATATGTAGTTTTTGTGGGCAAAATTCAATTACAATCAAACAAACCAAAAAAAAATGTAGATTGCTCTTTTATTTAGACCTTAAATCGAAACCAAAAAGAATTAAAATCTTTGTACACAGCTAAAATTTTGAACCTAAATTTTAAACTTTTTTGGACTACATATATGACCAAACCAAATTTGGATTCAAATTCAATTCAGTTTTCATGAAAATTGGCTAAATGAATCGGGTTTCAATTATAAACAAGAAATGTTTTAACAATTTTTTAAAGATAAAATAAAATTTTTGTCCGTTGGCGGGAATTCGAACCAAGACTCCCCGCATCATGCCCGTCTGCTCTACCACTGAGCTACATCGCACACATAAATGTTGTTGGCAAAATTCAATCTTGATTAAGCTTTCAAAAATAAATTTGAATTTTCAAACACAAAAGTTTACATTTTAGACCGAAAAGTTTTAAGAATAAAATAAAACTAAAAAAATGTGGCAGCTGGCAGGATTCAAATGAAAACGCTCAGGAGTCACAGCCGACTGCTCTACCGCTGAGCTATGACGCATATGAAGTTCTTGTGGGCAAAATTCAATTATATTCAAACAAACCAAAAATAAAAAATTTAGACTGCTTTTTCATTTAGATTTTAAATCGAAACCAAAAGAAATTGAAAATCTTTGTAGGTATTTGGACGGTTTGAAATATTGTACAAAAAGGTTTGAAAAATTGATTAAACTTTATACGGGTTTAAAATTTATGTTCATTTTTTTAGCCGTGTAGGTATTTGGATGGTTTGAAATGTTGTACAAAAAAGTTTGAAAAATTGATTAAAGGTTAATTTTTTTAGCCGTGTATAAAATAAAATATAACAAGTAAGGAAAGCGCTGTCCTCGGCTGTGCCGAAGGCTTCATACCTTTCACGAAAATGAGTCACGTTATTAAAAACATATATAAATTGTAAACGCATGGACACTCTTAAATACGCTGATAAATACAAGATATGTTTATAGTTAAGCCGAAAGCCCGGGCTAGTGAAAAGTTAGGTTAACCCTACTGTTTTTCAACATCTACATTGCACATACAAAGTGAGCCCTAGCCACCAAACCAAGGCTGCGAAATATTCGGATATCAGACTTTTCTATAGGGAATCGAAAGTCTATCGACTTAACTTAAAAAATTAGTAATAATTTCGTACAGAAAAAAGTGTAAAAAAGTTGTGTTTATCAGATAAAAAAAAATTATGAAATGAAAGCTATTGCATATTGCCCGAAGAATTTAATTTTACTCTGTAGCTGAGTGCATAGCACATGAGTACAATTATACAAGCGCGTCGGTTCGATGCCTGCCTTTTCAAATTTTAAATTTTTTATTTTTTTGTTTCGAAAACAATTTCGTAACGAAGTCTCGTCAACCTTCCCATACAAATTTCTAAGCAACTTCGAAAGGAAATCGGTTGCGATTTCAGAAAAATCTTTCGACGCAACTTAAAGACTTCGGAAAAAAGTCGAAATTAATTGTTTAGTTACAAAATCCGTTAATCGGAGCAAATGATTTTATGGGAGCTATGTGAAATATTAATCGAATCTTAATAACTTTACGCATCGATATTATAAACACAATAGTTACAAAAGTTCACGTTCATACCCGTTTAAATACAGGAGTTATAGCGCACAAACTGCTCATAGAAAAAGCGATTGTATGGGGGCTATACGATATAGTCCGATTTTTCAGGTTCCAACAAATGAGATCTATGTTACAAAATGGTGAATATGTACCAAATTTCACCCAGATATCTGAAAAACTGAGGGACAAGTTTGAGTTCAAACAGACATACGAACAGGAGGACATGACTATATCAACTCACCTCGTCATCCTGATCATATCGGTATATTTATTGATGGGTCCTTCCTTTCTTCTTCTCATACTTACAAATATCGGACCAATGTTATAATACCATTTCATGTTCAAAGGTATAAAAATGGTTACATATTTCAAGGGGCGTTTTTTCTTTTTTTTTTCTCCAGGGGACTTCAAAATATATTTTATATCGCTTTGGCCTGAGAAGACCCCTAGTGAAATTTTTCTTTGAAGAATCTCCCAGAAGATTTTTTTCGAATTTTGCAAAAATACGTTTAGGTTCTAAAATGGTCCAAGACCTTTCATTCTGAGTTAGAATTACATCAACGCCAATTATTTTAAAATTAGTAAAAGTTCGCGGAATTCTTGGCTCTGCATTGACACTTGGAAGCTGAAGTAATTGAAAGTTTTACTGTTAAATTTATTACCAATAAGTAAATATATTCTGGCCAAAATGTTGCACATGCACAAGACTTGCTTCAACTATGTAAGTCGGCAATGTTAATCACACTACTAAGAAATAGCGTTTGACAGGGAAAACGGTAAAGTTATTTACCAACTACCGCTATGCAGCTGTACTTTAAATAAAACTTATAAATATGCGTAAGAGGCAAAGCAGAGGCTTTTCCAGAAATTTTGCCATAAATATTGCAGCTTGTTAGAGTACTCAACAAGGAATGTGCGGATAATCCATCCCATCTTGCAAGTGCAGCTAGTAAATAGCTACGCCAGCTCATCTATTTCATATACTCCACTTCAACACTCCGATGGCTCGAACTTAAATAACAACATGCGGTCGCACACTGCGCAGCAAAGTAAAGAGCGAAAAAGGAAGCTAAAGGAAATCCTTCCTTCTTGGGAGGAAACTTGAGACGGACTTAAGTGCTTTAGGCGAATCTTAAGTAGCTGTGGTGGTAGCGACCACGCCCTTTAAGCGCACTGGCATGGGATTTCTATTACCACCATCATAAGTTATAAGCCACTAAAACTAAAAAACAAAACCAAAAACAAACAAAGTTGACGCTAATAACCACAACTCAACTCAAACTATAAATGTATGTATATAGTGGGTTTAGTAAGGCAATCGTCTTTAACTAAAAACTTATGCAGCACCATCAACGAACACAAACAATTCAACACTTGCTCGAAATTATATTTATCTTGTAGTTTCTTTGAGCGCAACAGCTACTATAAAGACGATGTTCGTTCGCGCTCTTGTCGCCACCACGCTTTATAATCGTGCTCATCGTCTCGCGTCATATCCATAATCGAAGGGAAATCAAGTTGTTTAATGTGTGCGCGATGTGTTGGAAAATCCAATGAAAAAGCATTAATTGCAATAAGTAAGTGACTGTACGATTTCGAGTGCCGGAAATGCGAGGCGAGCTCTTATGGGTGCGTGAATTACAGGAAGTGTTTCAACCGCCCACTGCCGTAACAGCGCTCATCTCTTAGGACCGGTTTTTCAGTGCAATTTTAAACCACAGAAAAAGTTGATTAGAGTTTATGTCATACAAATTGGCTGTTTAAATTAAGTTTAAACTCGCACTTATGCCTTAACTAGCACTGAAAAGCCGGCCCTTAGTCGTGAATAATTTTCGTGATTCTTTTGAAGAGCTTAGAATATGTATGCGATTGCAGTTAGTTGAACGGAGTTGTGTTTTATATAATTTAAGCAGCAGTGAAATGCCAAACTATTCAGCTCGAAAAAGTTCAAACTTGCGCTAGCTTCAAATTGTTCTTTTCTGATGAAATCGTCAGATATATACACAGTAAAAAGAAAAGTCAAACTTTAATACCATTTTGGTGTTTATACATATATAACAATGCCGAAAAGTATTAAATTAATAACACACTCAAATAACAGTTTCCTTATTTAAAGAAAATTTTTTCCCTTATTTGGCTTCCTTTTTTCCTTAATTTAAAGATTTTTTGACTTAAATTGAGGAAAAAAGTCTTTAAATTAATTAAAATGTTACTTATGTTAAGTAAGCCATGTCTTTGGAGCCAAAAAAATTAAATTTTCCTGGAAATAAGGAAACTTTTTTTTCAGTGCACGTTCGGGCTAATTAAGAGAGAGAGGAATTCAGTCAAAGATTCTTTCAGGGAAAAAAAAAATAAAATTCACACAGTTTTATTATATTGCCTTCACCGAGAGTCGAACTCACAGTTTATTGAATGCTGAAAAGAGATGTCTACCATCAAGCCATCGACTACTTATGCTTGCCAGCGTCTAATTGCAGATTTGTTCTAAATGATACCGACGAACCGCGTGCTCTGAAGACCAAATCACCGTACTTAACTTAATGCTAAAAAAAGTAATTATTTAATACTTTTCCGGTTTTGTTTTTAAACCAAAAATACTTACAAAATTACAAGCAGAGAAAGCACTAAAGAGAGAGCGATTTAGTATTATTTTAAGATCATTTTGGATTAAAAAATTTTCAGAGTCTTAAAATAATACTATTTAGTATTAAAACTCGAATTTAATTCCAAAAAGGTTTCATTTCAATAGCGCCTGGCATAAAAGGTAAACTTTCATTTTTTACTGTGTACCTATCCAATTTTCAATTTCGATGGGTAGGTTCCTTTTACCATAAAATGAAATTCGGCAAAAAAATTAAATTTTTGAGTAATTTTTTGTTTGTTTTTCGAATTATTGGAATCTTGCAAAGTCTTTTTAGATAACTTCCCGTTGAGCTATGTAGACCCTTTAAACATAGACCATAGTTCAGAATTCCGTAGTAGTGCAATGTTAACGAAAAGAAAAACCGCCAGTTGGCGCTCTGATCGAGATTTAAAGTAAATTCATTCAAAAATTTGAAATTAACGACTCATATTTAAGTAGGTTAGGTTAGGTTCAAATGGAAGCCCCCATAGGCACACAAAGGCCCGTTGTGATACAACCAACACTAAGGAAAAACAGTTCCGAGACTCGGCCATATGGAAAATCCCTGTGTTGTCGGGAGTCTACACATAGCTGAATCTCGGGACTGACGCTCCTAAACCCACACTGCTACTACTAGTCATATCTTCTTGTTAGGAACCCTAAGAACATCTTATTGAAATAAGAAGTTTTCTTTCTTTCACCTTTTTCCATATTTTACGGAAATCTTGAGAAGATTTTCTTATTAATAACACATATAAAAAGAAATCGAAAAGAAATAACAAGAAATTGCTCTTAATCATATTAATAAGAATTTCCTCATTAAACCAAAGAGATTTGCGTATAGTTTTTTTTCGTTTTCGACGTTTCGATTTATTAATTTTATTAGGAATTTTTGGATTTGTACAGATGAATTGTAAGTTAAGTAACTTGACGGGAAGCTGGAGACTTGAAACTTCACATATTTTTTAAAACCGGTAACAAAAATATCGGAAGATTGCACACGGCTATTTCGAAAATTCGTTTAAAATTGGAAATCTTTCGATCGACTTTTAACTAATTTCCTGGCAACCTTAGGACTTGAAATTTGGTATATAGTTCAGGACGCGATAACAATAGAATTTGTGAAAAATTTAAATTCCGATGGGTGGCGCGCTGCTCGAGAAAATCTATGAAAAACAGGGAGGAATCTTGCGAACTACTTTTCAGAACTTCTCGGTAAGCTAGAGACTCGAAACTTGACAAATTTTTCAGAACCCGCTGAGAATGCAAAAATTATTCAAAACAATTAATATTTCGAGAAAAAAACTCAATATTCTGACAAGGGGACGTCCATTGATCACGTGACCAGTTTAGGGTAGAGAGGGAGATTCGGAAAATATCACTTTTGATCACGTATGAGGGGTACTTTATAAAATCACGTGATTTTCTTAAATTACAGTAATATACATAAAACCGAAAACTTATAAGTTGTCGGGTTTAATACGTTCGAGTTATTATTAAACTGAAAGTGATCTTAATTAAATTTTTGTAATTTTTATTAGTGATAAATGAAATAAAGGAATTTATCACCTACTATACCTACAACCACGTGATTTCTGTATATGGGTGGGGGGACTTCTATAAATTACCATAAACCCCCCATAGTGCAAAATGCCCAAAGTTGATCACGTGAGTTACGGGCGCCCTCTAACTTTGAAGCAAGGAATCTCGCGATCCATTATTAAGTAACATGTTGTCTGCGACTTTGGTTTTGAAATTGTAATCAATTTTTGAGATTTGTAAGATAAAATTGATTACAATTGGCATGACTAAAATTTCAAAGCCAAAGTCACAGACATCATTACTTTGTTTACGACAAAACTGCTGCTGGTTTTTAACAAAATTCATATAAAGGTAATCTGTAAAAAAGTTGTATCAGCTTTATTTGTTACTTTTTTTCAAAAACAGCAAGATGAGACTTCCTAGATCTCAAAGCACGTCGCAATAAAATTTAGATTCTTTCAGCGTTCAACAAAACCTTAGGGAACGTTAGGAGCGCTACAACAAAAGCAAAAGTATTTGCATATTATTTGCTTTTTTATGATAATCATTTATGTATCTGTAATAAATCACTTAGGCGGTTAAGCGCCAATTACAGAAGAAATAATAAGATTTACATATCATTCAATTGTGAATGTAACAAAAAAGTTCAAAAACAATATTCGATTAATTTAAAAAATTTCAACATATAAAAACTTTCGCAATCCCACGGGAGTTGGTTGTCAAAACGGAGAAATGCTCTTAAGTACGCATTTACACCTCAAACGCGGCTGCTATAATCTTGTTGTGATGATAATATTGCTCCCCTTTATGCGTATACAAAACTATGTACTTAACACAAGTGCAAAGAAGATTACGTTTGTTCAGAAGTTTTTCAGCTCGTATTCAAAACGGTTACACTTAAAAAAATAAAAATTGTATTGGTTGTATTTTAGTTTAAATTTTTTTTTTAACCCGCGTAGACCTAGTTGTGGAAACTTATTTTTCGGCAAGACCATCTGAATATATTAATTTTAGGGATAAGTAGAAACAAATTTTGTAATTTTATTTTAAAAACCTTTGGACAAATCTTTTTTTATTATATCGCTACCTCAGAATATGATTGTCGTATGTAGCAAAACATGATTTTTCAGAAGACGCTTTTTAATTTTTAAAATACACTATCAAAACAGTACAATTATATGACATACGACAAAATGCATGCTGAAAACCTTAGAAGTTATAGGAAATAGGAACAAACTGATAACGCCATTCAAAAGAGATCGCGAAGCTGACTATGAATATGCAATGATCCCGAAATGCCGAAAATTCACATACGACATTCATATTCTGAGGGAGCGATATGTACCTCTAATATATGTATGTACATTAGAGCTTCTCGCCTTACAAGAAAAAAAGTCGGCCGTACCTCCCCTCATATGAAGTGTTTCTGAAAAACATTTAAAAAAATGTTTTTGTTTTTTTTTTTCTGGCAACCCTAAAATTGCATATTTCTTCATATCTTCGCCATTTATTGTCGGACTTTAAAGTGTGATACACCAATTTTTTTGCCTCAAGGAGTGGGTTTTTCCTAAAAAAGCTCATTGATCTCAGGCGCTCCGTTGTGGTACCTACCCAACATAACTCAGTTGCTACCACCCTAATGTACCGAGCTAATAACAGCAAATTAAATACCATAAAAAATCTTAAATCCTTTACGGTCTTCAATTAACTGACATTAGGTCGTTACATTAGGGTGGTAGGAACTGAGATATGGTGGGTAAGTAGCACAACGAAACGCATGAACTCAATGAATTTTCTTGAGAAAATCTCCTCTTTGAGACAAAAAAATGTATGTGTCACACTTTAAAATCCCACAACAAATGCTAAATATATGAAAAAAATGTAATTTGGCGACCTCTAGGGTTGCCAGAAAAAATAAAAAAAATTTTAAAATGTTTTTCAAGAACACTTCATATGAGGGGAGGTACGACCAACTTTATCTTTTGGTGATACGCTCTAATGTACATATTTTAGGATATTGTGAAATCCTCTAAAAAATGTTTTATGTTTTCACAAATACTTACTTATACACATTTTCGAATTAAAAAAAATGTCCATCAGAAACTTTCAATGCAGGCACAACTTCGATATATGTATGCAAAACTCGATTCGTCTTTTTTTTTGTGTAGGTAGTCACACTCTTGCACACCTTAACTATGATGAGCGCAAATTCCCCAACTGTGATTCACTTTACTACGATTTCAATTCAATTAAATTAAATCAAAAACAAACAGATGTATATGTCGTCGCCGCGCCTGCAAAAACAGATATCCATTTTGTTAAAAAAAAAAAAATATTCCCGACAGTTCTGCATTTGCCATTTTTTAATATCTCTTCGAGTTTAGAAGTTATCGCTCTCTGTTTCTCGTACTAGCAAGCAACATTAAAAATTTATTTAGAACAAGTAAGGAAGTCTAAGTTCGGGTGAAACCGAACATTACATACCCAGCTGTGCACATAAAGTGGGCGTGATCGTTCACCGATTTTTCTTATTTTCTGTGGTAGTACTCTACATAAACATAACATGCCTGGTATCTATCTCACACCGTTCTGAAGTTGTTAGCAGTCGAATTTAAAAATGGCTTGACTCATAAGTGGGCGGTGCCACGCCCACTTTCCAAAATTTTGAAAAAATTATGTAAAGAATATGAAAGTTGATGCATGTACCAAATTATATTATTATAGCGAAATCAGTTAAATAGATATGGACTTTTCAATATTTCCACCTCCTTTCAATATAACTTTTATGAAAAAGTAGGCGTGGTCGCGAAGCGATTTCGTTTATTTTCTATAGCTGAATTTACCACAACAATAGTGTGTCCTCTACGAAATTTCGTTATACTAGCATAAACTGTTCTGAAGTTATTAAGAGTCAAAATTTTAAAATTTCTTCAAATATACGTGGGCGGTACCACGCCCCCTTTTCAAAAATTTTTATAAAATCGGCCTTAGAACATCCAAATCAATACATATTGCAAATTTTATCATTGTAGCTGCTTCTAATATTGAATTAACCCATTTTATACGTTTTTCGAAATTTTCGATATCGAAAAAGGGGCGTGGTTATGGTCCGATTTTACCCATTTTCAATAGCAATCTATTCTGAACCCAAATAAGTACGCATGCCAAATTTGGTGAAGATATCTCATTATTTGCTCAAGTTATCGTGTTAACGGACAGACGGACGGACGGACGGACAGACGGACGGACATGGCTCAATCAAATTTTTTTCGATCCTGATCATATTGATATATGGAAGTCTATATCTATCTCGATTCCTTTATACCTGTACAACCAACCGTTATCCTAACAAAGTTATAATACCCTGTGTACAAGTACAGCTGGGTATAAAAAGGATACTTCCAAACGGAGTCGCTCCTCGGCAGTAGTTTGGCAAACTCACCGGGTGTATTTATGCCATGAGAAGCTTCTCAGAAAAAACTCATTTGCTATGCAAGTGCCGTTCGGAGTCGGTAAAAAAATGTAGGTCCCGCGTACTTGTAGGAAAAAAGCTAAAAAGCAACACACCACAAGTTGGAAGAGAAACTCGGCAAAATTCTCGTTAGAGATTATGATAACCTGTTGGTATCCAAGCCCAACGAGAGACCTATTTTGAGCTAGCTTTCGCACTATGTGAGCGACAAAATGGCAAGTTCGGAAGAAATCAGTGTGTTTCAGCGGAATAACGTGTTATCCACCAACCGATAAATGCTGCTTTTATTGGTATAATGTTTCATCAACCAAATTTTGAAATCAACTTATTGGCTATTGAGGACGCATTATTTTAGTTTAGATTCATAAAAGTTTAAAACATTTGAAAAATAAATTATTTAGCGACTTCAAAAGGTTTTTTTTTTCTACTGAACATTTTATATTTTTTCGTTTAGAACCAGACCTGTTAAATTGCAATTAACATTAATAATGTTTAATTACTTTGGCTTTTTTAATTTTAATGATTAATTAATTTTGTGGAGTTTAATCAGAAAGTATTAATTAATTAATTAAAAAAATTAAAAAAATAATAAATTGCAATTAACATTAATAATGATTAATTAATTTGTCTTTTTTAATTTTAATGATTAATTAATTTTGTGGAGTTTAATCAGAAAGTATTAATTAATTAATTAAAAAAATTTAAAAAAAAATCGTGAATAAGGTTTTCAATAGGGGTGGGATCCTCTCACCTCTGCTATGGGTAGCCCCAGTCAACGGACTGCTAGAAACCCTTTCGGTGGAGGGGTGTCTACAGTTATAGCGTACGCGGATGACCTTAAAAAGTTCGCTGTGCACAAGATGGACTATTGTATACGGAAGTACCTACTGTTTCGAGAAGAAATTTGATATCATAATATCTGAAAGAGAATATTGAGAGAGAAGTCTTCCTTATGACAACGGTTCAATCCATCTATACACAAATGGTTCGAAACTTGATGATAAGGCAGGCGGTGGGGTTTTCGACGCTCAGTTGGTACTTAAGTTTGGTTCCGACTGCCGGACCATTGCAGTGTTTTGCGGGCAGAAGTGGCCGCTATACAGGAAGCTGTAGATTTATTGAAGACTGTGAACATAAACAGCGGTGATACATACATCTTCTTCGGTATTTTCTACCATCTCAGCGAATCATCTAGAATTAAGCCAGAGGATATTCCGCCCTTCACGCAATCCACAAAATGATTTGAGTAGGGGGTCATTCAGATCCATGTGGTATCACAACGGGACCTACGGGGTCCATGTGTGCTAGTCTGTTTACTAGCAGCTTCTGCAGCCTACGTAACCACCATGTACTAGCTAAATTAAGAAACACTAACAGAGGTATCATTCCTTTATTGAATAGGCTACCAACTGCATCCTTGGAATATCTTAGTGTTTCCTCAGGTTCTTTAAGCTTTTTTTAGAGTATGCACATACATGTATTTATATGTAGATACTTCCAATTTAATCAAAATCACATAATTAAAAATAATCTAAAATAATCATTTAATTGCATTAATCATATTAAAAATACAATTAAAAAACACTGAAAATAATTAGAAATTTTTATATTAATTATGCAATTAAAACTTTTTTAATCATTAATATTGTGCAGCTACTGGCAATTAATGATTAAAAATACTTCTGATTACTTCACCACGTAATTAATAATGATTAAAATTTTTAATCATTATTTAACAGGTCTGTTTAGAACATTATTTGACGGCGCATTCAAAAAAATAAGAAATGTATTTCTTCCCACTATAGCCCAATAACTTGTTGTTCCTCCTCCTTCACAACTTTTTGTGTGTGTTTTTTAAATACCTTTCCTTTGGTTTCTTTGCCTCGTCATTTGGTTCCTTTTATATTTATTCACTTTATTGGCGTTATATCATGGGCGAAAAAAAAAAATCGAAGGAAATAAGAGCATTAATACCCACCCCATTCGTTTTCCTCCAATTGCCTGGAAAACCATTTATCTGTTTCTATTTATTTTAGTAATTATAGAGCCGCATTTAACGTGACTTCCATTTCATAAAAAAAAAATATTCAATTGATGGGAGGTGCTGGATCAGATTACTGACACCTTGATAAGCTTGATTATGACTTTGTTTATCAATACCGCAAAATCACCGTACCTAGCATAGTTCAGCTAAAAAACATTTCAGTGGCTGGGCTGGACGGGATTATTTTGTTTTTCTTTTGATTTGAAAATCGCTTATCTCAGGATTCGTCTCAGCACGGTTTGCCTCAACTAAACATGACTGGTGCCTTCCACTATATAAATGTTAGATGCCATTATCTCGAAAATTACTTGACCTTTTGGATGAAGTTTGGAATATAGATAAATATGATACTTTAAGTATTGCCACTTGGGCGTTTTCGCAAAGTTGTCCACTCTCAAATAAAGTTTTTCAGGTCGAATTCCGACGAAAAAATTTCTAGGGTCTGTCTGTCAGTATGTTTGTTGCCGTATCACCCTGAAAGTAATGAATATAATTGAATGAAACTTCTTTCGTTGGATTTCTCGATGCTCAACTTAAAATTTAAGATATTACTTTTTTCGATATCTCAACCGGTTTTGGAGTTATCGCCTAATATGTGGACCAAGTCTGAATGTATGTTTGTGGTCGTAAGCACTGAATGGAATTGAATCTTTGGATTGCTATAGGTTCAACTTAAAGTTTAAGATATTATTTTTTGCGATATCTCAACGGGTTGTGAGGTTATCGCCCAATATGTGGACCAGGGGTGACCACACAGCTAAAAATTTGAACCTAAATTTTAAACTTTTTTGGACTACATATATGACCAAACCAAATTTGGATTCAAATTCAATATAGACCAGTTTTCATGAAAATTGGCTAAATGAATCGGGTTTCAATTATAAACAAGAAATGTTTTAACAATTTTTTAAAGATAAAATAAATTTTTTGTCCGTTGGCGGGAATTCGAACCAAGACTCCCCGCATCATGCCCGTCTGCTCTACCACTGAGCTACATCGCGCACATAAATGTTGTTGGCAAAATTCAATCTTGAATAAGCTTTCAAAAATAAATTTGAATGTTCAAACACAAAAGTTTACATTTTAGACCGAAAAGTTTTAAGAATAAAATAAAACTAAACAAATGTGGCAGCTGGCAGGATTCAAACGAAAACGCTCAGGAGTCACAGCCGACTGCTCTACCGCTGAGCTATGACGCACATGAAAATCTTGTGGGCAAAATTCAATTATATTCAAACAAAACAAAAATAAAAAATTTAGACTGCTTTTTCATTTAGATTTTAAATCGAAACCAAAAGAAATTGAAAATCTTTGTAGGTGTTTGGACGGTTTGAAATATTGTACAAAAAGGTTTGAAAAATTGATTAAACTTTATACGGGTTTAAAATTTAGGTTCATTTTTTTAGCCGTGCAAAATTGTCTTAGTACAATATGGGTGTCAAACGATACGTTTCAATGAGTTCTATAATATGTGATGTGATTCATTGAAATATCTGAAATGGTTTGGGAGATATCTTGAAATTTCGATAGCTCGACCGGTTTCGGAGATATCGACGAATATTTCCACAAAAATGTGTTAGTACATTGTGCTGAACTCCAGTGTTGTTGATGGATTTTATTCTTTGCTAACCCAGCTGCAAAAAAAACAGAAATTATACGCATGCGAAGTCGCGGGCACCAGCTAGTATGTGATATATTTACACTGCACCAAATTTGTCGAATTCAAACGAGTCATTCTGAAGCCCCGTTTACATTGACAAATTTGCATTTGGCTTCACTTTCCCTGCAAGAATCCTCTACCAAGACACAAAGCAGGTTTGCTATTTGGAAGAATTCGGGGTGATTTTTTTTTGGCAAATTTGGTCAAATGTGATGAAATTGCAAATTTGGAAAATGACATTTCTATGGGGAAAGACGCCAAAGTTGCTAGCTATTTTTATACCCAGCGTACCAGTACTAGATAAAGGTATTCTAATATTGTCCACATAAGGGCACTACGGAACCGCACAAAATAATCGAGATAGATATAGAGTTCCGCATATGAAAGTTGTTAGGTTGAAAAGAGGAGTTGATTAAGGCATTTCCGTCCGTCTGTCCATCTGTGTACACAATAACTTAAGTAAAAATTGATATATTTGCATGAAATTTTGTATACACTTACTAGCCAAGGTATGAAAATGAGCGAAATCGGATGATAACCACGCCCCCTTTTTCGATATAGAAAACTTCGAAAATTACATAAATTGACATATCTCGGTATCTGAAATGGCTATAATGATATAACTTTACAGGTGAATGCCCCTAGTAAGATTTTTTGATCATTTTTACCTAAATTGACATATCTCGGTTAAGGAAATGGCTAAAATGGTATAATTTGGTAGGATGATAGGGTGTATACCTAATGAAATTGGACGAAATCGCTTCCCGACCATGCCCACTTTCGATATGAAAAAAACAGTATAATTTGGTAGGTAATTTCTCTTGGTCATTCTATTGTGATTTTCTGTTAAACTTTAAAAGTAGGCAGGGCACCGTGTATTTTTAAGGGGGCATTTTTAAAAACTGATTATGATAGAATGCTAAAATTTAGCAGGTTTCATAGTGGTATAGGAAATATACCTGATGAAACTGATAGAAATCGCTAGTTATTTACGTCCGGTTTACCCGAACTTAGAGATCCTTACTTGTTAAGAAGCTACCTTTTATCATGTGTACAGTGCTGCACATTGTTCTTTTTTTTTCTTTTTTAGTAAACAAACTGAGATAAATGTAATCTTTAGTGAAATATCAATAAATACAATCTCATATGTATTTTAACCAAACATTCCACGATTACAAGGAAAATCTTTATCGAAAGCATTTCCACGAACCAAATGTTTGCCTTTTTCGTTATCTCATAACGATATTTCCAAATTTCTTGACTGTTTCATTACTTTATCTATTTATTGAGGCACATGTGTTGTTGGCATTGTTGTTATTGATTGAAGATAAAGTCGTTGGCTGTGCTAAAATGAGTGTTACGCCCCTCTTTTTCGATATGGCTTAACGTTGGGGGGTTGACACCCCTCGTGAAGGGTTGACACCTTGCCGCGGTACGAGGGCTTAAGTCGATAGCCACAGGGCTGCGCTGCCCTTGTGATCATAGTGCCGCCGGTACTACATCACGAGAGAAGCCAAGCCTCTCTGGCGCGACGACTAAGATCTTCCCCCTCCCAATCCAGGGTGTTATGCGACCACGTGCCCATTGGACGTTTGCAGCCGGGAGGCAAATCGTGGCTGTAATCGAACGGAGCCTCTCTGATACCGGGCCGCCTCGGAGAGTAACTATGGCCTTACCGCGGCATGGGGCTCTGCCGCGGCGGACGACACATTCCCCATACTCTTCCTTTGACCCTAAACTGGCCTTGCCCGGCAAGGGGTCGTACGAACAAGATGAAAAAAAGTAATAAAAACCTTAAAAATAATGATACAACCATGTATACTGCCCAGCAGAGGAGGAAAATGCTGGAGCAAGCGAGAACGCAACGTCGGAGGACAAACTCCATTTCTTCATCAGCCGAGAGGTCGACAGCGATGGCAACTACGAGTCGATCAGCTCTGGATAATAAGGGGGCAATCCCCAAAGTAAGTACCGGTACAAACACGGTGAAGCCAACAACGGCTGATGCTAGAGCCCTAGTAAGTGCCGGTACCGAAACCAAGTCTTTAACATCTGTGACAGTGGTCTCACGACCTGGCCCCAGAGATCCAAATAAGGGAACGACCGCGATGGCAACTACGGGTCGAAATTTACCCCAAAAGACATCTCCCAGTCGCTCTGAGTACTTGGACAAAAGAGCGGCCGCGAGGATACTGAAGAAATACGAGGGTATTTCACAAGAGACGCTATCGCCGAATGCTAGGAAGACGGTGGAGATGGCTGAAGCTATCTTACCGAACTTCCAAAGCGATTACGCGCCAAAGAAGGTTAATATAAATCCCTTCAAACGCCAGAGATCGGACGTGGATTTAAAACCTCACCCGAAGCGGCAGCAACACGCCCCCGTAATGGGTAAACTCAGCTTTGCTGAGGTGACTAGGGATAGGATCCTCATAGGCGTCATTGACCGAGGTAATGAAAACTGGGCCATCCCTAGGGATCAGTGGCGGTTCGTCCGGAACGCTATCGGTAATGCCCTTCTCGACATTATGGATGAGTCTCCGGGTGCCACTCCGATGGGTTCTGATGCGGGATGGCACCAGGGCCGAATCAAGGTATTCGCTTGCGAGGATGCAAAAACTGTTGCACTGTACAAGGCAGCAGCTGCAAGACTAGGTGAGATCTACCAAGGGGCAAGAATCGAGGTTGTCGACTGGAAGGACATCCCGGCTCGGCCAAGGGCAAGAGCGTGGATTCCTGCTATCCCTGCTGAACCTGAGAGAATTCTCAGGATGCTGAGGATCATGAACCCGTCTCTCCCGACGCAGGACTGGGGTGTAAATCTGGTCGAGGACGCGGTAGGGCCTGATAGGCAAGTGGTCTTCACCTTGAATAAGGAGGCACTCGAGCCCCTTAAACGGTGCAATGGACGAGTGCACTACGGCATGGGTCAGATCGTGATCCACGTATACCGCGGCGATGCACAGCGCGCTGCTATTTCGGCTGCACCGGAGGACTCGGACATCGCAGTGCCGGAAGGGGAGTCGGAGATGTCCGACTCGGAAAGTATGGTATCTGCCACGTCAAATGGCGAAGGAGCAGTGAACAGCTCGGAGATGGGAGACAGCCTGCTGGACGGGGAGGACCTCAACGTCACAGTGATAGCAGCTAGTCCTGAGCGCACCACAGTTGACACTGCCACAGTTAGGAGGATCTCTGCCACGCCAAACCGTGGTCTGAAGAAATCGTCGTTGAAAGATAAGCCTCCAGACGAGGTGGAACTCGACGATACGGCGGTGGCAGGGAAGTCTGAGCACTCTCATGTTGGTGGTGATTCAGATAAACCTGCACAAATCTAAAGCAGCCTCGGCCGCTTTAATCAGTCGTCTCTCTAAAGGCGACGTAGATGTGGTCCTCATCCAAGAACCCTGGGTCAACAGCTCAAGGATTTGCGGTTTGGGGACTAAGAGTTATAAGCTTATTCGAGCCAGCGAGGGGGGCCGGGTTAGAGCCTGTATTTTAGTTAAGTCTGAGCTGAATGCATTTCTCTTGCCCAACTATACCAATGGTGACGTTACAATGGTGACGTTACAGGTGACTGCCAGTTTAACAGTCGACAGTACCAGTCTGACGATTGCGTCGGTCTATATGCCCTACGACGCCGAAGAACCTCCGCCACAGAGGGAGGTAAAAGACCTGGTGGCAAATTTTTCCATGGGTCATCTTATTATCGGAACTGACGCCAATGCTCATCACGTCCAGTGGGGAAGCTCCGATATCAATGCTAGAGGAGAGTCGTTGTTTGACTATTTGTTAACAACTAACCTGGTAGTTTGCAACGTGGGTAACGAACCTACGTTTATTACTAAAACCCGTAGGTAGGTAATAGATCTCACTATTTGCAGCGAAGGCGCTTATGAGTGGGTCAGAAAATGGCGCGTTCTCGATGAGCACTCATTCTCCGACCACCGGTACGTAGAAATAGTTCTAGACTTTTCTGTTGAGCAGCCGGTTATGAAACGCAACCCACGTAACACTAACTGGCAGCTACACAATGAAATACTATCTAGGGACTTACCAGCACTGCCCCCACAAGTCCCCTCATCAGTAGGGGAGTTGGAGGATCTGGTAAAGACCTTTACAACGGCGCTCTCGAATGCCTTAGAGCAGGCTTGCCCAGTGCCAAAACCACGCGGTAAACATAGGCCGCATTGGTGGTCCTACGACCTGGACTCGCTCCGAAAATCATGTAGGACACAATTTAATAAGGCCAAGAGCCTTGGCACGGAGACTCAATGGCTCGAATATAAAGTTAAACTCAGGGCCTACAAAAAAGCTCTGAGGCAGGCGAAGAGAGTATCGTGGAGAAATTTCTGCACTGGGGTCGAAAATGTCGACGATACAGCGAGACTTAGACGAGTGCTCTCAAAAACTCAAACAGCCACAAGCTATTTGCGCAAACCTGACGGATCCTGGACCAGCACGGAGAGGGAAACCCTAGAGCTGCTCTTGAATACACACTTCCCAGGGAACTTGCATGAGGAACCCGTAGCACCTACAACAAACCTGGCTGTATACATACCCATCACGGAGGAAAAGGTTAGGTGGGCGGTTAAGAGCTTCGAACCGTTCAAGGCTGCCGGGCCAGACGGGATTATTCCCGCACAACTCATAAACACGCTGGAGACATCAGCCAAATGGCTGGTATTTCTCTATACAGCCTGCCTGGCTCTTAGCTACATTCCGTGCTCCTGGAGAAGTGCCACGGTAGTGTTTATTCCTAAGGCGGGGAAGGCGTCTCATTACGAGCCGAAGGACTACAGGCCGATCAGTCTCTCATCCTTTGTGCTCAAAACCTTCGAGAGGATAATAAATGACTACCTCTCCTCTACTATTGATAGCAACCTGATCTGTAGCTATCAGCATGCATACACCAAAGGGAAATCTACAGAAACTGCGCTTCACAGCCTAGTTTCTGTTATTGAAAAATCGCTGTATGAAAAGGAGTACTGTCTTGTGGCCTTTTTAGATATTGAAGGAGCCTTCAACAACATAAGCCCTGATGCTATAAACACCGCTTTAACAAGTCTGGGCATAAGCAGGTCTCTTATTGGACTTATTGATCAACTGCTAAGGGGTAGACGAATAGTTTCATCACTGGGCTCGGTTGACTTATCACGCTATGTCACAAGGGGAACGCCTCAGGGTGGTGTTCTCTCCCCGCTTCTATGGAACCTCACTGTCAACTCGATGCTGCGAGACACAAGCTGGGGGGGCGGGAAGGTAGTGGCATATGCAGACGACTTAGCTATAGTATATAGGGGCAAATTCCCACAAACCCTGTGCGACTTGATGCAAGCAGCACTGCGAGAGGTTTCCTCATGGTGCTCGCGCTGCGGACTGAGCATCAACCCGGGAAAAGTAGAACTGGTTCTTTTCACCAACCGCTATAAGATACCACCGCTAATACTACCAAAACTGAATGACGTGCACCTGAACCTGGCTGACAAAGCCAAGTTCTTAGGCACAGTTCTGGATAGGAAACTAACCTGGAAGGAGAATGTTCTTCAGCGCCAGAAGAAAGCGTGTATTGCACTCTACACATGCAAAAGAGCCATTGGAAAGAAATGGGGGCTCAGCCCCAAAATATGCAAATGGATCTACACCGCAATCATTCGACCAATCATGCTCTATGGAGTTGTGGTATGGTGGCCTGCGCTGAGCAAGGCAACAAACCTTAATCTGCTAGGTAAAGTACACAGATCTTGCATGATCTGTATAAGCGGTGCGTTAAGAACAACGCCCAATGAAGCACTCCAGGCCATTCTTGGCATTTTGCCACTCGATCTGGAAGGGCACCGGGTAGCAGCAGCATCGGCTCTACGTCTAAGGGAAACGTCCGGCTGGGGTGCAAGCACTACTGGACACGCCTGTATTTTGGGATCCTATAGCTTTCTTCCGCTGAACACGGATCGTTGTGCGACCACAACAGTCGGAGATAGCTGTTTTAAAATCAACATTCCCAGCAGGGAAGAATGGGAGAGCACGGATCGGAGTCCCGCCACTCATGGCGGCACTTCCATTTATACTGATGGCTCGAAGTTAGACGGCAGAGTTGGAGGAGGGGTTTATTCAAAGGATCTGAACCTTGAGCTCTCCTTCAGACTACCTGATCACTGCAGTGTCTTCCAGGCTGAAGTTTCAGCAATCATGGACGCCGCGGCTTGGATAGGCCAACACACTATCGGACACGACATTTTTACATTCAGCGACAGCCAGGCGGCCATCAAATCCCTTGGCTCTTATTCGTTCAACTCTGAACTGACGCTCAGCTGTCGTCGATCTCTACAGGAGATGGCCCAACAGAATCGCGTGAACCTCACATGGGTCCCGGGGCATAGGGACATTGAGGGAAATTGTAGGGCAGACGAACTTGCGAGGCAGGGCACGACCAAGCAGGTTCTTCGGGATAAAGAGCGCTTAGGTATGCCGTTTGCCACTTGCAAGCTTATGCTGAAGGAGTACACACTCCGCCAAGCCAACGAAAGATGGCTGCAATCTCCAGGATGCCGGATATCCAAAGAAACCTGGCCGAAATGGGATCATAAAAGATCGAGACAAATTTATGCCCTAAGGAGAAGAGAAATCTCCATATTAATAGGCGTATTGACAGGGCACTGCCTCATTGGTAGGCACGCAGAAAGACTTGGTGTGCCCTACCGACGATGCTGTAGGAGTTGTAAGGATGATGAGGAGGAGGAAACGGTGGAGCACCTCATCTGCAACTGCCCGGCTTTAAGTGGCGCGAGAATGCGCTTTTTGGGAGTTCCCTTCCTGGTTAGCCTACGCCAGGTCACGGAGCTGGACATAAAGGACCTGATGGCCTTCATCAAGTCATCTAAATGGTTCGAGGAGGAGTAACGGTGTCGGTATAGGAACGTCAGTCCCGGGATTCTGCTATGTGGAGAATTCCGTTAATACCGGGATTTTCCATATGGCAGGGTCCCGGAACTGACTTTCCTAGTGTTGGTGGTATCACAACGGGCCTTTTAATACTGGCCTAGGTGTGCCTCTACGGTAGCCACTTGAACCTAACCTAACCTAACGTTGGGTAAATGTCGAGGTCGTTATTCTTTTTTTTTTGTAGACGCGTGAATAATGCTGTCTGTAACAGTTCTGACTCTTCCCAACAAACATTTTAGTTTGATTACCGCTTAAAATAAAGACACGGACTACTGAAACTCAACTGAAAAATTAAGGATTTATGTGCCATAGCAAATATTTTTTCCTTTGCTTGTGGGGTTACGCCTAGGACTATGTGTGCAGATGTACATATATGCTTTATGTGCATGTTTTCATGAGGAAATGCATTTCTCTTTTGTATGTATGCATCTTTCAAAATTAATTATTTCATTTAATTCATTATGCCTTTTTTCAGTACGCGTCATAATTCCTCCTACTGATCATTTGGCTTTGATTTTATTGTTCGATACCGACCCACATTACCATTGTATTTGTGTTTGTCTTTTTTTCATTTAATTCACAATTATTTTTATACCCGCAAATTTGGCGAAAAATTGCAAATCTGGCGCTTTTTTCCATGCAAATCTCATTTTCCAAATTGGGTATTCCAGCACAAGTGCTGGTACCGTTCTCGTAGAACCGGCAATACAAGAAACTAGCCGTGTAGGCCATGTAGGTCATTTATCGTTACCCAGGGTGCACCAACGGGGAGGCGACCTACTTATTACGGTGGTGCATTTTCTTTCGGTGGCTTTGTGTTCTGGTAGGGAAGGTGAAGCCAAATGCAAATTCGCCAGTGTAAACAGGTTCGAAATGAGTCATTCAAATTCGCCAAATTTGGTTTAGTATAAATGTTCTATAACGGTAGTACGTAACGGCACAAAATAACCGAGATAGATATAGAGTTCCATATCGTCGGTGATACTGCAATACGTGCTATATCAGGGAAACCAAACTTTTCAGGAGAGCGAAGAAACTGTATAAGTTTTTGTATTTGCTTTGTGCCTAACTCCATTTAGAAGAAAAGATGACATAGCACGTATTGCAATAAATTTTCTTGACATGACACATATCGCTGTTTTGGAATCTTTTGATTTGATGGTCTGTAAGATTCTTCACAGGATGTAAAATATTGATTTATAGTAAACTTAGAAGTAGTACTTCTAATATGAGCCCCTTGAAGCACAAGTGGCATATGTCCAATTTTCGTGTTTTAGTTAAATTTACAAAAAATGTGTTCTGTTTAATGCACTAACCGTGAAAGTCCCAGCCACCGACGATATATGAAAATTTCTTAGCTTGAAAAGAGGAGTTCATTAAGGCATGTCCATCCGTCTATACGTCCGTCCTTCCGTCTGTGTACACGATAACTTGAGTAAAAATTGAGATATTTGCATGAAATTTTGTATACAGGTTACTTTTTGGCCAAGGTAGGTTGCTATTGAAATGGGCGGAATCGGATTATAACCACGTCCCCTTTTCCGATATCGAAAATTTCGAAAATCACACAAATTGACATATCTCGGTAGCTGAAATGGCTAAAATGATATAATTTTTTTGGTGAATTCCCCTAGTCATTCTCTTATGATTTTTCCATAATTTTTTTATAGTGGGCGTGTCACCGCCCACTTTTAAAGGAGGCATTTTTGAAAATTTTACTAGTCGTAACTTTTATACTGATTAGGGTAGAACGATGAAATTTGGCACAAAGCATACTAGTATCGTTGCGAGTATACCTGATGAAATTGGATAAAATCGCCCTCCAACCACGCCCACTTTCGATATCGAAAATTTCTAAAATCACATAAGTTGACATAATTCGGTAACGGAAATGGATAAATTATATAATTTTATAGCTGAATCCCCCTGTTCATTATATAATGATTTTTTGATAAATTTTCTAAAGTAAGCGTGGCCCCGCCCACTTTTAAGGAGGCATTTTTGAAAATTCGACTGGTCGTAACTTTTGTACTGATTAGGGTAGAACGAGGAAATTTGGCACAAAGCATACCTAAATTGATAATTCGGTAACGGAAATGGCTAAAATGATATAGTTTGGTAGGATGAACCTCCTAGTTATTCTACTATGATTTTTCGATAAATGTTTAAAAGTAGGCGTGGCATCGCCCACGGCAATAAACGAAATTTGTGTTGTTGCTCAACTGAATGTGAAATAACACAAATTTGTGTTATTGCATCACTTTGAGAAATAAGTCAAATTTTTTTCCCCACGTTTGAGCAATAAGGCAAAAAAGTGGACATGAACGCATCATTGACTTTTTTTGTGTTCGCACCGGTCGCATCGGGTCGTGCGCGGCTTGGCCCCAACGACTTAAGCAGGTTTGATATGATACTATATTTGAGCAATAAGACAAAATTTTATTTTATTCTATTTCTAATTTTTTTATTTAGTTCTATTGTATTTATTTCATTTTTACTTTATTATTTTTTTTTATTTCAATTTATTATTTTTTTTAGTTTATTAATAAATAGATAGAAATAATTGAAATTTTTTATTTATTTAATTTAATTTTATTTTTATTTATTGTATTTTGTTTTATATTATTTAATTTTTTTTTAATTTAATTTTATTTTACTTTATTTTATTTTATAAAATTTTTTTTTTAGATTTTATTAAATGAAAGTTTTATATTTTATTTTATTTTAAGATTTTAATTGATCAAATTTTTACTTTATTTTTTTTTTTTTTGATTTTTTTGTACTTTATTTTATTTTGTTTTATTTTTTATATTTGTAATTTTATTTTACCTTACTTCATTTCATTTATTTTGTTGTATTTTAGTGTATTTTATTAATTTTATTTTGTTTTACTTAATTTGATTTAAATTTATTTTATTTTATTTTATTTAAAATAAAATTGATTTTATTTTACTTTATTTTATTTTATATTATTTAATTTTATGTAAGTTTATTTTATTTTATTTAGTTTTTTATGTTATTTTATTTTATTTTTTTATTTAATTTAATTAATTTTATTTTGTTTTATTTTATTTTATTTTATTTTATTTTATTTTATTTTGTTTTATTTTATTTTATTTTATTTTATTTTATTTTATTTTATTTTATTTTATGTTATTTTTGTGTTTATACATTTTTCCAAAAAATGTCAAGTATTACGTTTGAAGTTAAAAGGGACAAAAGATGTTAAATAATAATGCCGGGGGGAGCGCGCGGCCCGCGCGCCCTTTCGCGAGAATTTGACTTCTTTCCGAGTGGTAATAAACCAAACTTTAAAATTTTGCTACATTTTGTGTTATTTCACAATCAGTTGAGCAATAACACAAAGTTTGTGTTATTGCCGTTTGGGTTAAGTGAAGCAGTGAAAGCAGTGTGAGCTGGGGACGTGAGAAAGTGCTATTTAAATGAATAAAATGCGGTTAGGTGGCAACCCTGGTTGAAATTTCCATTTTTGAAATACGGCCAAAAATACCTTTTACTCGATACAAATACTAGCCTATCTTGCTCAATATTTTTAAAATGAGATAGGTAGCAAGCCTGTAAACCGCCCAAGTGACAACACCAGTGTATATAATCTTAGAATGGATCACACTATCTTTATGCCAAATTGTATCCAAATCGGTCAAGCGGTTCCCGAGATATGTATAAAAATTGTCATATATGGAATACGCCGAAATACCTTTCATTTGATATGGATATCTTGCTCAGTATTTAAAAAAAACTTTGAAATAGGTAGCAACCCTTAAACAGCCCCATGAATCATACAATCTATATGCAAAATTTCGTCCAAATTGGTCAAGTGGTTTTTGAGATAGTTCGCATATACAAATATCCGAGAATAGCTCGTCTAAGGTTATACGATACAAAGAATGTACATAGTTGTCTGTGCAGCTGGGTATAGAAAAGTACTTTTAATGTCACGGCCCAAAATTTTATGAGAGTATGCATCACTGTTCCAAAACTGGGTGGCGCTGGGCTGACTCAATCTGCCACATCGACTATTTGACTCTCTCAGACACAGACACACACGCACAAACATCTTAGATTCTCACGCTCGCACATAAACACCAGGAAAAACAAACAAAACCAGCTGAAATTTTTGCCGACAAAAATCTCACTATTTTCTGGTATTTTTCTATTATTTCTCTCTTTCGCTGCACACAGAGACTGATTATACCAACACACTCATATTGATGTTTGTGTTAGTGAAAGTATCTATGTGTGTTGATTAAAAACCAAAACTGGCAAATTGTAAGTCCGCAAAAACATTGCCACACAACCACACAAACAATAAAATGGCAATTGTAGAATAAGTATAAAGGGAAAAGAAACAAATAAAAAATAAAAAGAGAAAAGAAAAACAAATAAATAGTAAAAATAATGAACAATATGGACTTGGATACTTAGTACCACTTACCAAATGTCACGAAGTAGATAATAATGAGAAAACAAAGGGGAGTACCAGCGTTAACATGGAAAATTAGAAAATTATCAACGTAATTACAGTACATTCACGTATAACAGCATACGCACATATGTATGTACATATGTGCAGGGGAATACGCCCAAGAGTTTGCATTATGGAATTTATATAATTTAGATATCTATGCACTACATACATACATATACAATACATAAGTATATGCGCGAGTAAGCTGTATATTCCATCTTTAATCAAACAAATTCCTATTTTGAGCAGACATTTTTTCAAACTAAATTAAATAGTCAGTATGGTTTTGCAAGTACATACAAACAAACATGCATATGTTTATCTTTGATGTAGGTATATATATATGTAGATATACATATATAGCACCTATGTTCATTTGTACAAACATACCATATATTAAATTTCTTGAATTCATAGTATGTAATGTAATTGCAAAAATGTTTGGAATTTTTTTAGCCTGACACGTTTGGAAAAGAGCCGGTAAATATGCGGCGGTGGGCCAGCCCGCTATGCCCACGAGAAAATAAATAAATAGACGCATACAAGTAAAAGATGGCACAGAGAAACTGTAAATTTTTTACATGTCAATAAATACGCACACGTCAACACAAAAAGTCGCTAGCTAGCTAGATAGGTACGAAGCTTTACGACCCGAATAAGGTTGCCAAAGATGAATATTTAATGATGACAAAAATATATATTTTTATAACCAAATCATTTCTTGGGATTTTATGAGCATAGACTTGACTTGAAAAACTCGAAAATATCCCGTCTATAGCTTTCGTTAGCGCAGACTTGGACTTAACTTAACTCGGTTTCCTTAAAAATATAACGAGAGAGCTTATTAGCCCGTTTCAGATAGTTATAAGCTTTTACCCTCTCGAATAAACTTTTTACGCATAAATCATACAACACTGTCCAAAATTATTTGCCGCGATAAAGTTTCGATATTCTAAGCTTATTCTCAACCAATATATATTAAAAATCCAAAATAAAGTATAAAACATGTTGGGAGAAAAAAAAATTATTTTTTTGGTTGGCCTAATATGAATTTAATTTATTTTTCGGCGTTAGCAACATAACTTGACAAAAATAAATATAAGCGTTGCCTACATTTAGGCGTATGATGTTAGCAGCAGGCCGATTACATAAAATTGGATCTGTACACTACATAAAATTGGTTGTTGACTATTTTTAGGCTATACTGTTAACAGGTTAAGGCTGTACTTCTCTAAAGTCATAAATATCACCCCTTTTACATTATTCAAGTCTTGAATTTCTGCCGCGACATAGGCGAAGCGGGTGAGAATCGAGGGGAAGAGTACACTTGAAAGCGTACAGTCAACTCGTTTCTAGTTTTTCTTGCTATCTCTTTCACTCATCCTTGTACCCCCATATTTTGTTACAAAATTGCTTTCAAGAAAAGTTGACAAGTATAGACACGAAGAGACAAGACCAAAGAGAACGCCAGCAGAGTTGAAAGCAATACTTGACAAGTGTAAAACCGGACTATGCTCATTGAGCTTTCATAAATATTATAATTGCATAAGTTGATAAAAAGTGATATGCAATAGCCTTACCGCGGCAGTCCCCGGGTGCCACACGCCCTTTTTTAAATTTAAAAAATCTTTTTCAAAAACAATTTACATATACAAATTTTCATTTATAATTATGTAGGTATGTATATTAGGGTGATTCAAAAAAAATGTCGACTTGGTCTTACCCCCTAAAAAGTTAGGTATTGATGAGAAAATAAGCCTTGCAAAAAATTACCGCTCTAACTTAACCCTTAGGGGTGGCAATTTTTTTTCGCCCTTTCCCATACATTTTGTATGGGAAAACATGCAATTTTTTTCAAAGTTAATTTTCTTTTAATTTTTTAAACTTTTTTGAAAATATTTTTACATACTCTTAAAGTTAAAGCTTTGAAGCTTCCAAAATGATAAGCCATTTGCGATAATTACAGCCATTTGAAAATGGCTGAGTTTTGTACTATTGCACACAATACCTAAAGTTTCAGGGGGTAAGACCGAAAAAAGAACCAAATTTTTTTTATTTGAATCACCCTAATGTATATAGTTGGGCGAATTTACAAATTTATGTTTGCTGAGGTCCCATAGATGGAGGCGCGGAAAGCGTCGAAACGCGTAGGGAACAACAACAACAAATAACTTGTTTTTATCTAACCGGCCGTAAGTGCTCAGCCCAGCAATTTTTTTCATTTACGAGTATATTTTAAAAGTTAAAAAGTAACTATAAATGACTAGTGAGCACAAAAAAAATCCGTATTTCCATTTTCACTATTTTCAGTATTTTAATGAAATTTGATTGTTAAGACAAAACTACACATTATGTATTCAATAGAAACTACAAAAACTACTATAAGAAAAGTTCAGCCAAAATCAAAATTTTGTACAAATCGGAAATATTTCATTGTCATATGAAAGGCGAATTCATACAGTTGGCACACTCCCGCCATATGGTTTCTTCTTCTTCCTTGTCTATCGTGCTGGAGCTGTCAAATTGCATATGTTTATTTTTTGTCTGACATTTGCAGCGCGAGAAAACAAAAACAAAATACATGGACATTGTTTGTGTATGTCAACGCGAATTCGCTTGCAGCCACCTTGTATGAATTCGCCTTGATCATATCGCTCATATGCTGCAACATTGTCATAACTCAAAAAATGTGATTACCGAAAACACATTTTCAGTTTTTGAATTGATGTATATTTATATGGGATAAAGGTGATGAGCCAATGTTCGCTTGCTTTGCTTGCCTTGCTTACCTAGGCTTACCTTGCTTTTCTTTGAAAGCTTCTATGGCCGAATAGAAGCTTCAAAAAAGAAAAAGAAAAACTAATGGCGGCGATATACCAACATTATCATAACCTCTAACGACATTTTAGCCGAGCTTCTCTTTCCAACTTGTGGTGTGTTGCTTTTGAGTTTTCCTACAAGTTGGCGGGACCTACAGTTTTTTGCCGCCTCCGAACGGCACTTGCAAAGCAAATGAGTTTTTTGCTGAGAAGCTTCTCATGGCAGAAATACACCCGGAGAGTTTGCCAAACTACTGCCGAGGGGCGACCCCGTTTAGAAAAATTCTTTTTCTAAATAATTTGATGTTACTTTTGCCGGACATCGAACCGCCAAGACTTGGTGTAGAAGGCCGAACACTGAACCGCTACACCACGGCGGCCGCCAGAAGCTTCAAAAGCTGTCAGAAATACAGGATGAGATAGATAAACAAGACAACATTAAGACAATTAGCTTAAGTAATTAATTCTATCTTGGATACAAAACTTATCCAGTTCATCAAACCTATTTTTTCCGATATATTAGTGATGTCAACTCAAAATTTGGGTTCTTTGAGTTGTGACGATGTTGCAGCAAATGAGCAATATGTTTGTGGTTGCGAATTTTCAAATTTCAAAACAATTGAACGAGACTGATGTATGTATGTCATGCCGTAGATGTTGATAAGCCGAAAAAACCATGGAAATTCCAATATTTTATTTTCAAAAACAGGTTATTTTTTTTTTTATTTTTTTTTTTTTGTTTTTTCGGTCTATCAACATCCCATGGGATCTCAAAAAAATGCATATTTCAACCAAAAGAGCACATTTCCAAATTATAAAGTTCAAAAACTACATATTGGACATAAAAAAAAATTCAAAAAAGTTTTTTCGGTTTCTGAAAAAAATGTTGAAAGTGGAAATGAGGCCTTTTGTTTGTTCACTCCTCAAATGTAATCATAAAACACTTAAGAACTATAAAATTGCTCCAAAAAGAAACTTCCATACACAATTTTTATTTATACATATGTATCTTAAAAGTTATGTAAAAATGAGCTGTAAACCTAATCCACCAACTCTAAAAAATTAAAAAGCTTTTCAAAATGACATTTTCATACAGAAAAAATTTCAATTATAAGTGCTTTTATTAAGCTTTTTTTTACGAATTTTGTGGTAACATAACAATCAGTTGGCAACCTTTTTATTTTTATTTAATAACATTTCAAGAGCTCAAAGTGTACTAAAGAGCACAATCAAAGAGTGAGTTAAAATGGCATACGCTCAAAAGAGCAGGTTTTATTTGTTATGTATTGCTCTCATACGACCGGCTGATTGCGGCCTGGGTATGTTTTCATCAGTCTTCATTGACATCAGCTGCTGTAGGGTTGTTGTGGTCTTCGTAGTCGCCGTGTTTTCTCATTATTCGTAGTCAAGAATTATTTGCCTCCGCCGTCACCGCCAACACCACCACTACTATCAAATATACATATAACAACAATAACAATAGAAATATCATTGACGCTCCAACCAACAAACGTTTGCTTTAACTACCAAATCGGCAAGGAAGCAAAAATCTTCACATACATATAAGCTCCCACACACACACTCGCGCGCAGGTTGTCAAAAAGCCATAGAACGTTTTAAGGCGAAAACATTTTAGTTTTGTTTTTAGTAAAATTTAAACAACTAAAGTAACCACAAAAAAGGAAAAGAAAAACCGCAAAAAAATCGTGCAAAAAACGACGAAATTTTGCAAACGTGGAACTAAAAATACCAAAAAAAAAATATAACCAAATCAACGAAACAAGTTTTTATGGTAAAAAAAAAAATAAAAAATTAATGAAGAAAAATAAAGTGAGCGCTTGAGTTTGTGTTGAGTTCAAGTTTTTGTGCACAATTTGTGTTAGGTAAATGTTTTAAAGGCGAATAAAAAAAGTTTAAAAATAAATTGCATATGTTTTACTAATACATTAACGAGTGTTATTACGCAGTGGTTTAAAAGTAACGAATTTGAAAAAAAAAATTCGCGATAAAAATGTCTTAAAAAGAAGTTTATAAAATAAAGTATTTATAAATTGTACTGTCTCCCATGTATATATATGTACAAGTTTGATACAAAATAATACGACCGCTAAACGTTACTAATTTTCTCTGCTACATCGCTTACGTTTCACCTGCAACGTAAAACAAGTTTTTATAACCTAAAAATCGGTTCCAGCTGTTAACAATTTTGTGCTGAAGGAAAAAAGTTTTCGCAATCTATTTTTCATTTACAATTTTGTTTTGTGTGTCATCTTTTTTTTGTGACGTTTACAGCATTCATACATGCATATAAAATTAAAAAACAACAGCAACTAAATAGCGGATTGGAGAAAACCAACATCCAAGCAAAGAGCAGTGATTAATTAAATTGGCTATAGCTCAGACGATTTATACATACGTACATATATGTGAGTATTATAAAAAGTGCTAATACATATGTATTGACTTTTACTCATAAGTCAATTTTTTTATACATAGACACATAATATTTGTAAAATATACATACATACATACAATATAGGTGTAATAAATCAGTATTTGTGCCGGCTCTCGCCAACGCCTGGAGCTTTAGCCTATCGCTGGACAGCTGTTTAGTTGCTTACCCACTTCTTTAGATATATCACAACACTCTCTGAGACATCTACAAATACACATGTAGTTTTCTTGATTTCTCATTGCTTGCTTTCTTTATTATCGTCATCTGTTAAGTCGAAAGGTGAAGTGTTATAATAGCAGAGAGAATTATTGTTTACAAATTAGGAAAGGAGATTTTGCTATAAGCAATTTGTGAATTTTCATTTCTTTGACACGTATTTATTCTTTTGTCTAATTTTCTCCTTTCATTCTTCGTTTTATCCACCTCTTTTCCCCTTTCCTTTCTCCGCGCCTTGTTAGTCCTATTTCAATAAAAAAAAACTAATGGCGGCGATATACCAACAGGTTATCATAACCTCTAACGAGTTTTTTCTGAAAAGCTTCTCATGGCAGAAATACACCCGGAGGGTTTGCCAAACTACTGCCGAGGGGCGATCCGGTTTAGAAAAATTATTTTTCTAAATAATTTGTGATGTTGGTTTTTGATGGGCATTCCTCCTCCTTTGTCTTCTTGACAGGAGGCTAGTGTCCCCAATAGAGGTTTTAGAACATACTTTTGAGCCCGCGTTTTGAAGCTTTTCACTTGTTCTACAGGCAGCGCCTTCTGGGGCTATTTAATACCCGTTCGGTGGTGAACTAAAGTGAGAAGGCGACAACCTGACAAGGCCACTCCGACATAATCGGTTTAAGGGCTTGCCAGGGGACTTCATCAGCAGCGTCTGTCACCATGAGGTGCGGCTGCAAGCGGGCGTCTGTCTGGAACCAAGCGGCTCGCTATATAAATGTGTAATTTAAATCCAACCCCACGCACGCACCGACCGAGGACAAGGACGACGTGGAAAAAGATGCATTCTAAGCGAAATTAGAAGAAACTTATGAGCGCTGCCCCCGTCATGATATCAAAGTCGTGCTTGGCGATTTTAACGCCATGGTGGGCAAGGAGGGCTGCAAGATATTCTATTGTTACGGGCGGGCGTTGAGCCGAACCGCGGACCAAAAGAATGGATATGCAGTGTCTGTTGCAAAAAGATATATATTAAACGGTCGAATTCTGTGCAAGGAGGGTGTATTTGGCCCACTGTTGGAAAGTTCAGCCTCCATGAAGAGACCTCGCCGAATGGATACAGGCTGATCGACTTCGCCGGTGCACGAAATATGGTCGTAGCCAGCACCAGGTTCAAGCTTAAAAAGATCCATCAAGCAACATGGCTATCACCAGATCGGAAAACACGCAATCAGATCGATCACTTTGTGATAGACGGACGGCATGCTTCCAGCGTTATGGACGTACGTACGATGCGGGGTCCAAACATCGACTCCGATCACTACTTGGTAGCAGCCAAGATTCGTACTCGCCTAAGTACAACGAAAGAGGCACCCCAAAAAAGGCAAGGAAAGCTGGACGTCGAAAAGCTGCAGTCACAACAGACAGCCAATGATTTCGCAGAACGACTCGCGCACCTGCTCTCTGAGAGCACAATTCAACACAGCGGAGTGCACGAGCAGTGGGAGCATATCTCCGGATCACTTCGTACCGCAGCCGAAGAAGTAATTGGATTCCGGCAAATGCGAAAAAACAGCTGGTACGATGATAGAGAGTGCAAAGACGCAATGAAAAAAAGGACGACGCCTATAAGGCAACGTTAAAAGCGAATGCAACGAGGAGCGTGTGTGAACACTACCGCGAGATGAAGAGGGAAGCGAGACGGCTTTTTCGGGCGAAGAAAAGAGAAGCGGAAAAGCGTGAAATCGAAGAGCTTGAAATGCTAGCCAGCAGAAGCAACGCCCGAAAATTTTATCAAAGAATTCGACGAATGACGGAAGGTTTTAACCCCGGGGCAAACTCCTGTAAAAATGACAACGGCGACCTCGTGACAGATGTTCAGAGAGTACTAGGGTTACGGAGGAACGGAGCAACAATCCAGAGAAGAGGACGAACCCGACCCCACAATCGAAGACGATGGAATCGAAGTTTCACAACCCGACTAAAACGAGGTGCGAATAGCTATATCACGGCTAAAAAACAATAAAGCGGCGGGTGCTGATGGCCTGCCCGCTGAGCTATTTAAATGCGGCGACGAGGAGCTGGTAAGGTGCATGCACCAGCTCTTGTGCAGAATATGGTCGGATTAATGCATGCCTGAAGATTGGAATCTAAGTTTTCTCTGCCCAATCCATAAGAAGGGCGATCCCGAAAACTGCGCCAACTATCGTGGAATCAGCCTTTTGAGTATCGCATATAAGGTCCTATCAAGCGTATTGTGCGAAAGACTGAAGCCTGACGTAAACCGACTGATTGGACCTTATCAGTGTGGCTTCAGACCTGGTAAATCTACCATCGACCAGATTTTTACAATACGCCAATAACCATCTCTTTGCTGATTTTAAAGCCGCCTTCGACAGCACGAAAAGGAGTTACCTATATGCCGCTATTTCTGATTTTGGTTTCCCAGCAAAAACTTATACGGCTGTGCAAAATGACGCTGAACAACACCACCAGCTCGGTCAGAATTGGGAAGGACCTCTCCGAGCCGTTCGAAACTAAACGAGGTTTCAGGCAGGGCGACCCCCTATCGTGCGATTTCTTTAATTTGATGCTGGAGAAAATAATACAAGCTGCAGAACTTAACCGCGCTGGAACAATATATTACAAGAGCGTACAACTGTTGGCGAATGCCGACGACATCGACATCATTGGCCTCAACAACCGCGCCGTAACTTCTGCGTACTCCAAATTAGAAAAGGAAGCGGTAACATGGGTTTGGTGGTGAACGAAGGTAAAACGAAGTACCTGCTGGCATCAAGCAAAGCGCCAGCGCATACGCGCCTTGGCAACCACGCCACTGTTGGCAGCCATAATTTCGAAATATTAAGGGACTTTGTATACCTGGGAAGCAGCATTACTACCAACAACAATGTAAGCCTGGAAATCCATAGAAGGATAACTCTTGCAAACAAATGCTACTTTGGGCTGAGTAGGCTATTTAGAAGTAAAGTCCTCTCTCGACGAACAAAAATAACACTCAATAAGTCACTTATCGTACCCGTCCTGCTATATTGTGCAGAAGCATGGACACTGACAGCATCTGATGAAACGGCTCTGGGAGTATTCGAGAGAAAAATTCTTCGAAAGATTTATGGACCCCTAAAAGTTGGCGACGGCGAGTACCGAAGAAGATATAATGATGAGCTGTATGAGCTTTACGCAGACGTGGACATTGTTCATCGAATTAAAATCCAGCGGCTCCGCTGGCTAGGACACGTAGTTCGAATGAACGAAGACGCTCCGGCCCAGAAGGTATTTTTATCGGCCCCCGCCGGTGGAAGTAGAGGAAGAGGGAGACCACCACTTCGATGGCAGGACCAAGTAGAGGCAGACCTGCTAGCACGCGGTGTCTCTAATTGGCGCCAGTTGGCTCAACAAAGTAAGTAGTTGCAGATAATATGCCTTATCGTTTCTTCATCTTCTTCATCTTTATTGTAGCCATTTTTCGTTGGCTTGGCGGAGTGTGTGCCCTTCCGCATTAGTTGAATTTGGCAAACGGCATACCAAGCGCTCTTTATTCCAAAGAACCTGCTTGGCCGTACCCTGATATAGCAAATTTGTCTACCCTACAGTTTCCCTCAATGTCCATGTGTCCTGAGGCCCATGTAAGGTTCACGCGTTTCTGTAGCCCAACTATTTCTTGAAAAGATCGACGACAGTTGAGCGTTAGTTTACCTAACAGTAAAGGTTTAGGTTTGTCTTAGTTCCTGATTTTCAGATATTTCACCTTCTAAATTATATTTTTATAAAATCGCATTTACCCAGCAGCGAAAGCAACTAGTTGAAAACTACTTTACAACTAGTTGGTGCACCGGACCCAACAAGTCAGCGTTTTGTGTTTTTTCCATATATTTTTTTACGTGTTGATGTCCTACGAGATGTCAATTGCCAGATTTCGACCAGAACATACCAGTCATCTACTAGTCATTATATACTAGAATTATGCTAGTTGTGAAGTACCAATACCATACTACTTCAATCTTGACTAGTATGATTTTCATAAAATGAACTAATCCCCATACTAGTCCAAAAAGAACTAGTATGAAATATACTAGTCCCATACTAGTCCAAAAAGCATTTAATCTGGACTAGTATTATTTCAACCAGAATTTTCATGACTTACCCTTTATTTTATCATTTGCCTTTATTTTCATGTTTATTCTTAAGAAATCAGCGACTATTTGTATTTACCCTAAAACGAAACGAATGAATTTTGTATTTTTTAAGTGGTATGAGTTTATCCAGAAAAATTTAGTTGTATACTAATATGGAATGAATATTTCCTGACTAGTATGAGTTCTGCCAGAAAATCATAGTTGTAACTAGTATTTGTCTGACTAGTTTGAGGTTTCGCTGCAGGGATATGTTAAAAGATATCTAATTTACCAGACGATGTCTTCAGAGATAAAAAAATTTCGTAACATCAAAAATTAGAATACCCTAGTACTAGTAAAAAGTAGAGCAGGTATAAACAATTTTCGAGCTAAGCTCCAATAAGAAATACTCGTGATAGTTTTGAACTTCAAAAACTGTCTTCATTGTAATTTGTTATCAAATGGAAAGATAAAACATATCGCAATAGTTGTTCTAGAAATACTTATGTATGTATACGAGTATAACAAGTACACTGTCGGATCATTTCCTTATCGTAATTTCTTGTGTTGAGTCATAACTAGACTATAAATTCTGTTTATGTCACATAGAGTTTTGTGCTTGTACTTATAAGAATACATATATGTCAGTTCTTTATAAGTTGTAGAAGTTTTAAAGTTTGTAAGTACGATTTGCTTATTAAATTGTAAGGAAGATACTTTTTGCAGATATCGGACTTTGAGTTACATATTTTAGCATATTTTTAGTGTGAAGAGTCTTGCTGTTGTGGCGTCATAGTGCAGCATATAATGGTACTATGAACAACCATAGTTCTTCCATTAACTTTCCTCTTTTAACGCTAATGTTTTTTTAAGGATTTAAAAGGATTGAATATTTTTGCAAACCATTTTCAAAATTGGTTACACTGAAATAAAAAGGTTGAAAGTGCACATTGAAAGTAACATATCAAAACCACTTTCAAAGCGATTATGATAATACTGTAAAATTGGCAGTAAAAACGTGTGATTTTTGAAAAATATCAATTAATGATATGAGTCCACTTTCAAATTTACAGTAATTCATGCCAATATGATAGTATATTCGAAGAATGATAGGGGGTCACGTTCAAAATTGATATTACCCACTGTTGGACGAAAAATGGCAGGGTTAACTTGACGGCCGCTTCTTGTAGATTTTTTTTCAGTGTACCTAATATAGTAACAGATTTTAGTTTACCAAGCAGTGCTTTCAATAAGCTTTCAAAGTTAGAGTTTTGTCGTTTCTACACATAAACCTTCCTATTACGCTTGTTTTGTTGAAATCTAAATTTCAGATGTACATAGTGGCAAGATTATTTGTGGAACTGTTTGTTCTCCTGTACGTAACATATGTTTCTAATATGATTTTGTAAATATCACTGCAACAGAGCCACCTAGCGGATATTTTTGTTTCGGTATACTTCACCTTCCTTATAGGGAATATATACACACACTTTATTTGTAGATTTATAATTTATCCCAAAAAAATTTTACTTCTAATCTTGACAGGCGTCCTTTATTGACGCTTAACCGCCTATGTCACTTTGACCGCTTCGTGTCAAAGCACGCCAGTCATTCCGTTTTAGCCATAACTGACGCCAATCGGAAACCCCAAGTGAGTCGTTAATCTCAGTCGAGGCCTCTCCCTTCCTCTGCTGCCGAATTCGGGTGACGATAGGAAAACCCTATGGGCTGGAGCTTCTTTGTCCATTTCAGTGTTGCCGTTGGGGACCCTAAAGGGTCAATTTGATTTTTTTTAGAGACAGGACCCTGGACCCTACTTTTTCAAAAATTTACCTTTTCACTTTCAAACTGCAATGAAATTCATTTTTGTCGTTTTTATGTTAAAAACTAAAAAAAATATGAGAAAATAAGCCTCGCAAAAAGTTAGCTCTGCAACTTATCCCTTACCTACTTAAAATAGCCTTTAACCGCCTAGGCAATTTTGGCCGTCCAAGGCTTTTTCGCCCTTTCCCATAATTTTTTTTTACGGAAAAAATGGAATTCTTTTCAAGGTGAGTTTTCTTAGCATTATCGAAACCTTTTGCAAAAACATATCTTTAAAGGAGGTTTTTAAGTTTATAAAACTTTTTACATTATGCGATTATCATTACTATTAAACTAACTACAACCATTAAAAAATTTGTATATTTTGTATGTGTTACTTGCAAAAGTACAAAACTCAGTCATTCAACATAAAAAAAATGGAAAAAGCTTATGTAAATGTGGTCCTATCTAAACAAAGACGGGACCCTTTTTTCTGCTGGGACCCTTTGTTGGACCCTTTTTGCAATTTTTCAGCGGCAACACTGGTCCATTCGCATGACATGACCCAGCCAGCGTAGCCGGTGGGCTTTTATTCGCTGGACTATGGTCAAATCTTCCTATAGCTATTATTCAAGAAGTGCAAGAATCGTATACGCAAATACATATCTACGATTCGAATAATTTTACTTCCACTACTTCAATTGCCATGCATCTCTTAACTTCTTTTGTTCTATAATTATTAATCTTTGTCAGATACTTCCATTCATTGTATGTTTGACTAAATTTATCTGCCAAATCTGTTAATTTATTTATATGCACGTTTTGTTTTGTATACGCTTGCTCTTTTTTTTTGTGCCACGTCTTTGTGAGCTTTCCGGTCTTTGTTTTGTCTATGGTATTTTCATTCGCTATACAGCTGCAACAAAAAACCACATACATACAAAGCATGGAGAGGTAGAAATAGCAAACAAATTTAATAAAGACAAAAACACAGACACCAGTGGCAATAACCAGCAGAATGGCATTTAAAAGAGCAACACCAACAAAATACGTAAATTACGACGTCACGGCTAAACAACAACAGCAAGCCGCAAATTACCAACGTTGGCTATACGAAACAAGCTTTACGAATGTTCTCACTTTTCCTGAACACCAAAAGTTTTTCATCTCGATATCCCTATATGCTTACTACATATTTCTCCTCTTCTTTAGAGCTTATTTTTGCTTTTCCTCGTTGTTTGCGTTGTATGCCTTTGCTTTTGAACCGCAATGTATGTCCGTCCACCACTTTTACCGTTGTTTTCTACCCTTATACAATGACAACGACATGCAAATGTGTGATATGTATCGAGACAGTATTTGCGAAAATCATTCACGTCCCATTCGCTCCCTGCTTCTTTCGCAACACCCTCTTTTTTTTTTGTTTCTCAATGTTTCTATCGGTCTGCTTGTAAGGTGCTACTACTGTTTTTCACACATAGGCACAATGGTTAAGATGTTTGTCCGTTTTGTTCTTTGTCGTGCGCCGTTGTAAGTCGTAGGTCGACGGTGTATCTAGGTGTGTTTGTATGGGGATTTCGTGTACGTTTGCATGTGTTCCCTGTTTTGATACTGAGTGCTTAAGCGGGAAACAGAATCAGTCCGCCAATACGTCAGTTGCGTCACGTACGTCAATTTTAGAGCAAATTCTACATTGACGTATCCGTCTTATCTGGCGTTACGCATACAGACACCCGCAGTCTACTTTGCTGTCAGTTATTTCGACGTACCGTTGAAACAACTGACAGCAAAGTAGACTGCTGATTTTTGTATGCGTAACGCCAGATACGACGAATACGTCAAAATAGAATATTGGCGGACTGATTCTGTTTGAGCTATAAGTCCTCTTCAGTTTCCTTGCCATGTTTAGTCAGCTGTGGTCTTTCTAGCGTCCCTCTATCTACAATTTTAGATTTCACGTAGCTTGGTTGTGATTTTTTTTTCTGACGCTTTAATTTCTTTTTCGGCTGTACAATTGCTGCTTATTTTTACTCCTTTCTGTGGTTTTGCTAGCTACTTTCCTTCATTGTCTTGCAACACTGTTTTTCTTTGTTCTTTATCTTGTTTTTCGTTTATATTCCTTTGTTACCATTTGTTACTTTGTTTCCATTTTCTTCACTTGTTCAGTCATTGCACCCTTGTGTTTTGCACATTTTACCACATTTTAGAGCTCTTTGGTGCGCCACCTCGAACAGTAGGTACCTACTCTCTCTCCACCCTCGCCGCTTTTCTTATTTGCACTTAACCCCTGCGCTGTCATGAGCTTTGTTTACGGCTTTTATAATTTGATATATTTTCAACCCCAAAAAGAGTAAGTAAGACCATTATTTTCTACTTAGTTAGCTGACAGATTTTATAGTATTTCAGTGGGGGCGTTTATTGTGCTTTATGCAATGACAATCCTTGTGTCTGGAATATTTCCTATAGTGCTTTCATATGTAGTGGCTCACTTAAGATAGCTGACCTCTCTCCAAACTAGATATAGTTGACCTTGAAAAAGGATTGCATACTACAAAAACAAAATAAGCAATTTTTACCCTACAAAAGTTTTTTGCTTCCGACAATTATTTGCATTTTTTGATCCAAATCACTTCAGACGTTCCCGAAATATTGCTCGGTATACGAATAAATAGAAGGCAATGAGGTGGCGAACCTGCTTGGAAATATCTTGGTTGATTTACGGCCAAAAATACCTTCCATTTGATACCCATATTGGCATATCTTGCTTAATATTTAATTATAAAACGTAGATGTAGCAACCCTGTAAACCGTTTCAAGCTGGCAACCCTGCTTAAAAACGCCTTAATATTAAAAAAACACGTAGGCGACGACCTTGTAACGCACCCGAAGTCGCAACACCCATGTAGAAAATCTAACAATGAAACACATTATTGATGTGCCAAATTTTATCCGAATTGGCCAGTCGGTTTCAGAGATAGTAATGATTATACAAAAGATTTATTTCCAAATGGGTGGTGAGACCTCTGCTGGATGAAAGAGTCAACCCAAAAGTTTTTATATCCTGTTCAAATTTCACTCTAAATAAAAACTTTGTATCGCTGCTGAAGAATTTAACTTCAAAATAAAACATTAACTCCAGACGATTTTTAGTTCGAGTTCGAGTTCAGGAAATCAGAGGCATTCGCGTTTTTCAAACAAATTGGTTTTGCATCACCCAGTAATCGCCTTCACCTTGACTTGAAACAACGAAAAAAGCTAACTTAACCTTTCTCTAAATCAGTTCGTATCACCATACATATCTACGCTTATTAGAAATCATAATTATGTGAAAGCACGTCAAAAAAAGCTATTTATGGCATTCTCACTTCCGTTTTCCACTCACTTCACTTTTTTCGTTTTTCAAGCTTTTGCTTCGTTTTTTTGTTTGCATTTGGAATTATGATTAAACGTATTAAACCCTATGGCTCTATTATATAGTTTTGTGCTCTTAGTAAAATACACGTTACTTATAAACAGTACTGATGTAATTTTTTAGCTGATTACTTTGGATTATTCTGTGTTAATATACTTTCAATACATTTAATTCCAAAACACATGACTAGCTTACCTAGATACTACGAATTCCCCCCCCCCCCCCCCCCCCCAAAAAAAAAATCCTGGATCCGCCCTTGAATGTACCCCTAAAGCACATTCGCTGGATAGGACAAATATTCGCTTTGCAGATTTGCATTTACAGTTTGGATATCTGAAGGCGGCCGCCGTGGTGTAGCGGTTAAGTGTTCGGCCTTCTACACCAAGTCGTGGCGGTTCGATGCCCGGCGAAAGTAACATCAAAAATTATTTAGAAAACGAATTTTTCTAAACGGGGCCGCCCCTCGGCAGTAGTTTGGCAAACTCTCCGGGTGTATTTCTGCCATGAGAAGCTTCTCAGCAGAAAATGCATTTGCTTTGCAAGTGCCGTTCGGAGTCGTCAAAAAACTGTAGGTCCCGCCAACTTGTAGGAAAACTCAAAAAGCAACACACCACAAGTTGGAAAGAGAAGCTCGGCTAAAAATCTCGTTAGAGGTTATGATAACCTGTTGGTATATCGCCGCCATTAGTTTTTTTTTTTTTTTTTTTTATATCTTGAAGAAACTATATAAGTAGTACAGCCAGAAAAACACACGGCTAAAAAAATGAACCTAAATTTTAAACCCGTATAAAGTTTAATCAATCGTTCAAACTTTCTTGTACAATATTTCAAACCGTCCAAATACCTACAAAGATTTTCAATTTCTTTTGGTTTCGATTTAAAATCTAAATGAAAAAGCAATATAATTTGCTTTTTGTTTCTTTGAATGTAATTGAATTTTGCCCACAAAAAATTCATGTGCGTCATAGCTCAGCGGTAGAGCAGTCGGCTATGACTCCTGAGCGTTTTCGTTCGAATCCTGCCAGCTGCCACATTTTTTTTAATTTTATTTTTTTCCTGAAACTTTTCGGTTTAAAATTAATACTTTTTGGTTTGAAAATTAAAATATTTCGGTTTAAAATTTAAACTTTTTGGTTTGAAAAATTAAACTTTTCGGTCTAACATTAAAACTTTTTGGTTTGAAACTTCAAATTTATTTTTGAAAGGTTATTCAAGATTGAATTTTGCCAACAACATTTACATATGTGTACGATGTAGGTCAGTGGTAGAGCAGACGAGCATGACGCGGGGAGTCTTGCTTCGAATTCCCGCCAACGGACAAAAAGTTTTTTTTATCTTAAAAAAATGTTTAAAACATTTCTTGTTTATAATTGAAACCAGATTCATTTAGCCTAGAAAACTGGTCTAGATTATATTTGAAATCAAATTTGGTTTGGTCCTATATATATGTAGTCCAAAAAAGTTTAAAGTTTAGCTTCAAATTTTTAACCTTGCAGGATTTTTTAACTCTTTGAGGAAGGACTAGCTTTTCAAAATTTTACCAACTGTGTTTTTCTTTAATTTTGGACAGTGAATGGCTGAAGCGATTTCGATCAAATTTTGCTTTATTTTATGTTGACACTTGGAGCGATTTACAAGATTGCCACCTATTTTAATTTTTTAAATTATAGAACAAAACATGCTAATAAAGAATTCATTTTTAGGCTGAATTACCTATCACCTATTTTTTATTTATTCCTTTATATTGATAACTATCTCGTGAACCTTTTGAACTTGGGGAAGTTTTCGGAGTTGCCACCTATCTGATTTTTTTTAATAATCCAAAAAAGTCATCGCTACGTAGTGTCTCAGTCTGCTCACTGCCGCTCTACGACAACATCATCTTGCTCTTTGTGACTCACAATAACAAACCAGATTCGCAAAAAAATACGAAAAACATTATTATTATTCTTGGAATACGGTTCATATCATGCTGGCTGGTAGCTCTTCTCTGTAAAATTATAACGGAACACACACGCATGCATGCCCTGCAAAAATCTTTGGATTATGTATTCCAATTTTTTGATATTAGAGTACTCCAATAGTAATCCTTTGTATACCTCATCGGACCACCTTCAGCTTTTTGAAAGCCGAAAATCACGACACTATCGCTCTGACAGTTTATACTCCAAGGAGTAATAACATTGGAGTAGTTTGCAAGGTGCTCTGACTGTAGATACTCCAACCAGTAACAACATTGGAGTACTCTATGGAGTAGCAGAAACAATCAAGGTTGGAGTAGGTGGTCCAGTCCTAGGACATCGCAATATTAATTGGAGCACAATTTTTATATGAAAAAGGATTGCATTTGGAGAACTCTGATGCTCCAATTGGAGTACTCTTTGGATAGGAAATAGAGTACCCTCGATTTTTGCAGGGTGGGTACATATTAGTTCCGGCCACTGTTTTTTTTTTTTTGGCTTAGTTTAATAATAATTCTTTCGAGTAATTTTTTTTGATTCTTGGAAAGATGTTGTGGTAGAAAGTATGATTTTGTTGTTGTAGCGCTCAGTAAGTTGAAATATGGATAGCATTATTTAAATAAATTTAAGACAGACATTTTTGTTCGATATATCGAGCCCTAAAGTCACTTGATTTTCCATTTTGCTCTTTCACTTGTCTATATTCAGTTCTTAGCAATAGAGCAAAGATTGCTTCAGTTAATAGCTTTAGGTAAAGGAGTGCCGGAGAGATTCTTTCAGCGCCACTATAATCAGGCTTGCCAGATTGGGAGCTATTTTTTTTTTAATTTGAAATTTGAAGAAGCGCAAGTGGCGCAAGAAAATCCTTTCGAAAACTGTTTGCGTTGATTTTGTGATTTTAATGAAGCATATCTATTATCAATTTATGCTTTTTTACTACAAAAAAACTTATGGTAATTTTTTCAGTAAGTTCAGCTATTAAGGGAAAATCAAGATGAAAACTAGCCGTTTCGATGGCAATCAAGAAAAGAAGCGAGTACACTTTATTTTCAAGATTGTGGATTTTCCACAACACCCTGTGTCCCGCAAATCCAGTTTTATTCAATCCATTATCTATTTGTTTTTACCAAATTGAGTAATCTGTGCCGCTAGAAATCTCAAGATAAACCTAGTTTGCCTTGACTAAATATTTTGTATAGGAAAATATTATGTATGTTATTGGAGCTAAGCTCGAAATTATTTATACCCAGCGTACTTTTTTACTAGTACTATGGTATTTTAACTTTTAAAATTACGAATTTATGAATTTTTGATACTTATCAATTCTTCTTTCGAAGTGAATTTTCTCACAATTTTTGGAACCATTTTTAAAAACCATTTAAGTACCATTTTTAAAAACCATTTAAGTATGTATTCTAAAAAATCATGTTTTCAGTTTTCAATTAGGGTAAAATAAATAAAAATACATTTTAAAATTACATTGATTACTCAACTATAAGAATATGTTAAGGTTTTAAAAAAAAAATCACTTTGAGAAAAAAATTTATATTTTCTCATACAAAAAAGCGCAAATTTTTTACAAGACTTATTTCTTATCGCCCTACCATGCTTTTAGATGTTTTATTGACATTGGGAATTTTGGGCGCTTTGAGGAGCTTTTTTTTCGTGAATCATGAAAAATCTGGCAACCTTGACTATAATTCACATTCCGTTAGCCGATTGTGTGTCAGTCAACTCCATGCAATTGAAAGCGTGCTACCTGTGGCAATTGATTGCCAACTGCACTTTGCCCTTTAGACCCGTTTTTGCTTTGGAAATACAAAAGCAATATGTGCTTACATCAGGGTAGTTGGTATTTATGAAATTTTATTAACTTGAATAATTGAAGAAGTGTGTTATGGCTAAGAAGTTTTAAGAAGTTTCTAGCCGATTTTTTTAATATATAACATTAACTTTATTAAAGTTTTAGCCTGGAACCACAAGGTTTGTCGAACGCCGAAACCCTTATTTTTCAAACTTTTTTATGTGAGGTTACTTTCGCCATATGCTTTGATTTACCTTGCACAAGACATCAATTAAAAGCTAAATAATGGTGATTCCCCAAAAACCTTTCAAATATTTTGTTATTTATAAACGATTATAAATCACGTGTAATACATTATTAGCAAAAAGGTAGCTCTCGCCAGAGCATTGTTTTTCTTTTTTGCTTTTGTTTTGCTGTTGTACATATATTAACATTCCCTTTAGCAATATGCGATCTGTGTGTATGATAACAGAGTTTTGTTTAGGTTTTTACGCCATTAGCAAACCGTTTGCTTTGTTGGTCGCATTCCGGTGTTTTTTTTTTTGAAAAGTTCAACTTGTCAATGAAACTCACATTATATTACTACATACCTAGGTTTTTTAGTTTACTGCTACTCAATTGTGCGCGATATATTTATTACTCATTTTCTGCCACTTTATTGAAAATACCTTTGCAAAATTCAGCAGTTGGTGGCATAGAAAGAATAGATTGCTGTTGATTTTCTGTTTTGCTATTTTTCCAATATCTTACGATAAGTGCACACTATTCGCCTGTTTTACCATAGGTATGTACTACACTTTCTTACTATGTGTATGTTCATAAGTATAATTGAAATATTTAAGTGCTACTTGTGGTTATTTGGTGCATTCCACAGCGAGTCAGATGCCAGTTGCTTTATGCCACTTATTTTTATGTAATCTTCTTTCTTTTTTCTTTTCCTCTTCTTTCCTAACTGGACCCTTTCTTTCTTATTCTTTCCACATCATTAAATGTATTTATACAGTTTAGAGTTCCATATATGAAAGTTCCATGGTTAAAAAGAGCAGCTGATTAAGGCATGTCCGTCCGTCTGTCCGCGTACATACATGATAATTTGAGTAGAAATTGAGATAATTTTACTTTCTGGCCAAGGAAGGTTGCTATTAAAAATGGGCGAAATCGGTTGATAACCATGCCTCCTTTTCCGATATCGCAAATTTCGAAAAACACATATATAATACCCGAACTTAGGCTTCCTTACTCGTTTTTAATTTATTTTATTTGAATTAATACTGTTCTATTTTATTTTGTTTTATTTTAATCTATTTTAATTTATTTTGTTTTAATTAGTGTTATTTATTTTTGAATGCCGATAGCCTATTTGTTTTATATTATTTTATTTCTTTTGTTTCATTACCTTTAATTAAATTTTTTTTTTGCTTAATATTATATTGCTTTTTTTATTTGGTTCAATTTCATTAGATTTTATTTTAATTTTTTTATTTTATTTTATTTTATTTTTATTTATTTTTATTTAATTTTTTTACTTTTATTTGTTTGTATATATATAAAAACGCTGCAAAATCCCAATACAAATTCTACTCCAATTTGGCCTGAAATGTTTTATATACATTCATATGTACATATATCCGTAAACAATGGCACAACCATCAATGGCATCCAACATTCCATTCGAAATCATACCACACCACATTCCAATTCCATACATTGTTGTTTGTAACGAATATTGCTTACCACGATTGCAATATGTTTGCCACACTTCTCTGATATTGCTGCTGCTGCTCATATGTCCATTGTCCAATCAACTATTGACTGAGTTTAAAGCTAGTTACCAATAAACATCACATTATAAGCAAGGTATGAAACCGATTACATAACATTCCGGTTTCGGTTACGGTTTCAGTTTCCAAATAAAAACACGAACCTAAATGCAAAATAAGTCTGAATTTTTATAACTTTTTCCTGAGGCCATGATGGGTTCACTCCAATATAGTAATAAATATTACTTTTACGGGTCGATTCTAAGCCTAACCGGACATTTTATACCTAGAAGATTATCTAACCGAATATCGTAACCGTCGGTAATGTAGTTCATGTAACCGCGATTCTATCGTGCATGGAAACGCCGTCAAAAATTATAAGGGCGCAAAAGTGAATAAAATGAAAATGCAAACGAAATTTCGTGCAAAGAAGTACTAATATTATTTATTATTTGTCGTTAACTAGTATGCGTACAAAATTTGTACTACTTTCGGTCCAAAAAAATATTTACAAAACACGTGCTTTTTTTCGTGGTTACGTGACGTTACCACATATTTTGGTGGTTACGAAACTTGTCGGCAACTTTAGTTGGCAGAATACCAAAAGGGCGTAAAAGTTGACAGATTCTTTGTTTGCCGGTAAACAGAATGTCGTTACCAGATTAGAATAACGGCGTTAAACTCTAACTTTACTTTTTCTATTAGAAAACCATTAGAATGGAACATTAATATGAGTGATGCTTCTGAGACGTGCCGCTAACCACTTTTTTCGGATCTCGAAAATTTTTTTCGATTTCCTCATTCGGAATTTTGATACTGAGTTCAACACGTGTCATTTGTAACCTTCCTGACCATATTCCATAAAAATTATTCACTGTACCCTTTCGTAAAATAAAATATGTGCCCACAGAAAAAACATTGAAAAATTCAAAACTGCTTGGAACTGGTTTCGGCTTTTGAAACGGTTTCGGTTTCGTTTATTTCCAGCTAAAGGTAACGTGTCGTAACCGTTTCGGATTTGAAAAATCAATCGCCTTTAATTGGTTTCTGTTACGGTTTCGGTTACGGTTTCGGTTTCAATCCTTGCTAATAAGTATGAAAGTACGTCCGTAAATGCACGTGTACCCATCTTTTATTGAGGCGCGCTAACCAATAGGTGGATCGATTTGTCGGCTTTTTGTGTCGTTTAATACTTTTTATCGTCAAATGCGTATTTCATATCACTTAACGGCTATATACGACTAAGTATGTGCATACATTTTTGAACCTGTGAACTTGCTACGCCATTTGCCTTCTTTCGATGTACATATATATGACTTGTAGAAATACCTTTATAACCACCAAAAAAATGCCGTAAGAAATTCAGAAGTCATTTTAAGATTTTCTACTTGTGCGTTGCCACTTGGAGCGGGTTAGAGGGCTGCCACCTATCTACATTTTTTTTCCAAATATGGAGCAAAATATGTCTACATGGATATCAAATGAAAGGTATTTTCGGCCGTACACCATGTAGGGTTGGCCCCTAGAGTTGCCATCTAAACTCATTTTATTTATTCCTTCGTGAACGGCTGAAGCGATTTGTACCATATAGATAATACACAATTCAATCTATGTAGGTGCGCAAAAAATCTTCGCTTAATCTTCAAATACCCTCCAAAGCGACAACACAAACTCTGACTGCCCTGTGCTCTTAAGTTATACAAGGAAAATATTTTAAACCGATTAATTATAGCAGCCGATGATGATTGTGGGAGCTGAAATAATTCCAGTTAATCATTTTCTTCTGCTATGTGGAAAATCCCAACAACTCAGGGATTTTCCATATGGCCGGGTCCCGGGACTGACTTTCCGTGTATTGGTGGTATCACAACGGGCCTTTCAAAACTGGCCTAAGTGTGCCTCTGCGGCAGCCACTTGAACCTAACCTAACCCTATTTTCTTCATACTTCCTCAAAATTAAACACGCCTATAAAACGCTTCTTTCTCAGATTTTGTGCCACAGGCTTGCCACCTATCCCAAGATTCAGCAAGATATGCCAATATGGATGCCAAATGAAAGGTATTTTTAAGTAAATTTGTTGGGGGCACTTAGGTACGAACGTAGGTACATAGATATAGTGGCATACCTTCATATGCAAACACAAAAAAAGATATGTATCTATATAGGTATGTTAGTAATACTGTTGTTTAATTTATGTCGACAAGTTGGCCGTAAAGTGGATTTTGTCTGGCTGTCTGACTATATGTCTATATATGTATTAAGGTAAGTCCATTCACCGTAGTCCGCTCATCCATGCCATGCACTATTTTGCATGTTTATAGTAGTCTACATAGTATGTATGTAGTACATACCGACAATATGAGTGTTGCGCAAATTAAATTTAAACGTTCATATTAAAGCCCAGAGACTAAATGCGCTTTTTCTATTCATAAATACGTATAAATTCTAGCATACATACATATGTGCAGATGTAAAAGAAATAAAATGCTCTATTTATCGTACGCATAAATGTTCTGATTTGCTTGAAGTGGCCTTTTGTAGAAAACAAACCTTTCTAAAATATTTAACTTTTACTTGCTATTGTACACAGAGTATATTTTGATTGGTCTATTTCGGACAAAACGAATGCATGCCAAATAAACTTAGTTAACCCCAAGGACCCACAAACTCCCACTATTTTCTTAACGTTAACGAACAAGTCTAAACTCGTAGTGTAAAAAACTGCGTGTAGCATAGTACACGTAATAGAACTTAACTTCTTACATTGAGAATTATTATAACAAAAATTATGAATATCAAAGTACTAAGAAGAGTGCCAGTTAATACGTAATTTTTATAAGCCAATATAAAAGATCCCGGGTGACCGAGATTTGCTATGTGCTATCCGAAGTTGGCATATTTTTACTTACCTACAGTATAAGCTTTTCAAAATAAATTTCCAAAATATATCAATCACTAACAGAAAAGAGCAAAACAGCGATATATCGATCAAAATTTTCTGTTTCAAATTTATTTGGATAATGATATTCAAATTACGGATTATTTAAACAATCAGATAAGTGACAACCCTGATTTGGCACATCTTGCTCAGTATTTAAAAACAAATGTTAGGTAGATGTCAACCCTTTAAACTGCACGAAGTGGCAACACCCAAGTGATATAAAGCAAACTATCTAAGAGCCAAATTTGATCCAAATTCCCAAATAGTAGTGGATATACAAACGATTTATTCCCCAATCACGGGTTCTTTATCTGCTGGAAGCTGTAAACACCAAAAGTTTTCATTTCCGTCTCCTTTTCTATCTCCTACTCAAATTTTAATCTCTATTTTATCGTCGGGCGGAAAAATGATTGTCGATGTTATATGAAATACAATACGACATATCGCACCCTAAATGAAAAACCGTCACAACTCAAAATTTTTTTAGGTCGCTTTTTGACATAGATTGCCTAATAAAGAATAGTGCAGCCAGTACATACAATATTTATCTTTTTGACTATCATCATTACTGCTTAAAGAGCACAGTGATGCCAACTTTTTAAAAAACAAATTACTTTTGTGCGATCCAGAAGCGTTTAACTAAAAGTGACTTCGATTTTGAGTTGTGACTCTTTTTTATTTAGTGTGCGATATGACAATCAAGATATATAGGGTAGAAGGGGCACATTCGCAACCGCCTGTTTTCCCGAAACATATCAGTGCTATCAATAATTAATAAATGCCACGTATGAACTTTTCAGGATTTTTCTCGGGAACTTTAGTATGCGTTTCTTTTACCGTTTATTTATCACGAAGGTCTTCATCGATAATGAAAAAAGTTATTTTTGCAAAGCGTATAGTTCTCGAGCTAGAACCACCTTTTCTCCATGCATGATACCAAAAAATACTAGTCCGGTGAATTTAGTTTATCTTATATAACAAAAACACCCACAGAGCCAATTTTATTGTCAGGATCTTAGGTTCACCTCCAGGAAGAAAACTGCAAAAGTAACCATCGATACCATTTGAGCTAAAAAAAAGTTATTCAGGGGAAAAGTCGAAAAAATCCAAATTTGGGTTTTTATTGTTTCAAATGTCTATATTGACCGGACTAATTGGAAACCATGGAATCATACAACGATAGACGAAAATGACACTCTTGTGAATTGTCCAATTCTATTTTATTTTTGAAATAGTTCACGACTATGTTGTTGGTTTGACTGCAGGGCACTTACGCACACATACATATATCTTAATTGAATGCCAACATTGCAATTATTTTAAATGAAATTATATATAACACCCGCATATAGGTAGAGGAAATGCAAAAAGGGCTCACTAACAAAGTCACTGAATTGGAAGAACGTTTAATTAGTAAATACATTTTTTGCATAAAACTATGTGGGTTTCTGTTTTTTGAAGAATGGATTCACTTCATTCGAAACGTGTATTTTGGCGAGTACTCGCTAGGCAAGTGTATCTTTAGTATTCGATTATACCGTGGTATGTATAAACAGCCCAATTTGATCGCTGTCATACATCGATGAAAACCTTGAGATATATTTTTAAGTGAGTTCCCAACGGAAACTTTGAACATTATTATGAGCCCGATGATAATGTGTTGTTAAGAGAGAATTTTTCTTTTTATTAAATGTTAGGATGTTCAAACTTTTTGTTGACTTGTTGCTGAAACGCCGTACTCCCCCGATATATGTTTGGTTTCGTATAAAGTAACTGCCCCATCGATGTGCATTTTTATCTAATAATGTGAGTTAATTTAATTGCTATTGTTCCACAATTATAATTAAATGTATTATTCGAATATATGTAAATGCATACTAGACATATTTATAATTCCTGCCCTACAGGAAAATCTAGAAGCAATTTTAAATTTGTTTACTACTGTATTATCGTATTTAGATGTATGCTATTTTTCATACGCTATTTGCTGTACTTCGTAGAAAAAACGTTATTAAGTTCTCCAGTCTTTCGAATGCAAAGAACATTTACACATGCCGGCTTCAAAAAAACTGGCAACACTCTCTCCATGACGAAAGCCTTTCCGACAGGGTGCTTTATGCTTCCCAATACGAATGATGCGAATTTCTACATTTGACAGAGCAATAGCAACAGCAATGTGGTGAAGCGTCAACTTTTTGTGTGAACGAACGTGAATGAATGCCACATAATAGGCTCATAAGTGCTACTTCCGCTGCACGAAATGGCAACAATAGCTGCAGCAGTGACAAAAAACCATATATGTACATATTAAACAATTTACAAACACACAGAAATATAATTTTATACATAATTAAATACGTTTATAAATATTTTCTTTTATTCAAATGTATTCTCATGCACACAAAACAGAAAAATAAAGCGGGTGTTTTATACATTTTTCATTTAAACGCGTATATATATACATATATGTATGTATGTATGAGTGCATTGTAAAAATCGAAACCTAAACAAGAGATAATGGCACAACCCTCAATTCTGATATAAACCAGCAAACAATAAGAACACTATATGAGCGCATATAGAACACTTTCCTCATTCACAATGAGCTCATAAAATAATCAGAAACACTCATAAAATGCTCGTACCCAGCATACAATCGGAGTCATAAATGATTCAGGAAGGAGTACTAAATAGGAGCGTTTACGCTCTTTATGAGCTCATTTATGAGTCTGAATTAGTGTATTTCCCTTCTTGCGATGGTCGTTCGAGAGGTGCTTAGTAAAAATCTGTTTGAATTTGCTTCTAACATTTTCGGGCAACTGTCCCACTAGCTGCCGGGGCTTGTATGAGATGATTTTGGGGAAAGTCCTTTAAATATATGTATGAAAAAAATCAACACTTATGTGAAGGTATCCGCTAGAACGGTGCCAACACGATAGCTAGAAAAATTGCCAGGAACAGTCAAAATCAAAAAAAATTCACAAACAATATATGAAAATTTGTTCCAAAATTGCTTTATTAAATGAACTATTTCAGCATATGGCTCAAAATTTTCATCAAATCGAAGTCATAAAGGATTCCTATATGATCTTGTTTCGGAGGCTCATATTTTTCTAATATTTAGGACTCATATCGGACTCCTAAGTTAAGAGCACTCCCAGAATGGTTGATGGGTATTTGAGTGGCTTTTTTATGAAACTGGTCGTTCATAAAAGAGCTCTCAGGATTATGCATAAAAGAGTCCTTTCTGACTGATTTTTTGTTCAAATTAAGAGCTTGTAAGATATACATAATAATATTTCATTTCCGAAAAACCTTTTTCAAATAGAAAGAAAATCCTAACATACTTGAATCTGGATAATGAAAAGTAAAGTATTTATATGAGCACACTCAGAAAAATTCATAAACCGTCATATTTATGCGCATGCTCAGAAAAGCTCATATTAGTACCTCAATTTCGTGGTCTATTTCATATTTGATACAATTTGGTATTTCGTAAGCTGCCTCACATCGCTAGTCTCAATAAAGAGTCACTAATTTGTCATCTGCTTGTAGGCAGGTAACAAACGAAATTAATTAAAGAGAAATTGTAAAAAAATTGAAAAAATTAAAAATAAAGTGAATTTACGAATTAGAAGTATTTATATGTTTAAAAAAGTTAATTAAATTTAAAAAAATTAAATAAAAAAATAAAAATTTACTGTTCGCGGACCGGCACTTGAACCTGCGACCTTCCGCGTCATAATCCGGAGGCTTAACGCCCGGGCTACATCGACATCTATAGGGCGAGTGTCAAAAGCGTTACTTAAAATTTATGCAATTTTTGTATTCACCACACCTTAAAATGAGCGAGAGAGAGACTATGGTAGATTTCTTGTGACTTTCTCTTATAGAATACCGGAATCATCTCAAGTCACAAAAATTGTATCTAATGAAATACCTCAAATTTAGTGACTTGATATAAGACAGAATTACAGAATACTTGTATAAGAGTCACTATTTTGTGAGTTGCTTGTAGGCAGGTAACAAACGAAATTAATTAAATAAAATAATAAAAATTGAAAAAAACTAAAAATAAAAGTGAATTTACGAATTAGAAGTATTTATATGCTTAAAAAAAGTTAATTAAATTTGAAAAAAATTAAATAAAAAAATAAAAATTTACTGTTCGCGGACCGGCACTTGAACCTGCGACCTTCCGCGTCATAATCCGGAGGCTTAACGCCCGGGCTACATCGACATCTATAGGGCGAGTGTCAAAAGCGTTACTTAAAATTTATGCAATTTTTGTATTCACCACACCTTAAAATGAGCGAGAGAGAGACTATGGTAGATTTCTTGTGACTTTCTCTTATAGAATACCGGAATCATCTCAAGTCACAAAAATTGTATCTAATGAAATATCTCAAATTTAGTGACTTGATATAAGACAGAATTACAGAATACTTGTATAAGAGTCACTATTTTGTGAGTTGCTTGTAGGCAGGTAACAAACGAAATTAATTAAATAAAATAATAAAAATTGAAAAAAACTAAAAATAAAAGTGAATTTACGAATTAGAAGTATTTATATGCTTAAAAAAAGTTAATTAAATTTGAAAAAAATTAAATAAAAAAATAAAAATTTACTGTTCGTGGACCTGCACTTGACCCTCGACCTCCCGCGTCATAATCCGGACGCTTAACGCCTGGGCTACATCTACATCTATAGGATGGTTGTCAAATGCGTTACTTAAAATTTATGAAATTTTTGTATTCACCACTCCTTAAAATGAGCGAGAGAGAGACTGTGGTAGATTTCTTGTGTTTTCTCTTATAGAATACCGGAATAATCTCAAGTCACAAAAATTGTATCTAATGAAATATCTCAAATTTAGTGACTTGATATGAGACAGAATTACAGAATACTGATATAGAGCTCAGATTTAAGAACGCACCTAATATTTCTTGCTGGGATATTTCAAAATGCTTGATGAATTGAATGGGGTTAGATATAGTAAGTTATACATATATGTAGGTAGAGCCACGTCCATTTAACTAAAATTTTACTCAATCGAAAAATTCATAAAATTGTGAACCGATTTGTTTTATTTTTGGCTTGAGTACGCTTTAAAAAGTCCAAGTACACTCTACAACTTTTTACACTTTTGAAGCGACTTTTTACTGGTCGAGTTAATCAAGAAACACCCTTCAAAATATTTGTAACACCCCCAAAATCTGGTTTAAGGTCAAAAAACCGTTTTTCGGAGTTTTCGTTGAAAAAAATCAATAAAAATCAAATTTTCAAACGATTTTGAAATTCTTAACGGTTTTGGGTAGAGAATTGTTGACACTTTGAAAAAATATATACACTATACATTGTTTTGTTGATTTGAAAACTGTATGACATGTTTTTCAAGCGAAGAGTTGAATTTTTTGAAAATTTTTTTGGTTTTGACATCAATTTTTTGCCACTAATTGGCAATGAATGAACCTTATTGGGCATGCGACATCGGGAGACATTCACTAATTAATTATACCAGTTTTAATTTTTTGGAAAGGACTTCAAGTTTTCAAGATATTTTTTGGTCTCAAGCGCCCTACAGGGGTACCATGTGTAACAAGGCATGTCGATTTGATAATCACCCAAGTCACAAGGAAAATCGTGTTTTAGGGATCCTAAGTTGACCCCTTTAGACTGCCCCAATCGTGTTAAAATGTATGACCGACCCCCACTAACTTTGTAGGGCCGACCCACCCATGCCAGTGGCAGAGAGAACTAACGTAAATTCGAGCTGATTGAATCACATTAGAGAAATGCATTAGAATTCGATTTAAACCTATCCTTATTCTCAATATCGAGTCCCTTTCTAACCTTCTACCCTAGAGAAAGTCATTAGAATTCGAATCGTCGTCTACTCGTTCTCTAACCTAAATATTTTCTGGGGAGAGAGAGAGCTTAGTAAAGAGCGCTTGATGAGCGAGTATACAAATATTTTGTTTGTAGGTATGCTTTACTTTAACGCTACATCTTGTGTAATTCATGGCGCATTTTTTGGTGAAAAACAAAACTGCACATTTTATGTTTTTTTTACTAAACATTTTCCGAAATAAGTACATACGTTAAAAGTTTGCTGTAATTTTTCTAAAAATTATGCCTTTTCCTACTTCTTTCAGAATATAAACAAAAAGGATTGTAATTTCAAGCAACAGCAAGAGACTCTACAATAATGTTCTATTATAATAACTCTAAATTTTTGCTCAAAAAGTGTATTTGTTATAGGTGGATCCAGCTCTAGTTCTGCATATAATATAATTTATTTAGACTCCAACTCCTTATCTACATTTTTTTTATTAATGCTTTTGGGGTCTCTGGTAGCAAATCTGCGATAACTGCTACATCTCTTTTCCTATTTTCAATCTACCAGTATTTGAAAAAAAATTTTAATTTATTTACTATTAATTCTTCCTGTCCTCAGATCTATGATATTCAAAATTTAATTAGCCCCAACAAATCTGTTTTCAGCAAAACAAGCAAAATTAACACTCAATGGCAAACAATTACGGTAATTCAGCCGCTTTATTGGTTGAAAATTTTGTTTGTTGTTCATAATTTCAGGGTTAGTAGAAGAGTGTTCTGAATATTTTTATTTACTCTTTGTTTAGCTTTGTGATGGATTTTTTTTTGTAATTTTCTTTACTTTATTTTTTAACTTTTACTGTCGCTGGTTAATTAAATTCTTTTGATTGTGTTTGTATGCGAGTATGTGTCTCTTTTGATATTCTGACAATTTAAAACCAACCGGACAAGCTCAATGAAAGTGAGCGCGTCATCAACACTCGCTATTGTCGTGCTTTTGAGCAATGTACCCACATAACCATACAAAAAATTATCTTAAAGTTTTGATAAAAGGTTTTATCTCCACTAAAGGTTTATCAATCATATCATACATTAAGTTTTGAAAACTGTTACAAAAGGGCGTTTTAAATATATATATATTTCTGCTCTAGCTTGATTTTTGTTTGACAGTTCTCTGTTTGAGAAATTTCAAATTCATCAATGGAATTCAAACGGCCTACCAACTTAGGATAATTTTAAATATCAATATTTAAAAAAAATTTGAGAAAATGTTCGATCTCAAACAATAAAAAAAGCAATTTTTTTTGTTTTTGATTATGGGGCACACCCATGCACGTCTCTTCTGGTGTGTTATTTAATATCTGGGTTTCTGCTTTCAAAAGTCAACGCCACCTCTCAGTAGGCTGAATCATCAATGTGTTTATCAGCACTTGCATATGTATGAATATGCAGGCCGGTATCAGCATTAGGTATATCATCCACACACATATGTATTAGGGTGATTCAAATAAAAAAAATTTGTTTTTTTTTCGGTCTTACCCCCTGAAATGTTAGGTATTGATGAGAAAATAAGCCTTGCAAAAAATTAGCGCTCTAACTTAACCCTTAGGAGTAGCTATTTTTTTTCTCCCTTTCCCATATATTTTGTATGAGGAAAAATGGTATTTTTTTCAAAGTGAAATTTCTTTAAAATTTTGAAACTTTTTTGAAAATATTTTTACATACTCTTGAAGTTGAAGCTTTGAAGCTTCCAAAATAGTAAGCCATGTGCGAATATCTGAACTATTAAAATAATTACAGCCATTTAAAATTTACTAAATTTTATACGTGTTACTGTGTATGTGTGTGTAATAGTACAAAACTCAACAATTTTCAAATGGCTGTAATTATCTTAATATTTAAGATAATCGCACATGGCTTATCATTTTGGAAGCTTCAAAGCTTCAACTTTAAGAGTATGTAAAAATAGTTTCAAAAAAGTTTCAAAAATTAAAAGAAAATTCACTTTTAAAAAAATGCCATTTTTTCCCATACAAAATGTAAAAAATAGTCACCCCTAAAGGTTAAGTTAGAGTTCCCGTTTAGTTCACTGTGCTTGCTTTTAATATGTGCAAACTCCCTTTGCTTGTTTGGTTTGCCGGTATATGCATTTTATACGATGATATTGATCGTATGTGTTTCGAAAAATCTTCAATATCTCTCAAAATCATAAGCAAAAGCGGTGATATATTGAGTTATTAGAGAATTTTGTACGGGGAAAACAATGCTGAGATATCTCAGATATTATACTATATATGACAAATAAAAATGATACCTTAAAAGATAATTTTATGAGGGCTTTACACAACCGACGTTACAACATACTATATAAATGAGAACAAAAAAGTTAATGAACTGCGTACCTAATCAACTTACATTTGGATTTCAACTTCGATGCTTTGAACTTTGTATGCAAAATCTTTTGCCAGCGGCGAGAAAGTATTATCTACAGAGCTTAACTAAGCATCTACCTTTATTTTTCTATACCATAGGTGCATATTCAAAACACAGTCGAACTTATGCAAAGGGAAAAATTTGTTTTCGAAAAATTTCATAATATTTAATTTGTAACAGTTTTTGAAAATACTTAATAATTTTTTTTTCTTTTATCTTTTCAGGTGAGTTCCAAAGCATACACAAGAATATTATAAGGTGAAGGTAGTGGGTAAGTTAATGCGAAATAGTTTGGGTCTTGTACAGTTTGTACAGAATTATGGTTATTTAATTTTTCATAATAATACTCAAAATATCCTGAGCTATAAGGAAATTCCACTTGCTCTAAAGTTCATGATCCTAAAGATAAGTTATAATAATTATTGAAAACTGTATGTTAAACGGAGGAAATTTGTATTTAGTAGTGGAAAGTGGTACGCTTGGGATGGAAATGATGGCAATTTTTCCATCGTTTTGCGTATCCAAAAAAGGTCCGGAAACCATACTGCTGGGCTGGATATACTGTTGCTTCGTTTTTTTCACAATTTTTTGTATACGAAATAGTTCTGGAAACTATACTCATAAAAACAGTGATCCTGAAAACATCAGGAAATTATTCCAAAAACATTAGAAATCTATCAGAAAACGTGTAAAACAAAAAAGTATGATTGAATGCGTGTACTTTAAGAAGGTGTTTTGTACTTTTCCAGACATACGTTTCTTTTGCACACTTTAGTGGGAAAAAGGATCGGGAACAGTTCTTTAAACGGAGCATGAAAAAATACAGTTTTTGCCAGATTTTTTCCATTTTCAGAAGAGTTTACGGATATTTTGCTCGCTGTGTTACTGTATCCCAATTGTTTGCACTATGGATTACCAAATATAAAAACCAAAATTAAATTATAGTTCCTTGACCCCAGAAAAATTGATAAATTATTAAAAAAAAAAATATTTTAACAACTGCCGATCCTTTTACAATGCACCCTTTGAATAGAAAACCTAAGTTGACCCGAAATATCTAACTTCATATTCGGTTTCGACCAACCCAAAAGGCTCAGAAACCATCCTGAAACCCGGTGGGACTTTCAAAAACTTCAATTGTGTTGTACAGTGTAATTTTTATTTTCCGTACCTGGTTCAGACTATTGACCTCTTAAATAAAAGTTTTCTATAAGTCTTATCAAAAGCACACCTGTTTTTTTTTTTTCAATTAAGTAAATGTTAGTAGGTAAACAAATATTATACAAAGATTATTTTGCTATTATTAAACAGACAACAATAAACGTTATAGACTGCTAATTTTATTTACATAAAAGTTCCATTAAAAGAGTGAACGAAATGCAATTAACATACAGAAGGAAATAAATTTCGTGAGCAAGTCCACGATAACTTTGGATTTGTGTATACTCGGCTCATAAAAAATTAAAAAGCATGTGCAAAAAAAGTATTCGATCATATTCCCTATTCTAACTGTCGCAAGGGATACTTTGCACTTTTTAATTTTCTGCTTAAGTTTCGACGGGTTTAGTTACTCCAAAATATTAAGGAAGTTCCCTGAAAGCTATAAATGTAAGATTAAAAATTGCAAAAAAATATTTTCTTCAGATAAGTTAAAGGTTTCGTGAACTGCCCCACATATCTCCCAATACTGCTTATTGAATCACCAAGTGAAGTAAATTATTTTTCGTATGCAGTGCGTGAATTGTTAAATTTTTAAAATTGTCAAATTTCCATAAAAATTATTCTAGCGTAAAAGGGATTTATTTAGGGATTTATTTAAGTATTTACATACGCACGTAAAATTTATTTGCCCTTAGATAGTTCTGCCTTCCATGATATGCCATATAATAAATCACATGCACATCACACATGCATAAAAAAATAAATTTTTGTATAAATAAATTAAATTTATATGTTAGCACTTTCAATTATCGGTTCAATTTTAAATATTTACGAATTGTTGCATGTATGAAAATATATTTCTTGCATTACAAATTTATCTGATAATATTTACTTTGCATACATACTTACCTACATAAACTTGTACGTAGTCAAGTATGCTGATTGACACACCTGTGACTCAGTAAATTTAGTGTATGTGTGAGTGCAGAATATAAGCAAAATGTATGCCTGTATGCATGAATAGTCTAGAATGCGCCCGGGTTTAGTCGCAAGGGAGGATGAGACAAATGCCAGATCCAATCACTTTATATGAGCTGAACTGTTCACATTTGTTGGAGCATGTTCTATAGAGAACCAATTGTACCCACTTATCTCCGAACTTATACGAAAGAACTAGTCGACTTTTTATCCAAACTGAGTATTTTTAACTCCTATGAATATGCTAAGCAAACTAAAATCTAGACGAAAGAGACTGATCACGACTCACTCCCTTTTGAGATTTGTAATACAATTTTTGGTAGGTGTGTTAAATAATTTCTGCATTCAGCTCAGGATTTGCAGCAAAGGAAACGAAAGGAAAGAAAAGGACAGGCCAAGAAAGGGAAAATTAATAGAAAGAAATGACAAGAGAAGGAAAGGAAAGGAAGGAAAGGAAAGTGATAGGAAAATAATGAAATGGAAAATAAAGAAAAGGAAAATAAAGGAAAAGAAATTACAAGGAATGAAAGCAAAGTATAGGAAAGGAAAGAAAATCTAGGGAAAGGAAAGGCAAGGAAAGGAAAGGAGGCGTAAGGAAAGGAGAGGAAAGAGAAGGAGGGGAGAGGAAAGGAAAGCAAAGGTAAGCTAAGTAGTGGAAAGGGAAAGAAATAACAAAAGGAAAGGAAAGCACAAGAAAGGGAGGAATAGGAAAAAAATATATGAACTAAAAAAATAAAAAAAAATACGTGTTGCATCTGATTTTTTTTCCTACAAGTTGGCGGGACCTACAGTTTTTTGCCGACTCCGAACGGCACTTTCAAAGCAAATTAGTTTTTGCAAAAACTCATAATTCAAAAGAAAGAGACTTAAAAATTCCAAGTAAGTTAGAATAAGGGTTTGTGGTTGAATTTCAATATCGAAATGTAGGGACTTGAAGAAAGACCCCTGCAGCGAAACGTCAAACTAGTGAGAAAAATAATATCATGCAACCATAATTTTCTGGCTGAACTTATACTAGTCAGGAAATATCCAGAGGGGTTATGTGCATATTAGGCGCCTCTTGCGACCGGTATGCCTACCTCGAGCATATTCTAAACCCGCAGGTGCAACTAGTTTTCAACGGGAAATCCCGGTATTTTTTCCCACCTCAAAAAGTACGAAATTCAGGGATCCCGGGATTGACACCCCTAGTACTCTTCCGTTCACATACTGCTACTATTCACAGGCAAAAATAAATACATATTTAGAACGTTTACATACCATAACAAACATACAACCATAACAAACTTGAATTTATTGACAACAAAAATATGAATAAACTCGAAAAATACGCCTTTACCTCGAGTTTATGGGCCAACGTGAGCACAGTCTATCATCTACGTATTTAGGTTAGGTTAGGTTCAAGTGGCTGCCGCAGAGGCACACTTAGGCCAGTTTTGAAAGGCCCGTTGTGATACCACCAACACAAGGAAAGTCAGTCCCGGGACCCAGCCATATGGAAAATCCCTGAGTTGTTGGGATTTTCCACATAGCAGAATCCCGGGACTGACACTCCTAAACCGACACCGTTACTCCTCCTCGAACCACTTAGATGACTTTATGAAGCCCATCAAGTCCTTTATGTCCATTTCCGCGATCTGGCTTAGGCTATCCAGGAACGGAACTCCCAAAAAGCGCGTTCTCGCGCCGCTTAAAGCCGGACAGTTGCAGATGAGGTGCTCCACTGTTTCCTCCTCCTCATCATCTTTGCAACTCCTGCAGCATCGTCGGTAGGGCACACCTAGCCTTTCTGCATGCCTACCAATGAGGCAGTGACCGGTTAATACCCCTATCAATATGCAGATTTCCCTCCTAGTTAGGGCATAAATGCGTCTAGACCTTTTAAGATCCCATTTTGGCCAGGTTTGTTTCGATATGCGACACCCTGGGGATAGCAGCCATCTTTCGTTGGCTTGACGGAGTGTGTGCTCCTTCAGCATTAGTTTGCATGTGGCAAACGGCATACCTAAGCGCTCTTTATCCTGAAGAACCTGCTTGGTCGTGCCCTGCCTGGCAAGCTCGTCTGCCTTATAGTTTCCCCAATGTCCCTATGTATTTGGTGAAGTACAATATTTTTTAATTTTCTTTGTTGAAGTTGAATAGTTTTTTGTCTCACCTAAATAATTTAAGTGGCAAGTTTTTCTCATTGAAAAAAGGATAAAAGGCTACCCGTTTTAAAACTTTTTTGCTACGTTTGGAATAATAGTAGAGAGGAAGATACTACGGGTGCTCTGTCTTCATGCCCTTCAGATAGTCCATGTTTGAAATTGATCATAAATTGTAAATGTCTCTCAATGCATACTACATAAATATGTGACTAATCTCTCATTTCTTTACGATTCACGAAAATCCTGGGTTTCCAAAGTACAAGGAATCCCCGGAAAATTGCAATGCCATATTCATGAATGTGTAGTTCAATCTCTGAAAATTGAGCCAGAAAAACGAATGTGCTACACATTCATGTTTCTGGTGGAACAAAAATGTTTAAAATTTGAATTTCTAAATTTTGAAAAATTTTCGTTGATCCAGAAACAAGAATGTAATGCACTGAACCACATACACCATGGCGTATACGTAACAATTTAGCTACACATTCGTATTTCTGGCTCAACGAAAAATTTAAAAAATATAGAAATACAATTTTTAAACATTTTTGTTGTGCCAGAACCATGAATGTGTAGCACATTTTTTAAAGTGAATAAAAAGAATACAACTTGCAAAAATATTTTTATGTAAAAACTAAAACGATTTCCCAACATTTTAATTTTGGCACATTCATGCTTGCGGCAAGCGAGCGACGATAATGTATGTTTATTACTCTCGAAAAATTTTAAATTTTAGTTTCTGACATCAAAACATATGTTTTTCAAAAAGTTATATTTCCATTATACTCTCTCCACTGATACAATTTTTACCAAGGTAAATAAAGGTTTGCGTTATCAGGTTCAGAGCTAGAGATTAAGTGGCTAATGAGAACTAGAGCGATAGCGACTATATTTTCTCTAGTTCGAAACCAGCGGTTGATGTTATGTTAAATCTGTGGAGCTTTGGTCTGGTCATAGAAATTGTACCCACAAAAAAACTAGATTTAATTTCTTTAATTTAATTATATTAAATTGTACCAATAAACGAACTAGATCTAACTAATCAAATTCGCCAACTAGTAGGGGTTCCTGGCTCTGGCAGGCAAGCGACGATATGTAAAGATTTTGGGGCATATGTCAAATAGATTATGTCGACGTCAGCTGATAATCTTACTTCGTATTCAAAATATATCTCTTCGACAGTCTTATCTTAACCTGTCTACGACAAAGTCTAATTCATTTGACATTGATGAGCCACTAATAAGGATGTATTATTGAGTCATCACCTTTTCTATACGTTCACTTGAGCTGCTCTAACATTCATAAGAATGTATGAATCTTCTTTGTTATTTGCAATGCATTCAAGTAAAGGCAATGAATTTTACTACGTACTAATCACTTTTGGTTTGAGCGATTTGTAAAACAGCCAGACATTTCAGTATGTGTGATTGATATAAATAAATAATCGCACACAATAAAAATCTTGGCAGCCACGAGCAATCGAAAAATACCATTGCATGCCTCTCCTCAAAGGCAATGTTCGGATAATGTATTAAATTTTTTTTTCGGAATTTGTGACAGATTGTCGCGTCAAACTTTTTTACAAATATTTTTTGTTTATAAAGTATCTATAATTCATGTAGTATCTGTACAAATTCACATATATGCATTTATATTTCTTACATATGAGTGTAAATATGTATTACGAGAATGTACCTGGCGCTTACGTGCGTTTTCACTCTGAGCCATGCATGCGTAAAAGTAAATACATATATACATAGATATGCATGTATTTACATTAGGGTGGATCGACAAAAAAAGTTTTCCAGTCCACCCCTAGGATTAAAGATATTTTGAAGGCGATCCCAAAAAATTTGTTTTTTTTTTATGATAAAGTTTTTACTTTAATAATCCTTCTATCCCGCGAGATTCGGACAATTCATCTTTTAAAAATTTTTTAAAACGCAACAAAAATTTTTTAATTTATGTTTTGACACAAACATTTTGCACTCAACTATAGACACCTTGGCGTATACGTATTATTTTTGCTACATATTCGTGTTTTTGGCAAAACGAAAATTTTAAAAAATTTCAAAATTCATTTTTTAAACGTTTTTGTTGCGCCACATTCGTTTTTCTTGCACAATTTTTAGATACTTAACTACACATTCATGAAAATGACATTGCAAATTTGAGCCAAGCGAGGGACGATATAAAATCGGAAATTAAAACACTAAAACTAAAATTTTTCAAGGAATTTTTTTTTTTTTTAATTTATATTCGAAAAGATAGGAAAAAATACTTAAGATAACGGCTTCCATGTTCCTTCTTATCAAGTCAATTATCTGACTTCTAATTTAAAGGAAAAAGGCTTACACAAAAAATTGCGAACTCAAACCCGTATGTATATCCCGGCAACCATCCAATATTTATATTTTTTTTACATAGCAGATCACTTTTACTAAATTTCATTCAAAGGGAATTTTTAAGTGGTCCGCTCGAAGAATTTTACCCCATTTCACTTTCATATAGAAACAAATGTGCCTACCCTCCAGCAAATGTGGTTCATACAAAAAAGATAAATAAAAAATAAAATAAATATAAATGTAGAGAATAATGAAAGATCAATGTACTTATATTGTACATATGTAAGTAGGTATGTTTTTACATTCGTCGAAGTGAAATGGCAAAAGACATTTGACGCAACGCCCATAAATGAATACAAACAAAACAAAGAAAAAATATACTAAGTATGCGTAAATGTCTAGGTAAGGTATGCGCACATTTATAAAGATTTGTTTTTATTAAAATTGGCATAACACGTAGTAAGGAAGTCAGGGTTATTGTATGCTACAAACAAGCAAATATATGTATAAGACGTAACATACATACTGATGAATGTACATTAGCTAGACATGATGTGCCTATTCTACCATAGAAAGCCGGTATTTAGAAAGCGTGGAAGCATATAAAGCTCATATGGAAGTCACTGTCTCTTCTCTTTGTTATGTATTTATGTCTCTGTGGGTATTCATGGCAGCGGCGTTACATTCTGTAGGAGTCCAAACGGTTTCGGTGACGGAAGAAGTACGAATCTCAGCTTGCCGAAACGGGACTAACATATTGCTACGCTCCATTTTCGGAAATTAGGAAATAAGTATGTAGTTTCTGCTCAGAATTGGAGAATACCCAGGAAAATTAAAAAAAAATCCCTGAAAGAAATTTTTGAGAAAATTAGGTTTCCCAAAAAGGTCAATAAAGTTAAAATTTCATTTAGCGCAACGCCTGTGAGCTTAGCTAAAAATACTATAAAAAAAACAATAAGCTTCTTTTAAAAATTCTTCCAGCATCTCATTTCCTCTTTTATACCTTTCATGGCGATAAAATGGTATTATAACTTTGGTCCGATGTTTGTAAGTGTGGGAAGAAGAAGAGATGGACACATCAGCATGACAAGATGAGTTGATTTAACCATGTCCGTCTGTCCGTCTGTCTGTCTGTCTGTTTGAACGCAAACTAGTCCCTCAGTTTTTAAGATATTTGGCTAAAATTTTGTATGCGGCCACCATTTTCCAATATAGGAATCATTTGTCGGAACCAGCAAGATCGAACCGATATTACATATAGCTCCCATACAATCGATTGTTCCGATAAACGGATTTTGGGCTATAACACCTGTAATTAAACACGTGGGAACGTGAAATTTTGGAGGTATCGCTGTTTTTATATGTGAAATATCGATGCTGAAAATCATCGAAACGGGATAAATATCTCATATAGCCCCCATACAATCGATTGTTCCGATAAACGGATTTTGGTAGATAACTCCTGTAATTATATAGGTAGGAACGTAACTATTGCTATTTTAGAATGTGGAATGTCGATATTAAAAATCAATGCGATTGGACTAATATAACTCATCGCCCCCATATAATCGATAGTTCCGATAATTTTGGTATGAGCTAAAGTTAAATTCACACAGGCTGTACTGGGATCAAACAGTGAAAATCGTGGCGCTTATTCATGAAAGGTAAATATACTTCGGCACAGCCGAAGACAGCTTTCCTTACTTGTTCATTTTATAATAGCTTCGAAATCTTGGTCAAAATCGGTAACCTTAGTCTACCTACCATTTTAAGATGCTTTAATATACATTATTCAAAGATGTTCTTAGCTTACACGTATCTATGACAGAATACATTTTTTTTTTTACTTTTCATAAGTATGCAAATCAACTTGTTCATGTATATAATACCTACAAGCTGGAAAAGTGATTATCTATTATTATTAGTCATCCTTCAACAGTTTTTTGCTCGCAATATAATGCTCTCGATTAGTTTCAAGAATAAAAACTATGGTCCGAAGTTTCTAAATATGCAAATACGAAGAGATGAGACTGATTAAATCGCATTTAGTCTAAGAAATCTCTGTCTGAAATTTGAATGTGTATGTTATTCATAAATTATTCAATTGATCAATTCATAACTTTCATACCTTAACTTGAAACGCCAACCGCAACTACTGAGCAACTCAACAGACTATCTGTTGGCTTTATGGTCATCTATCAGCATTCAGCACCAGCACCAATCAAAAACCTGTTTGAAAAGCTTTTTCCATGTTTGTAATTACGAAAAGATGCTTCAATGTGTCATCCAACCGAAAAAATGGATTTAACCCCCAGTGCAAGTTTTTATTAGTTGTTTATTTTGATTTTGTTTTTCCATCCTTTAATTTTGTATTTCCATATCTAAAATTATCCCAAATATGCTGTGCGTCCTACATGTAGGACACCTGCACCAGGATGCAAATTCGTGTTCTATGAATTCACATTCGGCATATTTGGGTTATATTAAATTTTTATTTACCTTTGTTATAAAAATAAAAGCATTTGACTTTTGGAAAAGTAGATACGTTAAACGAAGTGTAAGAGGTGGAAAGATATGGAAATAGTCGTATTTAAAACAGAAGTACCTGGGTGACCGATCTTGCTCGGTGCTATCCATTTAGCGCTAACTTTTCTTACCCAAAATGACCCAAAAATAATCCCAAAATTAACCTAAAATGATCCAAAAAAGACCCTTAAAGTTTCCCAAAATGATACGAAATTGAACCCAAAAAGCCCCAAAAGTTATCCGAAAATGATCCGAAAATTACCCCAAAATTTTCCAAAACTAATCCAAAATTGAACCCAAAATGATCTCAAAAAAGCCGCAAAATTTTTCCAAAGTGACCCCTAAATGATCTTAAAATGATCCTAAAATAATTCAAATATGATCCCAAAAATATACAATACAAATAAAATACGATGAAATGGTAACCCTGTGCTCCTACTTGAAAATATTTTAGTTGCTATGTCGCCGAAAATACCTTTCATTTGATGCCCATATGAGCATATCTATATGCCAAATTTCATCGAAATCGGTCAAGCTGTTCCCGAAATAGTCCGGATATACAAATATACTGCGGTAAGGTGGCAACCCTAGGTCTCAACCCTACTTGAAAATATTTTACTTGACATGCCGCTGAAAATACCTTTCATTTGATGTTGGCATATGTTGCTCCATAATTTAAAAAAAAATTAGATAGGTGGCACGCCTGTAACCCGCCCCAAGAGGCAACCACCAAGTGGATAGTCTTAAAATCAACCATACTATTACTATCTATATTCAAAATTTCATCCAAATCGGTCATTGTACAAATATACAAGTTTAGCTCGTTTAAAGTTATAAGATATTAATTATACACGATTTTAAAGATTATTTTGATATTTCTTACATCTTAGTGCATGAGCAATATTTCCGCATGTGTGGCAAAAAGTCAATAGCTTCGAACCAACAATATTTCCTTTGAAAATTTTTTTTTTTTGAAGGAATTTTTTTTTTGCTTTTTGTGTTACCTACCTACATTAGATTGGTCCAAATAAAAGATTTTTTTAATTAAAGTCAGAAGGTCAAAAAAATGTTTCGCAATAACAATTTGTTTGTTACAAAATTTCCCATCGAAAAAGTCTTTACCTAAAGGTTTTCTTGTAAATGTGATAGTTCGCGAGACAAGGTGTCAAAAGAAGTGTTGATGGAAAAATCTATTTGTTTTGACGATTTTATGGTAAACAGTATTACGCGTGGATTTTCTTGATCTGTTGACCGTTATGACAATCACGCCTTTTTCCACTTCACATTTATCGAAATTTCCATATCAAAAAAATGGCTTTTAAGATGTGAAACCTATGATTCAACTGAGATGCCGATCAGAATAAGCGTTGGAAACTTGAGAAAGGGATTTGATCTCAAGTGCGTTTCAAGTTGATCTTAAACAAAATTGTTTGTTGGATATCCATTCATCGTGTTTTTCCTCGATACAATATTTTTTTGGATATTCGTAGATACGTTTTGCATAAGCATTTCATTATTTCTTATCATTGGAAACGAATGTTCTGACGTAACAAAAAAAAAATGAAAATTGTTTCGTGAATGTTGTTTATAAAAAATTAATATAATTATACCGCGATGTGAAAATATTTATTTGTTTATTTTTTTTTTCTTTGATTTTAAACGGCGTTTGTGTTTGATAAAGATATAAATTCATACACATGTATTCGCAATTAAATAAGAAAACAAATCTCAATCAGCCTGTATCCGCTATTTTTACTGCAAAGATTTTAATGCGAAAAGAATCACCAGTAAATTAATTCACAAAAGTAACACGTGCCCATTTTCTGTTTTTGTATGGCGAAAAAAAAACCGCAAAATAAATTTTATCAACGCCTTACGCTAACGTAGCTATTTGGGCGAAAATTGTAAAAAAATACAAACATCTCATGATTTCACAATAAATTTGTTAAATCAAAACCGAGAAGCCTATGAACATTGACCCAATATTAATAAACATAAAATATACATATTTTCGGAAATATGGAAACTAACTTTTCTCTTGTTATCAATAAATTTTGATAAACTACTTCATTTTAATTTTAGAAACCTTGGACCAATTCTTCTATTCATTTCTTTTACATAAACTACAAAAATAATACGAAAGCAATTTCCCCGTGTTTTGAGGAAAAGGCAAAAAAAAATCCAACTGTGCAATTCAAATCTTAACAGATATTCCTTTTATCGCCCTCCATATACCAAAGTTTGAATGTTTCTGAATCCTGAAGTTTCGCATATGAATTCATGTAAATGTGTATGTAAATCACGGAGTGATTGTAAAAAAACGTAATTTGCTTCAACAGACAGATTGTCAATCTTTGAAATACTTAGCTTATGCTATGGATACACACACGGAGATTATCACGTATAAATCTTCTATTATCAGATCCAAATTTTACCCTGATACACACAACATTGAAGATTAACAATCCACCATCTCGGCGCAATCTAGCATTTTGGTTGTATTTCTTGCGGCTTAAAGCTATATGTCGCTGATAATTGTTTATTTTTTGGCGACATTTAGCATCTAGTCCGTCATTTTGGTTGTATTTCTTGCTATTTTGGTGTATTTATCGTTGACAGTAGCGGTCAAATCGTAATTTTGGTTGTGTTTCTTGCTGGTTTTGTTATTTATCTGAAGAGTGCTGTCAGCGCAAATTTCTCAAATCTGCTCAAATCTTCTTCATTTTTGGGAATTTATAATGAAGATTATGCTAAATTTATTTCCTAAAAACGCAGTTAATTCCGGATTTGCGCTAATGTATCAGCCCTATAGGTGACATCTTCACAAAATCCTACTAAACCACATATGTGTGTACACGGGTGGCAACTGTTAACGTGTATAGTTACACAATCAATTTTTTGTTGGATTGCTAAACAAGTATTGAATATTATACCAACACATTCTAAAGGTACCTCTGGACCCAATGTAGGTAATATCTTCGAAAACGGTGGCAATACTAAAATGAAAACCAGTTTATAAAATCGCCCTATTTAGCGCTAACATCCAATATAATACATACCAGTGTTGTTTTAGTTTTTTCAGTTTTTTCCAACAATTGTTTCTCCCAGTGTATGAATGTGAAATGTTAAACTTTTTCGTCTACCTCTATAAAAATAGTTGAACTCATAAACTAAAACGAGCGAAAGGAATTTATTTGATCAGCAAAGTCGCACTCCGAACAAATGCTACCCATTCAAAATATGCTGAAGTATTTTATTGCTTTTTGCTCAATTCGTTTTTATTTTTATTGAGCCAAAAAATTGTGCAATGTTGAAGGCTGTATGGATTACGCATTAATAAATCATATAATTTCCAGCAAGCGTATTTTTGTACATCTATCTGCACAACTGTGATAGAGACGTGAACTTAATTATCAAAATTTCAATCAGATTACAGGTTTTTTTCTTTCATATTTATGATAGTCGTAAGGCCTTTACCGTAGCAACACCGTCCTGCCTTTTTACCTGCTTTTTCAGGGTCTTTCCATATCAAATCGTCTTTTAGTTAGAATCGACCGATTCCGGTTTGAATGAGTTTTGCTGCATAGTTTACTCTTTCTTTTGAAAAATTTCAGAGTAACAGGAAACTCCCCACCCAAATTCATTTAAATCGGAATTGGTGGAACTCTGACGATTTCTCATGGAAAGACCCAGCGTACTTTTGTGCCTCACTCACGTTAGTTATCCAAGTCCTTTACTTTCTATACTTTTTCTTTTCTTTTATTGTTTATAACAGTCCTTGATTTTTCTTTAACATACATACATACAAACATATGTACTCATTAAACGAGTCCTTGAATGCGAATGTGGGTGAGACATGGCAGGGAAGCTTGCGTGTTTCCATAAATAAATGGCAAGTGCGTGCTTTTTTGGGCATTCAATTCATATTTACATACACATGATACTTACATACATATGTATTCATATCTTATTTATAGTAGTCATTCAAATATGAAATAATATGCAGCGATTTGCGTGAACTTTTCTAAGCGGATACACTGAGAGAACAACGGTCTTAGAAAACCCTGATGTTTTGGTTTACAAATGTGTGGACTTTTTTAAACACCGGACATCGAACATGGATCATAAGTTAAGAAAAATTTAATATGACAGGCTTTCGTTAACGAATGTTCTTGAGTTTTAACGTGTGTCATTCATTTTATAACGGGGTTTTCTCTGAGTGTTTGTGTGTTTGACTTGAAATTATGGATAATTGTTCATACCAATATTTTTTACGATAGCGAAGCAGCAAGCTTAAATAATTCAGAACTAGATAAAATCGATTTATATTTCTGAAATTACAGTATCACAAAAACAAAAAAGTTCGTGACCAAGACTGAAATTTAATCATTGAAGAAATTATACTTGTTGGATGACGTGGTGTTAGATGAGCGTGTTCTTAAGGGCATGTGAGGGGCTTGCTCAGGACATGTCTTATCTACAATATTCAACGGACTGTTCCAAGTCACGATATGATAATCTCAGTTTTCATGCATTTATTTCCTCCATTTCAAAAACCTATACAAATAATTTGTGGTGATCGAGTGTAGTGACTGTGGTGAATATTATTTCGATGCTGCATGGACCAAAGTAAAAATCATCGTAGAAACATAACGAAATATTTAAGTCAATTTAATATTTTAAATGTATTATTATTCGTTAGTATAACATTAGCTTCATACGTCACAGTCGTGGACGATATTACGTTTATGAAGTGAGATATTTACAACAACATGTCAGCATTCACAGATGTAATTGTAAGCTCAGCAATAAAATATGCACACACAAGAGCTGTGGTAATAATAGTGGCGAGGCATGATATTCAGAACATGTACGGAACCCCGCAGAGCACAAAGTATTCACATACATCGGTCTTTCCATTTAAAATATTAAAATAGTTAGAATGGACCCCTTCCGATTTAAATGAATTTTAGTGGGGAATTAATTTTTAATCATAAAAAGAAGTTCTGACAAAGAGAAAATTTCTTATTTCAAAAGTTCAGAATTTTAACACTAAATGTTTTGTAAAGTTTGTGTTTCACTATTTCGGAACCTACAGTACTTAAAAAAATCTTTGGCACTTCCAAATAGATACTCTAGCCAACTTTTTCTGTGGTTTAAAATTGAACTAACTGAAAAATAAATACCTAAAAAATTGAGATCTGAAAACTGCCCCAAGGTCAATATGTTGTCGAGATAGTCTATATACGAAGAAATAAATAAAATGTGGTTATGTGGAAAACCTGACAACCCTACTTAAAAATATCTTCGTTGGTTGTTTTGTAAAATTTATGTTTCAATATTTCGGAAGCTACTGTACTTAAAAAGTTATTAAAAAGAATACCTAAAAAATGAAGATGGTTGGCAACGCTGAAAACTGTCCCAAGATAATGCGTTTAAACAAACAAAGGCAAAAGTGCCAACACTAGCATATCTTGCTCAATAAAAAAAATTAGAAAGATGGTAACCCTGTAAACGGCGACCTGGTGGCAGATTTTCAGAGAGTACTAAGGTTATGGAGGAATCACTTCTCTGCCCTTCTAAACGGAGGAACAGAGCAACAATCTAGAGAAGAGGACGAACCCGACCCCACAATAGTAGACGATGGAATCGAAGTTCCACAACCCGACTATAACGAGGTGCGAACAGGTGCGAATAGCTATATCACGGCTAAAAAACAATAGAGCGGCGGGTGCTGATGGCCTGCCCGCTAAGCTATTCAAATGCGGCAGCGAGGAGCTGGTAAGGTGCGTGCACCAGCTCTTGTACAGAATATGGTCGGATGAATGCATGCCTGAAGATTGGAATCTAAGTGAACTGAAGCCTGACGTAAACCGACTGATTGGTCCTTATCAGTGTGGCTTCAGACCTGGCAAATCTACCATCAACCACATTTCTACAATACGCCAAATTTTGGAAAAAACCCGTGAGAAAAGGATCGAGATGGTGATCTCTTTGTTGATTTTAAAGCCGCATTCGACAGTACGAAAAGGAGTTGCCTATATGCCGCTATGTCTGATTTTGGTTTCCCAGCAAAACTTATACGGCTGTGCAAAATGACGCTGAGCAACACCACCAGCTCGGTCAGAATTGGGAAGGACCTCTCCGAGCCGTTCGAAACTAAGCGAGGTTTCAGGCAGGGCGACCCGCTATCGTGCGATTTCTTTAATTTGATGTTGGACAAAATATTTCAAGCTGCAGAACTTAATCGCGCTGGAACAATATATTACAAGATCGTTTAACTGTTGGCGTATACCGACGACATCGACATCATTGGCCTCAAGAACCGCGCCGTAACTTCTGCGTACTCGAAATTAGAAAAAGAAGCGGATAAAATGGGTTTGCTGGTGAACGAAGGTAAAACGAAGTACCTGCTGGTATCATGCAAAGAGTCAGCGCATTCGCGTCTTGGCAACCACGCCACTGTTGGCAGCAATAATTTCGAGATAGTAAGGCACTTTGTATACCTGCGAAGCAGCATTAATACCAACAATAATGTAAGCCTGGAAATCCATCGAAGTATAACTCTTGCAAACAAATGCTACTTTGGGCTGAGTAGGCAATTGAGAAGTAAAGTCCACTGACAGCTTCAAACGAGGCGGCTTTGGGAGTATTCGAGAGAAAAATTCTTCGAAAGATTTATGGACCCCTAAAATTTGGTGACGGCGAGAACCGAAGAAGATATAATAAGGAGCTGTATGAGCTTTACGCAGACGTCGACATAGTTCAGCGAATTAAAACCCAGCGGCTTCGCTGGCTAGGTCACGTGGTGCGAATGAACGAAGACGCTCCGGCCCAGAAGGTATTCTTATCGGCACCCGCCGGTGGAAGTAGAGGAAGAGGGAAGCCACCTCTCCGATGGCGAAACATGTTAAACGACCAAAATCGCCAAGGCGGTTAAAGGCTATTTTAAGTAAGTAGTAATATAAAAATCGTGCAGGTGGCAACCCTACTGGAACGTATCTAGTGATCTGCTGGACCGTAGTGTCAACTAAAAAATTTATTTCTAACTGGCTGGCGCGAGCTTTGCTGTGCCGTATCCAACCCAAAAGTTTTTATTTCCGTAAAATGTTCACATTTCGCTCCCCAAAAAAACTGAAATTTGTTTGAGAACTTTGTTTTATGATTAAAGAAAACTCATCAAAATGCATCCCAAAGGAAAAGGGATCTAGTCTAACTTACTGGTGATTTGACATGGAAATACCCATAGATATTAGATTTAGGGTTGGAGTGACTGTTTCCTTATACAATTATGAAGGCGCATGTATGTAAATATTGGATGCATACGCGCTCTATAAACAAAAGCAAAAGTGCCAACATTAAATGAGACCAACAACGTGCGACAAGTGTAATTCATAAAATAGGCAAGCTGAAAAGTAATAATAGATAATGTTAGTTACAACCTGAACGTGTTTATGTGCTTGTATATTATTGCAATGGTGCTTTTCAGCAGCTATGCTATACATAAATAAAATTTAGTCAGTGCGCGTTGGTGCAAATTGCCCTCTTAGTGGTACAGTGGGAGTTCCCGAAAGAGACGTCTTGACGTCCCAGATTTCGCTAATATATTCAATGCAAAGCCACATATATACCTACTATTGCAGGAAGAATTCTGAAATATGCTGAAAGTCAGCAACTGAATTTAAATGAAATTTAGTATGTTGGCGGCCGCCGTGGTGTAGCGGTTAAGTGTTCGGCCTTCTACACCAAATCGTGGCGGTTCGATGCCCGGCAAAAGTAACATCAAAAATTATTTAGAAAAATAATTTTTCTAAACGGGGTCGCCTCTCGGCAGTAGTTTGGCAAACTCTCCGGGTGTATTTCTGCCATTTGCTTTGCAAGTGCCGTTCGGAGTCGACAAAAAACTGTAGATCCCGCCAACTTGTAGGAAAAACTCAAAAAGCAACACACCACAAGTTGGTAAGAGAAGCTCGGCTAAAAAATTTCGTTAGAGGTGATGATAACCTGTTGGTATATCGCTGCCATTAGTATGTTGCTTCACACTACTTAGGTGCCAACTTCAACTCAAGTGGTAACTATCTCACGGCATTACCAGTTTCTCTGGACTTCCATATTTGTTTTTTGTTTTTTTTTTCTATTTTTCGTCGTACTCGTTACACTGTGGCTTGCTGCCTCAGAGCAAGTGCTTTTCCTCTATCTTTTTTCGCATAGACATTTTTTTCTATAGATATTTTCACACGTCTTTATTTATACGCACCTACCATACATGAAATTTACCACTTTTCACACCACGTGTCCTTGCTTGGTTGCATGTCACACTGGCTTTACAAGCGAATAATATGACAAGTATCCACTTGTACGAATAAAAAAATGTAGGTATGTATGTTTCGCAATGTTCTTACCAATGGCTTTTATAATATTGTTCCACCATCCCTTCTAACTTTCGAATACTCTTTAAAGGCCAAACATATTGAAATAAGCGAAATCGCTTAACCTAATTTTTTACAGCAGTTGTTGTTGTTGTTGTTGTTGTTGTTGTTGACAGCAAAAACACTCTCGAAGGTTTTGGGGAGTGATGCCGAAATTGACAGTCCTTGGCCGGATATGAACCTGGTATGCTGCGGTACTGCCCGACTGTCGTGGTAGCGATTTGGTATGACCAGTGGAACACTATAGGTCATGTCATCCCTCCATCCATTAGGAAGGAGAAGACGGGTAATGAGAGGTGAGAGGCATCATATCCGTAGATCAACCATCGAGTTAGCACGTCATTACCTATGTGCATATCAGTCGCCTCTTACGACCAGTATGCCTTCCTCGGGTAAATTTTAAACCCCTAAACCGCAAGGGGGTAGTAAATAAATGGTGTACATCAAACGAATAGTATTTTTGGCTGAATGTTTGTTTACCAGGAAATCTGAAGACTTACCCTGCAAAAATCGTTGGGTTATATGCTCAATTTTTTTGATATTGGAGTACTCCAATAGTAATCCTTTGTATACCTCATCGGACCACCTTACCTTTTTGAAAGTCGCCCATTGTTCGTGCCTTATCGACTAAAATCACGACACTATCGCTCTGGCAGTATATACTCCAAGGAGTAATAACATTGGAGTACATTGCAAAGTACTCTGACTGTAGGTACTCCATGGAGTAGCAGAAACAAAGCTACGGTTGGAGTAGGTGGTCCAGTCCTAGGACATCGCATTGTTAATTGGAGCACAATTTTTATATGAAAAAGGATTACATTTGGAGAACTCTGATGCTCCAATTGGAGTACTCTTTGGATAGGAAATAGAGTACTCTCGATTTTTGCAGGGTAACCGACACATTTAATCTAAAATATCTTTTCTAAAACGTACTGCATGCCTACGGCACCCAACAACAGCGAAACGGCAATTTGTTTTCCTAGACGTTTCTCACTCATTCAAAACACTTTCCATATTCATAGACGCATTTTTAATGCCAATGAACTTGGCTGATAATGAAATAATATCACTGACGCTGGCTGGCTTAGTTTCATGAGGCACCCAAGCCCATAAAAACATCATGCATGTGTCAGGTGCTAATATGCTACATATGAATATAAATATATTTACATATGATATTTATGTATCAATTAGAATGCAGACGACATGAACTTTGGATAGTAAACACTCAGCATAGGAATAGCAAAAGTATTAGAATATTTTCTAGAAGTACATATACATATTTGTACGATTAGTTACACCTTTTTTCAATTAGAAAACCGAAAATGCCATTTTGTAGCCCGTTCAATTTTAGTCTAACAAAGTGTAAGTTTTAAGTATCTCAAAAATTTCCTTTAATTGTTTTGAGGGCATCAGACATTTTTTCCCATAGAACTAAAAATGTTGATTTTGGGATATATGGAGAAAAGTGCGCAGCATAGCAAAAAAAATCTAACAATTCGTTTCCATATAAATAAGGGCCACTCTAAGGTATGTTCAGATGTATATATGATGATAAGGAAATGTATGCAAAAAGTTTCAAGTCTGATAACAGATTTACTTGTTCTCCAACTGATTGTTATACATTTCCATGATGATAAAGTTGAATAGATAAAAGACAGAGATTATTTTACGCGGACCCCAGTTTCCAACTGTGTGGACTCAATATTCTTGCTTGGGATGCCTAGTATACTATATACCTTAGTATACTACTAGCTATAGCTATCACAAAGTCGAACAAATTGGATAGCAAGACTTTGTATTGCTGTTCACGAAAATCGACTGTTTGAGAAAAAAAGGTCGATTAAATTTTCAAGGAGATTGAGACCGAGCTTCTCTAACAATTTGTAGTATTCTACTATGGGAGGTATCACGTACACTCTCTCCTTATTCCAAATTAGGTGCTGGAGGTTTACCTGATATAAAAAATTAATCCATTTGCACAGGAAGGGCCACTCCCCTTCACATTTGCCATTGAGTGTTCCCGACTAATCTCATATAAGTCATTCCCGAGTTTTATTGTTTTAAAATAAACACGTGGGGGAATTATCCCATATTTTGCTTTGAATGCTAAGAGATTAATCTCATAAACCACCTACCCAAGTTCTATTGCTCGAACATAAACACTTACCCTAGTTATATTCACTGCAACGTCCAATTTCCCATATCCCTCATTTTCCTTCAGGTGTTAGAGATCAATCACATAAGCCTCTTTCATGACTTATACTGTTCTAACCAAACACTTAAACTGAAACCGAAACATAACTGATTAGAACCGTGTAATGAAACCGGTTGTAAACGGTTTTACATTTTTGTATTGTCTTACTCTATAGTGTGGGCACATATTACCTTTCACCGAAGTGTACCCTTACAAAAAACATGAGTCTATCCAAAAAATGAGTCTATCCAAAAAATGTACGAGATCCTAAGAAAAATGTTTATTGGCCCTTTTTGTTGCGTTGTTGTTGTTGCTGTTGTTGTTGTTGTTGTAGTTGCTGTTGTTGTTGTTGTTAACAGCAAAGCACTCCCCGAAGGTTTTGGGGAGTGACGACGAAGTTGACGGTCCTTGGCCGGATATGAACCCGGTGCGCTGCGGTACTCCGTTGCGGTACTGCCCGACTGTCGTGGTAGCGATTTGGTATGACCAGTGGAACCTTCTACGTCATGTCATCCCTCCATCCGTGAGGAAGGAGAAGATGGGTAATGAGAGGGGAGAGGCATCATATCCGTAGATAAAGCATCGAGTTAGCACGTCATTACCTATGTGCATATTAGTCGCCTCTTAAGACCGGTATGTCTGCCTAGGGCATATTCTAAGCCCCTAACCCGCAGGGGCCTTTTAGAAAGCACCACTTCATACCAACTTGAATTTTGTAGTAGTAAAATTTGTTTGTGCTCGTTTTTTTTTTATTTGTAAACCGAAACCGTTATCGAAATAAATCTTGATAAACGAAACCGGAACCAATAGCGGAACGTTATTTTAATCGGTTCCATACCTTTGTTCTAAAAATATTTACATTTGAAACCCCTCACATATGTCCATTAATAGTCGCCCGGATAAATATCTTTCGTATCTCATCATAATCATCATCATTTATTGGCGCTTAACCGCCTAAGCGATTTTGGCCGTTGCATATCATTCCTTTTTAGCGATAACTGACGCCAATTGGAAACCCCAAGGGAGTTCAAGTCATCCTCCACCTGTTGTTGCCATCTCAGTCGGGGCCTACCCCTTCCTCTGCTGCCGAATTCAGGCGACGATAGGAAAACCTTCTGTGCTGGAGCTTCTTTGTCCATTCGCATAACATGGCCCAGCCAGCGGAGTCTTTGGGCTTTAATTCGCTGGACTATGGTCAGATCTGCGTAGAGCTCTACGCAGATCTTTCGTATCTATGTACGTGAAAATTTGGTCGAATTGAGTTATAAATGGCGCCATCGGGTGTTTGATATCTGTTTTAGTTTTCGAAATACTTAGAGAAATTTTGCAAATTTTTATTATTTTAGACACATTTATTTTTTTTATGAAAAACAAAATGCAATATTTAACAAAACGCATTCAGAATTAATTAATTAAAGAATTTCGTGGACCAGTAGCATTCTTCCAAACTTTGGACTAAATCCAATGAAGAGTTTTTTTAGAAATTGGACTCCAAACTAAAGTCACATTTCCCAAAAGTCGTCAAACGTAACATACGACAACAATTTATCCGGGCCACGAAATGCACTGACAGTTTTTGCCTTTCCTTGAATGAGATATCTGGGTGGCGCTTAATAATAGCAAATCACAGCAAAGTAATTCGCACAATTCAAAGCTTAAGATATGTAAATACATACAAGCATAAATATATTTTTAACAAGTAAGGAAGTCTAAGTTTGGGTAAACTGAACATTAAATACCCTGCGGCACTTTGCATATGATTTTCGAAATTTTCCATTTCGAAAGTGGGCGTGGCCGAGAAGCGATTTCGTCCAATTTAGCACGCCTAGTTTTAAAAATTTATCAAAAAATCATAATAGAAGGACTAGGGGGCTCATCCTACCAAACTATACTATTTTAGCCATTTCCGTTTCCGAATTATGTCAATTTAGGTGATATTCGAAGTTTTCGAAATCGGAAGTGGGCGTGGTTGAAGGACGATTTTATCCAATTTCATCAGATATATTCCCAACGATACTAGTATGCTTTGTTCCAAATTTCATCGTTCTACCGTAATCAATTTAAAAGTTACGACCAGTCGAATTTTCTAAAATGCCACCCTCAAAAGTGGATGGTGCCACGCCCACTTTAAAAAATGTATCAAAAAATCATAATATAATGGCCAGGAGGATTCACCTATAAAATTATATGTTTTAGCCATTTCCGTTTCCGAATTATGTCAATTTGGGTGATTTTCGAAATATACCGATATTGAAAAAGGGGGCGTGGTTATCATCCGATTTCGCCCGTTTTCAATAGCAACCTATCTTCGCCAGAAAGTAATCTGTATGCAAAATTTATCGTGTACACGAACATACATACGCGGCTTAATCAACTTCTCTTTTCAACTAAGAACTTTCAAATATGGAACTCTATATCTATATCGATTATTTTGTGCAGTTACGTTGTACAGTTATGTGGACAAAATTATAATACCCTTGTACTAGTACTAGTACGCTGGGTATAAAAATTGCTGTGAATCAAGTGAATATACTTACAATCTCTTACCATCACCAATAGGCGAAATGACAATATTTAAGATCATCCTAGGAAATTTGTTGTTGTTGCTGTTGACACAGGGCCAAGAAAGTAAATTTATGTACTATGTCTGAGCACTTTTACATTTGCTAAATTAATGGTACTACATTACACTTGCTATGGTAATTTTATGTCGCTCTTGAATTAACATTTGTTAATTTCTCAAATGTATTAAAATATAATGGATTTTTCATGAATTTCTTTGTTATTCATTTGGAATTTTTTGTTTTCTCATTTACAGTACGGACAGCGTGTACCAACTGCAGCATCGCCAAGTAATACAAATTCAAGCAGCTCCTCAAACACCGGCTCACAGAGCGGAACTTTAAGTACTAGTCTGAGTAATACCAATACAAATACAACAATGGGTCCTAGTAACGGTACACCACAGCAAGGTGAACAATTGTCAAAAACAAATTTGTATATTAGAGGATTACAACAAGGCACAACCGATAAGGACTTAGTAACTATGTGTGCACAGTAAGTATTAATGATAAACTATGTATCTATATTCTAAAGCGGGAAACAGAATCAGTCCGCCAATAGCTACTCAAGACTTTTTAACGTCAATTTTAGAGCAAATTCTACTTTGACGTATCCGTCGTATCTGGCGTTACTCATACAAACACCCGCAGTCTACTTTGCTGTCAATTGTTTCAACGTACCGACGGACTGATTCTGCTGAACGCTTAAGTCCCTGACCCGCTTGAGCCTAGACTACTCTGCTTCCCTTGAATTAAAAACGGGTGCCGCTACCGTGCAATGAAACCTCAAATTAGGCAGAAAAATACAAGTGTACATCTAGAACTTTCTGGCTGAATTTATACTAATCAGTAAATATCCATTTCATACTAGTATACAACTATATCTTTCTAAATGAAATCTTACCAGTTAGAAAATACAAAATTCATTCTTTTCGTTTGCTTCTTTTTTCTCTTACAATTCTCAGATGCTTTTTCGTGATAGGGTAAATATAAATATTCACTGCTTTCTCAAGCGACTGGTATTTTACAACTAGTATAATTCTAGTATATCATGACTAGTACATGACTGGTATGTTCTGGTCGAAATCTGACAATTGACATTTCGTAGCACATCAACACGTAATAGATACCAGTTACTTATATCGTCGGTGATACTGCAATTCGTGCCATATCAAAAAAAAAAACAATGTTTGTTTTATTCCTTATTAGGACACTTTATCTGTCCCTACACACTCCTACAAACCAGTTTTACTGATTTGCCAATCAGAAGACAGAAAAATTATGAAAAGCAAAATTATGAAAAACAATTATATGCAGTAACCATGCTGGGTAAAGCATCATATTTCTCTTGACAATTGTGGTATGTCCTAACTCGAAGTAGGGAAAAGTCCATTCACTTATTATAGTCTAGGCCTTGCTTTCAGTGTGACACTAAAAGAATTTAACGTGAGTTGTAAAAAAAAAAAAAAGATTTTATTAAGATTGGTTTTGGTGACATAGAACGTATTGTATCGCCGACGATATCCGTTATCAAACCAGAAAGGAATGACAAAAATGGTAAGCCCTAGCATCTGCAGCGTGTGACAGGATTCCAACCCTAATGGGACTTACACGGTGCATTAAACAGAACAAATTTTTTGTAAATTTAACTAAAACACGAAAATTTGACATATGCCACCTGGGGGGCTCATATAAAAAATCTCGAGTTTTTAGAAGTAATACTTCTAACTTTACTACAAATCAATATTTTACATCCTGTGAAGAATCTTTCAGACCATCAAATCCGAAAAGATTCCAAAATAGCAATATGTGTCATGTCAAGAAAATTTATTGCAATACGTGCTATGTCATCTTTTCTTCTAAATGGATCTAGGCACAAAGCTCATTCGCATACTATAAAATAGTCTTTAACTGCAGTATGAAACTATAAGAATATTACTTTCATAGCGAACAAATACAAAAACTTATACAGTTTTTTCGCTCTACTGAAAAGTTTGGTTTTCCTGATATAGCACGTATTGCAGTATCACCGACGATATGGAAAAGAGACAAAACACTGACTAGTTGGGCCCGGTTCACCAACTAGTTGTAAAGTAGTTTTTCAACTAGTTGCTGTCGCTGCGGGGCGATTCCATGCTCACTTCACTTAACAGAACGCTAAGTGGCAGTTCTCAAGTCAAGTCAAGCTATCCTAAGTATGGGTAAAGTTATTCTGAAGTTTTCACAAGGGTGACTGACCAGGAATATAATAATGGGACCCCAATGTCAGGGTAATGCTTTTTACGATGCTTGTAATACCTCAGTTATGCCATATATCGCAAAGCCAAAGCTAAACATTTCTAAAATATTGCGCCTTCATAAAGATATATTTTAATGCAATACAAAACATTTCACTTGTTTTAGCACACCGCAAAAAACCCGTCACGTTTTTATCTTTACACTTTTTTATGTAATTTATTATTATTTATGTGCATAAAAGAAAAAAAATTAATTTCTCACTTACTAATTTTTTTGCACAACTTTTTCTATTTACAGATATGGGACGATTATATCAACCAAGGCCATTTTAGATAAAACAACAAACAAATGTAAAGGTATTTTTTTTCTTCACCATTACTCATCTTTATTATTTATGTGTGTTTTTGTTGTAGAAATCTGATTTTGTTAAGCCTAAATACAATTTACAAATCGAAATAGATTAATGCGATCTTTTAGTTAGCTTTTGATAGTTGGCGCAATTTGTTTCAATGCACTATGGTTTAAATCACCATGTTCTGCGGCCAAAAATCAACCAGTTAAGATAGAGACTTGTAATTTTGTTCACACATATTTGATACGCCTAGAAATAATTTGATCACTATTACTACTTTTTTCTGAAGAATTTTTTTGGATAATCTTATGGACTGAGGGGTTCGATTCCTCCTAATAACCTTATTTGGCAGTATTATCAACTTAAACGGTATGATTGAAGTGAAGAGCGGTTGATCAAAAGGCCCCGAGTCACTATCCAGAAATGTTTGCTTAAGTAATGACTGACCAGTTTAACCATCAAACCCATCAGTATGACCAACATTAATATAATGGGATTAGTTTTAGACGTTTGCTGGTAACCCTACCTGTAAGAATTTTTGTTGGAACACGAATTAAAATGCCCACCAAAATTCGGAACTAACAAAAAAGCGTCATCGGCCGCAGTACATAGTCATTTAAACCATAGTGCAGTGGTGGTTGGTCGTGGAAAATTACCCTTTTTGAAGAATTTTTCACTATAAAAAAAAAAAAATTGCAATTGATTGATTTCAAACCATGATTTTCTTCGAAGATTACAGCATTATGGAGTGGAGCACGAGGGAACTCTAAAAAATCAAAAGACATGCTATTGTAAGGGTTTTCCTAATTTGGGTACATGATTACCACACTTTACATTTATCGTCGCAAAATTTTTTATTTACGATGTGGGAATTTTGCCGGAAATTTAGCGGATATTATATGCCATCATTGCTCATATTTTGCGGATTGGTCGAGTATATTGTGTAAAAGCTGATGTATGCGCCCTCCTTATCTTAGCCCTGGCTTAAAGATTTCCGGCATTCGGAAGCTTTTCCTTCAATATACATATCGTCGCTGGCTTGCCAGAAGCATGAATATGCCAAAATTAAAATTTTAGTAAATCGTATTTGAAAGTTTATTATTCCTCTTGCAAAATTTGAAGTTTTAGTTTTTGACATAAATATATTTTTGCAAGTTAGATTCTCATTATACCCTTTCCACTGATATAGGTTTTAGGTTAATATTCCTTCAATTCCCCTTTTCTAAAGTAAATTTTTTAAAATTTCCGTTGTGCCAGAACCATGAATCTGTAGCACATTCACGTTTTTGGCGCAATGAAAATGTTTAAAAATTGAATTTCTGTTTTTTTTTTAATTTTCGTTCAATGCAATACATTCGTGTTCCTTACTCAACGAAAATGTTTAAAAACTTAAAAATTCAATTTTTAAAAACTTAAAAATTCAATTTTTAAACATTTTCGCATTCGTTTTTCTGGCACAATTTTCAGAAATTGAACTAGGCATTCATGAAAATGGCACTGCAAATTTCCGGAGGTTCCTTGGACTTTGGAAACCCAAGATTTTCGTGAATCGTAGAGAAACGAAAGAATAGTCACATTCATGCCTTTGGCAAGCGAGCGACGATATATTCCCGTTACAGATTTTCTCCGATATCTGATTATTAATAAACAAATATCAATTTAGTTCAAACAAATGTCAATTTAGTACAAACCAAAAATCTCTTTCGATTATGTATTCATTTCGCTTTTAGGCTTGTTCATTGGATTTTCAACCAAATCACTCAAATTTATTGTAAAATCATGAAATTTGTTATACAAAATGCTAATCTCTTGTGTTTTTCTTTTTTCTTTCTACCACTACGAAAATTTTGTTTTTGTTGTTTTTTCCTTAATTACTTAACGCAAATTTTGCTATAATTTTCATTCCTTACAATTTGTTGTATGCGACACTTTTTTATCCTCTCATCAATGCAATAAATCATATTAAATAATGCAAATTGTTCACTTGAAAAATCAAATTTTCAATCAATTCGTAAAACATCAATATGTCTAACAAAAAAAAAACAAATACACGCTAATTTTACGTGCCAAAAACAAAAACAAAATATTCTTTCTTTTCAGGCTACGGCTTTGTCGATTTCGAGTTGCCAGCATACGCCGAGGGTGCCGTAAAGGGTCTACAAGCAAAGGGCGTTCAAGCTCAGATGGCCAAAGTGGGTATCTGGGTGCTTCATAGGCCGGCCATTGTACGTTTGTTTGCATGCAAGTAATACTCACCCCCACCCCCACTTCTCTAGTTGGTTATTATATTTTTTTTTCGATTTGTTTATGGATTACTTTGTATGTCTTTTTTTTTTTTTGATGATTTTGGTAAAACGCAAAACAACAACAAGTTAAAGATTCCATTATTTTTTTTCGATATTTGTGTTTTTTTTTAAGTGTTATTATTATTTTAATTTTTATCATAGCAGGAAACTTAAAAAAGTTTTGAAATTTTGATATCTGAGATCCCATACCACTTTTACCTGGTCTTTTTCTGGAAGCCTTGTGCTTTAAATGTTTTTATACCTTTCATGAGCATGAAATGGTATTATAACTTTGGTCCGATGTTTGTTAGTATGACAAGAAGAAGTGATAGATCCACCAATAAATATACCGATATGATCAGGATGACAATCTGAGTTCATTTAGCCATATCCTTCTGTCCGTCCGTCTGTTTGAACGCAAACTAGTCTCTCAGTTTTCATTTTATGTGGGCTTTTATGTGGGATTAGACATTTTCCGGAACCCACTATTACACCTTTATAACCAATATAACACATCGCCCCCATATAATCGATAGTTCCGATAATTTCGGCATGAGCTATAGTTAAATTTACACAGGCTGTACTGTACGAACAGTACAAATCGTGACGCTTATTCATGAAAGGTATATACCATTCGGCACAGCCGACGACAGCTTTCCATGCTTGTTTTAATCTGATTTAAGCTTATTCAAGCTGTTCCAGTCCTAAGGGATTTTCCAGTTTCTTGGGACTGGTGAGCTTCAAGGAGTTTTTACTACATACTTTGAGAGCCGCGGGAAAAGGTTCTACTACAAACATACAGACATATAAACATACATCTTTAAAAACCACCATAAAAACTTGCTATTCCGTTCATTGTTCTAATTATCGGCATTCGAGTTGGCAACAAAGGATAGCCAACAGCTACATTAAAGTTAAAACAACCCACATGAAAATCTTCAATAAAAGAAGGCGGCAGTATCTATATTAAGCCCACTTTATTGCCCCAAGAAATAATACATCCTTGTATAATATCTAAGTATGTATGTATAAGTGTTCCTAAATATGTGACTAAATATACTTTATATGAGCATAATTCGAATCCTTAAGTTGCCAGTCTTAAAGAAAACTTTACGTACATACATACATACACCATTCTTATTTGCTTGTTTGTATGTCGCTCGAGTTCAAGGAACTACCCTAATAAATGTTGCCTTTCGTCGTTAGGGGCAAGCTCCTTATCATTATTTTTTTTTTGCTTTGCCGTCTCATACATTTTTTTTGCTACACCACCCCAAACAATGATGGATCATAAAAGCAAGAAATAGCATTTTTTCATATTTCTCTACGCTGCATGGCGCTTTTTCTTACAATCCCACACGCAGGGTATGGGCACCCTGTAGGAAATATCTCTAATTCTGAACTGGTTTAAGCTTATTTGTCTCATCTATTTCGACATAGATTTCTTTTGTATTCGGTGACGGGAAACAATTCCACTTTACATAACTTTTTTAATTCCTTCTGGTAAGTCAAAGTGGCTTACCTTGAAATTTCATTCATCAGACCACCGTAAAATGTCGTTATAGGAAAACCCATTATAAACGCGGTTTTCCCTTTTTCGGAAATTCAAATCTTTTTCAATCAAAAATTTCCAGTCCATCATACTTTGCAACCAGTTGACCCTTTCTAGTGATCAAATAGTCATGAGGCAAAACTGGATGTGTATCATGTTGTTGTTATTGTTTTGGGTGTTATATGACAAAAACACTCACCAAAGGTTTTGAGAAGCGCTGACCATAATGACAGCCCTTTTCCGGATATGGACCCAATAGCCCGACTGTCGCGTGTGCAACTTGGTATGACCAGTGAAACCTTCACGTCATCTCATCCGTCCTTCTGTATGCAAAAAGAAGGTTGGTAATGAGAGGTAAGAGGCATATTCGCTGATCAACAACTAAGTTGCAAGTCATTATTTACTTCTTGAGAATTTTAGTCACCTCTTTCGACTGCCATACCTACCTCGGGCATATTCTAACCAGGGCCAATCAGAATTGGAAGTGAGGGTGTATTCCCAACAAACACAAAAGCTAGATATCGATTAGAGGTACATATATTAGAGAACTAGCCGCATTCTCTTATATCCAGCGTTAGAGGACGACTCGACAAACACTTGAGAAACATGGTGGTTTCAAACAAAATGTGACTTAATTCTCAAATCGAGAGAATCATAGTTGCATCGGTGCTTGCCAGTGGGCAACTGAGTAGAATAAACGACATCTATTGATTGGTCAGTGCGATCATAGCGCTCTCACAAACGCAGCAACAATTTCATGGTTCGAGAGGCCAAGCAAAGAGCATAATTATCCCTGTGAATTTGGTTATCTAAATTTTGGACAATTGTCCTACTAGTTGACGGGGGCTTGTTCTAAACCAATAACCCGCAGGTGCATTTCATTCCTAACTATAATTATCGCTGCAGGGTACATATGCCTTTGGATATGGGCATCTATTATACAATTCTTACATTGTTGCAACATAGCAAAGAGCGACATTAACTTTGCCAATCGCCATGGTAGTTGCTGTTATTAGTCATCATAATTATAATTACCTTCAAAAGAACGGTATGAAGAGCCTTTTATCGGCTATATACCACGTTTCAGGAGAAAAGCACAAAAATGCCACACAAAAAATTTATTTAACAAGGCTTCATTTATCAGTCCAAACCGTTGCACTTTTTGCCAGCTGTCAATTATAGAGACACACCAATACATCCATAGCAACAAATTAACAGCAAATCAGCAAACAATTTTAATCATTTTCAGTTTAATTACTTGTATGTACGAGTGAAATGTTAATTTGTTCGTGCTAATTTTTTTCTCGAATCACATCCTAAGTAAATAACAAAACTTTTTAAAAGTTGATACGTGCTAAAGCAAGGTAACTTTAATTGCTCAAATACTTTAGTTGTAGTTCCGTAGGTTTTTTTTGTAACTTATTTTTATACAAACTTTTTTGTTGTTTTTTTTTTTCTTTCATTATTAGTTAATATTTTTAGCTTTCCCAAAGTCCTATATAACTATAGTAATATAAACTGGTAGATACCAAAAAAACAAACTTTGAAACAAATGTAGTTCCATCATTAGTCAAACATTCGATAGACATTTTAGTACAAGTTTTTTTAGTTCATGTATCTATATATCGATTTTTTTAAGGTTCATCATCCTTTTAGTATAAACTTTGACCATTTTATATTATAGCATACATATATGTATATCAAAACGTAGTAGAAATATCATAATCGAGTGTATGAATGTGTGTAGCAGCTGTAGATTAAGAAAGCTTCGAAAAGTTTAAGGCAGAAATGCAGCAAAAAGTTATGTTCTTTTACAGATACAGTAGTTCTAAGTATCCTCATCAACAATCCGATTAGAATATCCTTAAATTTGATTTGTGGACTGATAAGATATCGCTCATTTGCTGCAACATCGCCATAACTCAGCAAATGTGATATTACAGAAAACGCATTTTTAGTTTTTGAATTGATGATTTTGGCCCTTATTGGTATGGAGACAATTTTATCATCAGATTTCCAAAGGCTCAACCCCTAAATCGATAGTAATATAGCCGAAGATATCACAAAAAAATTGTATCCCGATTGGAGACGGTTTAACGTGTCGCAAGGGGGTTAAAGTTCAGATTGCTCTATGGAGACGCAAAAAATAAAAGTAATTTTTCTTTTATCTAATACCTACTCGAAATTGGTAGCACTATGGTGGGAGATATCACATGCAAAATCTGGTCCGAATTGGAAACGCGTAAGGTAGGTAGTCTGAACTTTAGCCCCCCTGCGACACGCCTTAGGCGTTTCCAATCCGGACCAGATTTTGCATGTGTGTCGCAGGGGGGCTAAATTTTGTATGTGGTATCTCCCAAGATAGTCCTATCGATTCCAAGTATTAGACACTAACCCCCTTGCGACACGTTTTAGGCGTTTCCAATCGGGACCAAATTTTGCATGTGATATCTTCGACCATAGTGCTAGCGATTTCGAGTATTATAAAAAAGAAAAATCACTTTTATTTTTTTAGTCTCCACATAGCAATCTGTACTTTGACCCCCCTGCGACACGCCGAAACCTTCTCCAATCGGGATAACAATTCTTGGGCGATATAGTTGACCGTGCTGCAATCGATCTAGAGGGTGAGCCTGGAAAAAATACTACATTTTATTATAAGGATCACCCTAATATTTATATGGTATAAGTAACACTTTGCAGTTGATCAAACATATTATTTCCGATATATTAGTGATGTTAACTCAAAATTTGGATTTTTTGAGTTATGACGATGTTGCAGCAAATCAGCGATATATGAACTGATTTCAGCACATCCCTTGCTTAAGTGGGCAAATATCCACTCCTTAAAGAATTCCTAAAAATGATACCCAAAACGAAACGATAAGCAAAGTGCCCAGTTGGGAGAAATCTATCTGACAATTACCTGGTATAGTATGGAGCGCAGATGCTTTTTTTCAGTCGTATTCTCTATCCATTGAGATCTTACAATCACTGTAATCATTTCAGAAATTTAACAAATGTTTTAATATATAAATATGCGACACGCCTTAGGCGTTTCCAATCCGGACCAGGTTTTGCATGCGATATTCCCGACCATAGTGCAAAGATTTCGAGTATTAGATAAAAAGAAAAATCACGTTTCAGCAAACTTTACTTTCACCATCCCCTCCCTGCGACACGCCTAAACCATCTCCAATCGGGATAAAATTTGTTGTGTGATATCTTCGGCTATATTACTATCGATTTAGGGGTTGAGCCTTTTGCAAATCTGGTGATAAAATTGTCCCTATATAAACAAGGACCACCCTAATGTACATACATAGGTATGTAAAGTGACACACGACATTTCCCTATAAATCATACTTTGTCCGTCAGTAAGGTATTGATATCGTCTATCTACTTACACATTTCAGCTAAGCCAGTGATAATTTTAGATTTATTTAATACAGCTTTTGTGTGGTCGTACATCATAATCTGATACGAATTGTTTATCAGTTTCGCAAATTTTCAACTTACTAAATTCTACTCTGCCTTAAACTTTGCTAAGTTTAACTTATCTTTCTAGCCAAATATAAAATGTTTACTGAAATTTGTATTTGAAAACACTGAAATATTTGTTTTCTTCAATAATCCCTTTAGCAGTAATAAGAGAAGTCTTATTTATAGAGGTTTGTTCTCCAAAATGTAGGTAACTAAATACCACTTTTTATTAGATGATAAAAAAACATACATACCAATGTTAAAATTACATATTTGCAGTTCCAGAAAGTTACATTTCTCTATTCTTAGAGTATCCCTAAATGTATAAATTGTACAGAAATATATTAGGTAAATTAGAATAACGTTTAAAATATTTATTTATGTATTTATAGAGATTGTAAAATTTGTAAGATCAACAAAAAAGCTCTTTTGTAGTAGATTACAAGTACTTAGTTTACTTAAAACATTTTACGGAAACACAATACTAAAGTTAAACGTAAAATATGCTAGACACAATCAAAAATCTAGGAGATATATATTACACCAACCCTTCGATGAATTTGTTCAGCGTCCAATAACTTATTGTTGTTTTGTTAAAAATTATCGAAAAACTAAAAGAAAACTAATAAGATATGTAAATCAAAATTAAAAGATACATATTCGCAAAGAATATTCAAAGAGATATATTGTGAAATTTTTGAAAAATCCACAAAGAAGCGGGGAGTCACATTTCATTCTTCATAAAAATATATACACATTTTCTAAATAATTACATTTACCAAACATGAATACTAATCAAATTGATTGATGTCGCAAATTGGCTGTCTTGAAAGAAAATTGGCGTATACTCTTTATATAAAAAAATATACTTGGAACATGCATCTACTCCTCACACATAAACTTGTAGTTAGTGAAACATAAAATTAATATGAAACACCATAGAACTACCAATACTTTTTCCATATTCCATATTCGTTCAAATATTTTTTTAGCTTAATTGTAATGAATTCGAAACATAAAAACCGAGTAGTAACATTCCTTAGGTTTTTTAATAAATTCGAGTTTAGAGTTATAGTCGAAAAAGTTGAAAACTCAATTGAGTCGATCAAAGTCGCTCAAGTCCCTATACGAAAATAAATAAATTTAATTTCTCAAAACTATGTTACGAGAGACTTGATCAGATTTGATGTGTAACATATTTATAATAGTTACTAATATTTCAAATTTGTAATAAAAAAAGAATAGGCGGCCGCCGTGGTGTAGCGGTTAAGTGTTCGGCCTTCTACACCAAGTCGTGGCGGTTCGATGCCCGGCAAAAGTAACATCAAAAATTATTTAGAAAAAGACTTTTTCTAAACGGGGTCGCCCCTCGGCAGTAGTTTGACAAACTCTCCGGGTGTATTTCTGCCATGAGAAGCTTCTCAGCAAAAAATTCATTTGCTTTGCAAGTGCCGTTCGGAGTCGGCAAAAAATTGTAGGTCCCGCCAACTTGTAGGAAAAACTCAAAAGCAACACACCACAAGTTGGAAAGAGAAGCTCGGCTAAAAATCTCGTTAGAGGTTATGATAATCTGTTGGTATATCGCCGCAATTTTATTCTACAATATTATATAGTCGATATAGGGGCGTTTCCAGCGTTATGGACATTCCATGCTGGCACACTATTTTCTGTATACAACCTAGAGAAGGCTTTGGATCAGAATATTTTGTTTTGCCATATATAGCCTCTGTACTCATCTATCTAGGGCCATCAAAACGTTGCCACTATAAAAGGGTTGAAACTTGTCGTTCGGACGTTAATAAATCGTATCTTATATTTGATGTGATTTAAGATTTCCTTAAAGTTCTATGAATAGGTTCGTCCTACAAAATATGGTGCATACGCGATTAATAGACTTATACTGCATTAACATTATCTTTATAGAGAAGTTTTTTGTTGGACAAATATCGATTTTAATTTTGTTCGGACGTTCCATTTTTTGGTTTTAAAGAAAACAGCATCCTTTGTTACACCAAAAAAAAAAAAATTTACCACATATTTTATTGCAATTACCTTGCTTAAGCATAAATTCTGAACTCCAAAACGATCCACACCCTGTAGGAAAAATCTCTAGTGCAGAGCTAATTCGCTTCTAGTGCGTTCCGAGCCAGTTTTAGTTCGCGAACTATCTTTTTTACATGAAATCAATTGGAGAATTTAACATGGCGATGTCCTAGGCTGGAAGTAGTTAAAAATTCGACAGTTCAGGTTAGGTTCAAGTGGCTGCCGCAGAGGCACACTTAGGCCAGTTTTGAAAGGCCCGTTGTGATACCACCAACACAAGGAAAGTCAGTCCCGGGACCCAGCCATATGGAAAATCCCTGAGTTGTTGGGATTTTCCACATAGCAGAATCCCGGGACTGACACTCCTAAACCGACACCGTTACTCCTCCTCGAACCATTTAGCTGACTTTATGAAGCCCATCAAGTCCTTTATGTCCAGTTCCGCGATCTGGCTTAGGCTATCTAGGAACGGAACTCCCAAAAAGCGCGTTTTCGCGCCGCTTAAAGCCGGACAGTTGCAGATGAGGTGCTCCACTGTTTCCTCCTCCTCATCATCTTTGCAACTCCTGCAGCATCGTCGGTAGGGCACACCTAGCCTTTCTGCATGCCTACCAATGAGGCAGTGACCGGTTAATACCCCTATCAATATGCAGATTTTCCTCCTAGTTAGGGCATAAATGCGTCTAGACCTTTTAAGATCCCATTTTGGCCAGGTTTGTTTCGATATCCGACACCCTGGGGATTGCAGCCATCTTTCGTTGGCTTGACGGAGTGTGTGCTCCTTCAGCATTAGTTTGCATGTGGCAAACGGCATACCTAAGCGCTCTTTATCCTGAAGAACCTGCTTGGTCGTGATTCGACAGTTTAGATCTAGTTCATTTATTGGTACTTTTTCTATAGTTCTGAAAAATTTCTAAGCATAGAAACGAATATAAATTAAATACAAAAACTTAAATTGAAATACGAATCCAAATACCTTTTAATGACTCCTCAAATACTGGTTTCGAACTAGTGAAAATGTAATCACTAACGTCGTAGTTCTTATTGGCCACTTTATATCTAGTTCTAGTTCAGGCTAGTGCCTGAGTTCCCTGCGGGACATATAATGTGTGTACATATATAAATTCATATTTATGTACATATGTAGGGGTCGGTCAAGTTGCGTCCGATATGTGCCTTTGTAATGTAATCAACAAGCTTGGCCTAGGAGCATTTTCAAATTTTTTTCTTTGGTTGACACATTTTCGGAAACCCCCATATATTACACCTGATTAAGTTCTTCGTAAGATAATTTTGAAAAAAATGCAGTTATTTATTTTCGTATTTGCTATGATATAGGTATTTAAGCGACTTTGATATGTATCGACTCAATTAGTAGTGATATAAGCCTACTACAACAACCAATTTTATATCAAAAATAAAAAAAGTTGAATGTGCTTAAACTAGTTCGACTATAGTCCGTTAGTTATTTACTACAATTAACAATTTTTTATTTCTAACTAGCATTAATTTGTAAAAATTAAACTTTCTTTAAGCGTTGACAGATATTTTAGACAGTACCTTTTTTTAAATAATTCATACATACTAGTATTTACTAGTGATATTTCAGTGAAGAAATGTAATCCTTAGAAATTGCGTAACTATGTAAATCCTTTGTGATTAGAACACTTCTTTCAAATAGTCAGATAAAAAAATTGTAAACCATTTAAAAAAGTAGACGCTACTACTGTGCCGGCCATATTTATGAAATGAAATATAATAGACAGTATTTTAAGTACATTATATCATATATGTATTTTTATGCAAATATTTTAACTTATGCTAACTTCTGTAAGTGTATACAACTCAGAAATCTGTATATTTATTGAAAACTATTCAATCAATATTTACAGTACTTAAAGGATAAGTATTTCACAAAGAATCGGTAGACTCAACTGACTCAAACGAAAACATCATACCATCAAATTTGTCTCTATATATTTTATATCGTCGCTCGCTGAAGCATTTATTCATGTTTCTGGCAAAACGAAAATTTTAAAAAATTTAAAAATTTACCCACTTATTCATTAAAAAGTACCAACGGTTTATTAAGATCTTATTATTCAAAATTTGTATGAAAATGTCATTTTAAAAAGCTTTATAAACCAATTTTATTTTTTATGAATATGGGGGTTAGTTTTTACACATTTTTATTGCGCCAGAAACATGAATATGTAGCACATTTGTTTTTCTGGCACAATTATCAGAGATTGAACTACACAACTAAAGAAACTCTATCACTTATAAAACAGGGTTATGAAAAATGTGTTTTCTGGTTTACCAAAGTTGTGAGAGTGCCCCGCACGCCAAATTTAAGAATCATTTTCAGGGCTCAGCCCATACAAAAAAGATAGTAAGAAATGGAAATCGGTTGAGTCTACCGATTATCTAGGTATATGCCAAAAGCATGTGTTTGTGCTTTGCGGAGATCAAATTTTCTGTAAAAAATATTTTTTTTGTTTTTTCGAAAGTTCTTTATATTTGAAATTTTCGGGCAGGTTCTGCAATTCGGTGAAATTTTGTCAAAATTTTGTAATTACACATAAGGGGGATTCGCTAAGTCTTGCAATGTGCACGGATTGCACGAAATGTATTAAGTTGGCGCTGACAATTACTTTTACTTTTTGTGAGAAAAATGAGAGGATTGAGTGAAATACAGGGTTGCTTTTTTATTTCCTACAATTCTTGCACTAAAATATAGTTAGGTTTGAGCATTGTATAAATTGTACGGATTGCATATAATTTTTTGCGTGTATTTTGTTGTTGTGACTTTACAATCCATGCAATCCGTGCACCGTTTGCAAGACTTTTGGCACAATTTTCACAAAGTGAATTGCAAAATCTGTCTGTTTCTTTTTTACCTTTATCCTGTTTGAAAGTTTATTCTTTTAATATTATCAATATAGCTTAAACTTTTTTTTCATTCCAATAGCTCAAAATTTGGAAAAAACATTAAAAATTTATATTTTTGAAAGATTAAAAAACGCATAATCATTCAGAAAAAATAAAAAGCTTTATAAACTACATATAACTACATTTTTATACAAACTTCCAGTTAGAAGAGCTTCATAAATAATTTTTAGTTAACATACTACAATTCAAAAAAAAAAAAAAATTTTAGAAAAAAAATAAAAAATTCAATTAAATATAAGCAAGTAAAGTAAAATAACATGAAAAAATTTTATAAAATTGAGTTAAAAGAAAATAAGTGCAATAAAATAAATTAGGTCAAATTAAATAAAAGAACAAGTGAGGAAGTCTAAGTTCGGGTGAACCGAACATTAAATACCCAGCGGTAATTTTCGGAACGGACTAACAATGTTATAGGCCCTAGGAGGGTTTACCTAAAGTTTTTACTATCTTAGCTATTAACCTTACCGCATTATGTCAATTTTCGAAATTTTCGATATCAAAAGTGGGCGTGGTTGGAGGGCGATTTTATCCAATTTCATCAGGTATACTCCCAACGATACTAGTATGCTTTGTGCAGCCAGTTTAAGAGTTACGACCAGTCAAATTTTCAAAAATGCCTCCATTCAAATTGGGCGGTGTCACGCCCACTCTAAAGAAATTATGGAAAAATCATAAGAGAATGACCAGGGGGATTCACCTATAAAATTATATCATTTTAGCCATTTCGGCTGCCGAGATATGTCAATTTGTGTGATTTTCGATATCGAAAAAGGGGGCGTGGTTATCATCCGATTTCGAGTATTTGAGAGAAAAGTTCTCCGGAAGATTTATGGTCCTTCCCGTGATGCCGACGGCGAGTATCGAAGGAGATTTAACGATGAGCTGTACGAGCTTTACGCAGATCTGACCATAGTCCAGCGAATTAAAGCCCAAAGGCTCCGCTGGCTGGGTCACGTCATGCGAATGGACAAAGAAGCCCCAGCCCAGAAGGTTTTCCAATCGTCACCCGAATTCGGCAGCAGAGGAAGGGGGAGGCCTCGACTGAGATGGAAACAACAGGTGGAGGATGACTTGAACTCCCTTGGGGTTTCCAATTGGCATCAGTTATCGCTAAAAAGGAATGACTGGCGTGCTTTGATAGGCGACGGCCAAAATCGCTTAGGCGGTTAAGCGCCAATAAATGATGATGACGTACTACCGTTATGTGAATTAATATACCCTTGTTCTAGTACTAGTACGCTGGGTATAATAAAGTAAAACCGAAAAATTGGTTAAATTAAATAAAACAAAATAGTGATAAAATAAAATGAAAAAATAAAATAAAAAAACTTAATTAAATAATAAACAAAAAAGTATATAAATTAAATAAATAAAAAGCTAAATTAAAATATTGAAAAAATAAAATGAAATAAAGTAAACTAAAATTAATAATATCGTCCCCGCTTGCCAGGGGCAGGATGTGATAATTTTCTAGACATATATACTATTATGTTTTTGGCGCAACAAAAATGTTTAAAAACTGAATTTTAAAATTTTTTTAAATTTTCGAGAGAAAACTGAATGTGTAGAAAAATTGTTACGTATACAACATGGTGTCTGTCGTTGAGCGCAACACATTCATTTTTCTGGCAAGACAAACTTTTTAAAAATTAAAAAATTCTGTTAAACAATTTTTTGAAAATTTTTAAAAGATGAATGTGCCGAATCTCGAGGAATTGAAGGAATATTAACGTAAAAACTATATCGGTGGAAAGAGTATAATGATAATATAACCTGCAAAAACATATTTATGTCAAAAACTATGAATTCAAATTTTGCTAGAGGAATAAACTTTCAAATACGATTTCCCAAAATTTAAATTTTGGCACATTCATACTTCTGACAAGCGAGCGACGATATGTATAATCAAATAAAGTATTTTTCCCTTATTGCAACAGATATTCATATGTCACATCCCATGAAAGTAAAAAAGGTTTCCCTATCTTATACGAAGAAAAAAACACTAATTATTCTCTCAACAATTACAAAAAATTATAGATTTTTTAATAAATTTAATTAATTAAGGCTGAAAAGAGTGCAGTTGATGTTAATCGTATTTTAATGATACCGTCAAACGAAAGCATACACACAGTTATTGGTATGATTAATGTGATTCAGATCACATTTGTATATACGTAGGTATAATTTATAATAAGTACATTTATGGTTACATATGTATTTTTATAGGGTAATTAAGTGATTCAATTAACTTACAACAGGATCATACATACATTACAAAATTTCATTGAAGAACAGGACACACTAACATACAGACATTATTACATGCATACAAACACACAAACATATGTATGTATATACTCATTTACACAAGCCAGGCACTCGGTTATCATAAATGAAGACATGCATGGATGAAGGGGGTATGTCGCATTCTCACTCAATTTCTGTTTTTGGCATTGGTGAATAGTGTTTATGCAGATCTATAATTCTGTCTTATCAGAATCTGCCTATCGTGAAAATTGTAGAAGATAATTCATGGATGAAGGGGGTATGTACACAACTTTTCAAAATGAATTGTGGAAGAAGGAGGTATGTTTCTATTTTTTCATATAAAACACTAAATATAAACTTATGCTTTTTATTGCATATTATGCAACGTCTTTTATGGCTTTGCATAATTTTTTTGTCAGTTTTCCATAAAGATTCGAAAAACCTCAAATGTTTAAGCAAAACTTTAAAGCCGATTTTCTCGTTTCACTCAAAATGCGACATACCCCCTTCATCCATGCATGTCTTCAAATATGTACATACATACATTCATAAAGTTTCATCTTGCAAACTTACGAGCATTTACTACAACACTACACTGCATCAAAACACATATACATACATACATACATACATTTACACGCTTTATCACAATTGTTTGCTATAAAATTGAAATCGAACTAACCAATGAATATTTTATTTTTCAAATATTTTCTTCAAACTAATTCTCGTCTGTTGCAACGTACGCCGACCAAAACAAAAACAACGTGTGGTGTCCAAAAAATAAAAATAAACAACAACACGAATGCCAATTTAAACAAAATGCCATTTATCTGCATACACACACATCGTGCATCCATCAAAAACACTTTCAATTGAAACAACAATACTAAAACTTCAACAATAAATTAAAAAAAAAAAATACAAAACTATGCAACACTTAAACACGCTCTCGAACTGCTTATGCACGTTTGTCATGTAAATAAATGCAAAATAAATAAACAAAAACACAAATCACACTTGACAAAATAAAAAAATACTAACTATTCAAATACCTTCGTATAACAAAAAAAACAAAACATATACACGCACATCTAAACACATAAATTTTCCCATCAATGGACATTCACTCGAATACAACAGCAACAAGAACAGGATCCCACAAATTTGTATATTGCAAATTTGCCACCACATTTCAAAGAGACCGATTTGGAGAATATGCTTTCGAAGTATGGTCAAGTTGTTTCTACTCGTATATTGCGTGATCAGCAAATGAATTCAAAAGGTAAGTTGACTATTTTTTATTACTTTTTATGTAAAGTTTTTTTAATTTTTTTTAAATTTATATCTATATATTTATCTAAAATACGTGTTATTTTAACACCAAATGTAGTCAAAGTAAAAAATAAAATATTTTTCATAGTTCTTATACTGACATCACCGATAATCGAACTCAGGTGTCTTACACGCTCAACCCAAGTGTCTACGTTAACGCCATCGTATACTTATGGTGATTTCGTTTCATCGAAAAAAATGTACACTCGCACGTTGATTATGTTTACACTCTTGCACTGAACAATAGGGGTATTCGCTCTTAAGTGTATGTGTAGTTACAAGGGTCTAGAAAGTACACAAAATACAATTGCAATAACAAATCACTCAGAATTGATGTTGCACTATTATCACAACCCTACAACATTTGCAGATGATTGTAGAAATCAAGTGGTGTAAGTGTGAGATCAGTGAAAGCTTTTGACAGTTGAATTTGAGATTATGTTTCTCAAATGGATAGATTTTTTGTTTATACATATGGCAACTACTCTTTTCAGTGCTTCTTGGCATTTTGCGTGCGCAGTTTTTTTTCATCATCATTTATTGGCGCTTAACCGCCTAAGCGATTTTGGCCGTCGCCTATCAAAGCACGCCAGTCATTCCTTTTTAGCGATAACTGACGCCAATTGGAAACCCCAAGGGAGTTCAAGTCATCCTCCACCTGTTGTTTCCATCTCAGTCGAGGCCTCCCCCTTCCTCTGCTGCCGAATTCGGGTGACGATTGGAAAACCTTCTGGGCTGGAGATTCTTTGTCCATTCGCATGACGTGACCCAGCCAGCGGAGCCTTTGGGCTTTAATTCGCTGGACTATGGTCAGATCTGCGTAAAGCTCGTACAGCTCATCGTTAAATCTCCTTCGATACTCGCCGTCGGCATCACGGGAAGGACCATAAATCTTCCGGAGAACTTTTCTCTCAAATACTCCAAGGGCCATCTCATCTTCTCTTGACATTGTCCATGAATCTGAGCCATACATCAGGACAGGTATGATGAGAGACTTATAGAGCGCGATCTTTGTTCTTCGAGAGAGGACTTTACTTCTCAATTGCCTACTCAGTCCAAAGTAGCACTTGTTCGCAAGAGTGATTCTCCGTTGGATTTCTAGACTGATATTATTTTCGGTGTTAATGCTGGTTCCCAAATAGACGAAGTCCCTCACAGTTTCAAATTTGTAACTATCAACAGTGACGTGGCTGCCAAGGCGCAGGTGCGCCGATTCTTTCTTTGATGACAGCAAATACTTCGTCTTGTCCTCGTTGACCGCAATACCCACTTTTTTCGCTTCTTTATCCAGTCCAGAGAAGGCAGCGCTTACCGCGCGGTTGTTAAGGCCAATGATATCAATATCATCGGCATACGCCAGCAATTGCACGCTCTTGTAAAAGATTGTACCATTGCGGTTTAGCTCTGCTGCTCGAATTATCTTCTCCAGCATCAGGTTGAAGAAATCGCACGAAAGGGAGTCGCCCTGTCTGAAGCCTCGTTTGGTTTCAAATGGCTCAGAGAGGTCCTTCCCGACTCTGACGGAGCTGTTAGTATTGCTCAACGTCATTTGGCAAAGCCGTATAAGCTTTGCAGGGAAGTCAAATTCAGACATGGCGGCATACAGGCAACTCCTTTTTGCGCTGTCAAAAGCGGCTTTGAAATCGACAAAGAGATGGTGTGTGTCGATTCTTTTATCATGGGTCTTCTCCAGGATTTGGCGTATCGTGAAAATCTGGTCGATGGTAGACTTACCAGGTCTAAAGCCACACTGATAAGGTCCAATCAGCTTGTCTACGATGGGCTTCAGTCTTTCACACAATACGCTAGAAAGAACCTTATACGCGATATTAAGAAGGCTGATTCCGCGGTAGTTGGTGCGGTTAGCGGGATCGCCTTTCTTGTGGATTGGGCAGAGCACACTTAAATTCCAATCTGGAGGCATGCACTCGTCTGACCATATTCTGCATAAGAGCTGATGCATGCTTTTTACCAGCTCTTCGCCTCCGTGTTTGAACAGCTCGGCGGGTAGTCCGTCTTTTCCAGGCGCTTTGTTGTTTTTCAGCCGGGATATAGCTATCCTCACTTCATCATAGTCAGGTGGTGGGACGACTTTTCCATCGTCAGGGATTGGGGTATCGGGTTCGACGTCTCCCTCGCAATTTAGCAGTGAGGAGAAGTGCTCCCTCCATAATTTAAGTACACTCTGTACGTCGGTTACCAGGTCGCCATTATTGTCCTTACAGGAACTTGCCCCGGTCTTAAAACCTTCCGTCATCCGCCGGATCTTTTCATAGAATTTTCGGGCATCATTCCTGTCAGCCAGCATCTCAAGCTCCTCACACTCACGCCTTTCGGCCTCACGTTTCTTTTTTCTGAAAAGGCGTCTCTCTTCCTTCTTTGCCTCACGATAGCGTTGCCATACACTGCGGGTTGCGCCCGTTCGCAACGTCTCCCTGTAGGCAGCGTCCTTTTTGTCCGAGGCAGTGCTGCATTCCTCATCGTACCAGTTGTTTTTGCGGGCTCGCTGGAACCCTATAGTGGCCTCAGCGGCGGTACGTAATGAGTGAGAGATATGCTTCCATTGCTCGGTTGCATCGTTAGGTCGAGGATTGCTCTCCGATAGCAGGTGTGAGAGTCGAGTGGAGAAATTGTCAGCTGTCTGTGTCGTGCGCAGCTTCTCGACGTCAAACTTTCCTTCCGTTACTGTGCGCACTTTCTTTGCTACACAGAGGCGTGTGCGTATCTTGGCTGCAACAAGATAATGGTCCGAGTCGATATTGGGACCACGAAGGGTACGCACGTCCAGAACGGTGGAGCTATGTCTGCCGTCGATCATGACATGATCAATCTGGTTTCTTGTTCTTTGATCAGGAGACAGCCATGTGGCTTGGTGTATTCGTTTATGCTGGAACCTGGTACTACTGATGACCATATTGCGAGCAGCAGCGAAATCAATCAACCTAGTGCCGTTGGGGGATGTTATATCATGGAGACTAAATTTTCCAACTGTTGGACCAAAGACTCCTTCCTTGCCCACCTTCGCATTAAAGTCGCCGAGCACGATTTTGATATCATGTTGGGGGCAGCGATCATAAGTCTGTTCAAGTTTATCGTAGAAGGAGTCCTTCTCTGCGTCGTCCGTCTCCTCAGTCGGCGCATAGGCGCAGATAAATGTTATGTTGAAAAATTTCGCTTTGATGCGGATCGCAGCGAGACGCTCGTCCACGGGGGTGAACGCTAGTACTTGGCGGCGAAGTCTCTTTCCCACCACGAATCCTACACCACGCGCTTTGCCGCGTGTCTGGCCACTGTAGTATACGTCACAAGGTCCGATGGTCGTCTTTCCTTGTCCCGTCCATCGCATTTCCTGCAGGGCGGTGATGTCAGCCTTTGCGTTAACGAGGACATCAACCAGTCGGGCAGCGGTACCGTCCCTTGAAAGGGTCCGGACATTCCCGGTACATGCCCTAATATCCAAATCATTATGCCTTATTCGTTTTGCCGGGTCGTCAACATTAAAGGGGGTTCTCATCCGAGGCTTTAATTTATTTTTCATTGGACTAAATTTTTTACGTGGCGGGTCCCAAACCCAGCGCACAACCCGTTTTGGGGTTTTTGGAAAATATTTACACATTTATATAGCGAGCCGCTTGCTTCAAGACAGACGCCCGCTTGCAGCCGCACCTCATGGTGAACAGACGCTGCGCAAAAACCTCGGTGAGCCCTTAAACCAAGTATGTCAGAGTGGCCCCACCGGGGCTCCCTCTCTTTCTGCCGCGAGCCTAGGTAGCTCCCGTTGCCCAGAGTGCACGAACGAGGACGCAAGAGTCGGGATTGAGCAAGGTCACTTAGCAACCACACTCCATTACACTCCGTTTTTTTTATCAAAATAAAAATCAGCTGATTGTTGTAATCCCATGATAGCAAGGTGCGCTCACGCTCATCTAAGTTACACTTACAATTGTACATTGCATACACTAAAGAGCGAATACCACTAATGTAAAAGTGTTAAAACAGTGTATCCATTCTACATTAACCTGCTATCGTTAAAAAAAATTAAAAAAAAACCCTGGCCCAATATGTCAATCAGTCCAAAAGTTCGTTCATTAATAATTAGGTATCGCTTATCACCCATATTTATTTGTTATTGCAAAATCCTATTTATTTCACCAAATTTATCTGTCAAGTTAAATTTTCGTCAGCTGATTTTCAGTGCAACCAGCCACCCTGTCAAAGCTTCAGAGGGTATAAAGTGTTAGTTTTTTACACTACTGAAGTGTACATTTTTATGAAACGAAAACACATGCTGTTTGACGTTTAAACCTAAACGGAAAATGAAGAGTGTAACAAAAATGCGAATTTTTTTGATGAAACGAGACTACACTTTCTCACGTTGCTTGTTGCCTCCGCCGAGAATCGAGCTTTGACTGCTGAACGCAGATGTCTACCATTATGCCATCGTGTACACCCAGAGAAAAAATACAGTAGAACGAACTGGATTACAGGTTAGAACAACAGATTTCACATTCAAAAACCATCCAAACGATATATCTGTTGAAACAACAGTTGGTGAACAGTTTTAGCTGTTGTTTTAAAAGAAAATTTTGTTGTTTTAGGTATTCCGAGTTTGATTCTCGGTGAAGTCAATACCTTTCATGAACATGAAATGGCATTATAATTGATCCGATGCTTGTAAGTATGAGAAGAAGAAGAGATAGACCCATCAGTAAGTATACCGAAATGATCAGGATGACGAGATGAGTTGATTTAGCCATGTCCTTCTGTCTGTCTGTCTGTTTGAACGCAATCTAGTCCCTCAGTTTTTGAGATATTTGGCTGAAATTTTGTATGCGGCCACCATTTTCCAATATAGGATCCATTTGTCGGAACCAGCAAGATCGGACCGATATTACATATAGCTCCCATACAATCGATTGTTCCGATAAACGGATTTTGGGCTATAACTCCTGTAATTAAAGAGGTAGGAACGTGAAATTTTGTAAGTATTGCTCTTTTTGTATGCGAAATATCGATGTTGCAAATCATTGAGATGGGATAAATAGTTCACATAGCTCCCATACAATCGATTATTCCGATAAACGGATTTTGGGCTATAACTCCTGTAATTAAACACGTAGGAACGTGAAATTTTGGAGGTGTCGCTATTTTTATATGTAAAATATCGATGTTGAAAATCGCCGAGATGGGATAAATATTTCACATATCCCCCATACAATCGATTGTTCCGATAAACAGAACGTTAAATTTCGTAACTAATGCTATTTTAGAATGTGGAATGTCGATGTTAAAAATCAATGAAATTGGACCAATATAACACATCGCCCCATGATTACGCGGCATAAGCTATCATTATTTCGTCCATTTCATATCTTCTGCATTACATACCAATGTAATTCGCAGAAAGTTTATGGAATTTTCGGAATACATAGTTTATAGCCGCTTCGACAAATGGTGGTTTTAGCACTGCGCTAGCCTCCTATGCATACTTTTGGAAGGGACCAGTCCCTATATAAATAAAATGTGGGTAAAGTGAGCAGTCATCCAGATGCCTGTCTCAGAGCCTAGTGCTGAGTGTCATTCAGATTTGCTGCTAACTGCAACCCTCATTTAGTAACAACAACAAAATTAAATAAATGGAATTTAGTTACAGTCCACTTATAATTACAAATTAAAAATAAAATAAAAAAATTAATAATTAAAAAATACCGGCGGCGGCGGGATTCGAACCCTGACCGCCGGAGTGTGAGTTGGGTACGTCAACCACTGTGCAATACATATAATAATAAACTACTCTCCGCCCACATTTAACTTCAGCTTAGACATGGTCCTTCGAGCCGGATCAAACCAGCAACTATGGCTCTTTACTAGACGACTAAGCCGTCTAGGGCGGGGAGTATGTTTACGCGGCATAAGCTATGATTATTTCGTTCATTTCATATCTTCTGCATTACATACCAATGTAATTCGCAGAAAGTTTATGGAATTTTCGGAATACATATTAAAAATTAAAAATAAAATAAAAAAATTAATAATTAAAAAATACCGGCGGCGGCGGGATTCGAACCCTGACCGCCGGAGTGTGAGTTGGGTACATCAACCACTGAGCCACAGCTCATACCCCTTAGCCAGTAACTAAATACATATAATAATAAACTACTCTCCGCCCACCATTTAACTTCAGCTTAGACACCCCATATAATCGATAGGCTGTACTGGGATCAAACAGTGAAAGTCGTGACGCTTATTCATGAAAGGTATTTAGCCTTTTTTTTTAATTTATATATAACTAAAATAAGTGTTATTTTAACACCAAAAGTGGTCAAAGTAAAAAATAAGATATTTCTCAGAGTTCTTATACTGACATCACCGATAATCGAACTCAAGTGTCTTGCACGCTCAATCCAGCTGTCTACGTTAAAGCCTTCGTATACTTATGATGATTTCGTTTCATCGAAAAAATGTACACTCGCACGTTGAACATGTTTACACTCTTCCACTGAACAATGTAAAAGTGTGAAAAAGTTTACCCGTTCTACATTAACCTGCTATCAATAAAACGAACAAAAAACCCTGCCCCAATATGTCAATCAGACCAAAAGTTCGTTGGCTACGCTATGTTCATGAATAATTAGGTTTCGCTTATCACCCATATTTGTTTGTTATTGCAAAATCCTTTCTATTTCACCAAATTTATCTGTCCAGTAAAATTTTCGTCAGCTGATTTTCAGTGCAACCAGCTACCCTGTCAAAGCTTAAGAGGGTAAAAAGTGTTAGTTTTTACACTACTGAAGTGTATATTTTTATGAAACGAAAACATATTCTGTTTGACGTTTTATTTTCATTTTGCAAACGAAAAGGGAAAATTTAAGAGTTTAACAAAATAGGGAATTTTGTTGATGAAATGAAATCAGCTTTATGCTTGCCAGCGGTTAATTAATGCTTTGTTCTAAATGGCACCACACTTTCTCACGTTGCCTTGCTGCCTTCGCCGAGAATAGATCTTTGACTGCTGAACGCAGGTGTATACCATTATACCATCGTGTACTTATTCTTGTCTTGCAACTTTGTTCTATGACTGTAATGACAGTACCTTCGCTGTTGGATTAACTGCATATTCAGTCAATTCTACCAAATTTTGTTAAGTAAAAATTGACAAATCTAAGACTTTTCAATCAACAGTTGAATGCAGTGCCAGTGCCATTTTTTTCTGTGTAGGCCGAACACACCACGGTGGCCCTATCGTTATGCTCTGTGATATATAAAATTAACTCCTCGCCGAATTTATAGCTTTAGCGACGCTACACCTCCTCACTATATTGAAAAAATGTATCCTCTTGTTGTTGTTGTAACTAGGTGTATCCCTGCCCAATTGCCAGACAGGGTCATCCCGCGTGTATTGCTCTTGGCCGGGTCGATATAAGAAAACGGCCCGGGTCGTTTCGGCACGATGGGTACAGCACAAGTACTGGTACCGTTCTCGTAGAACCACCAATACGAGAAACTCGCCGTGTAGGCCATGTATGTCATTTAGCGTTACCCAGGGTGAACCAACGGGAAGGCGTCCTACTCTTACACCCTCTATTTTTTTAGGATGAACATTAGAGCGTATCGCCAAAAAAAGTTTAAAATGTCCCCCCTGGTTCGAATGTGCACTCGTTGGTGATTTCAAAAATGGAAAAAAAAATTTTCGGCACCCTGTAAAAACAGCGGTCTTTGATTTCAACTAGCAATATATTGTTATAAAGGTTTTAACCCGTGTCATATTTCGTCCATATAACTTTAGCTTTTATTCAAATTTAAAATTGAATAAACTAAATATAGCCTTAGATTTTCTATGCCATTCTCAAAATACTGAGCAATTTGCTCACGTAGTAAGTGATTCTTCTATAGAAGTTGCCAACGAAGGACGCCTAGGTTATATATTCGCTAAACTAAGTAGCCGAGGACGTTACAGCAAATTAGAGTCAAGGAAAGATTTAGTATAAATGCATTACATTTATTTCCTCATTATATGCAGGTAAATTTTTTTTTTTTTTAGTTTTTGGGAAACAATTTTTTTTTTTCAAATACAGGGTGTTTGTTTTAGTAAACATAGAATAAAAGCTGAACTTGGCATGATGGGCTAGAAGTTTCTATGGATGAAATGTTGCCTTGGTGAATACCTTTCTAAAAATGTATTACTTTTGAAAATCGAACGTAAAATATAGAAATTATAAAAAAAAACTCATTTTGCTGTTTTTACAGGGTGACAAAAAAAATAAATTTTTTTTTTCGAAAACCTCATAAGGTACATTCTTTTAAAATTATAAAAAATTTGATTAAAGTCAGGATTTTTTCTCTCTGTCAGGTGTTGGCTTCGCACGCATGGAAAGTCGTGAAAAATGTGAACAAATCATACAGATATTCAATGGTAATACAATACAAGGTGCCAAAGATCCACTTTTGGTTAAATTTGCCGACGGTGGTCCAAAGAAGAAGAATCTCTATAAGAATCCCGATCCAAATGCGCGAACGTGGCGTGATCCAGCTGAAGGTATCCCCGTTACCTATGATCCATCAATGCAACAAAATGGTGTTAGCGTTAATGTTGGTACACCAATTGGTGTGCCGTATTCGCGTTTTGGTGCACCACAAGTAAGCAGTTACCCAATGACAGCTAGCTCACAATGGATACCAGGCTATATGATGACGCAACCAATGCAACAAGTTGAGGATCAAGTAAGTAAATTTTGAAACTTTTGTACTCTTTACAATTGGGTTATGGGTTTTGAGAATTTATGGTGAGATTAAGCAGCCTCATCCAAATTTCCAAAACCCATAAGCCTAGAAAAGGCTCAAGAAATTAAATATACACTGTAAACTTTTTGTACAAATTTACCGTAATTATAGGGCCTATTAAGAATTAAATATTCGAAATTAGATAGTAATCACTCGATTTATCGAAATTTGGTAGATAATTTCGATACATTTCGTGATTTCTATCAAGTTTCCCGTTCCGACGGAATTGCTAAAATTACAATCGATTATAATTACGGCTATCGATAAGTTTCCACCTCTACAAATGGGAAATTAATTCCAGTTACTAGAACAAATTGAGAATCGCATTAAGCTTATACATACTTTTACCACTTTTGTATTTACAGTACATGCAAATGGCTGCTGCCCCACAATTGGGTGTTGCTTCCTACAAGCCAGACACCGTAAATCAGGTGCAACCACGCGGTATCTCAATGATGGTTAGTGGTGATCCGTCTGTGCCATATGGGCCAATGGTGCCACAACTAGCCACATTACAAATTGGAAATTCCGTAAGTACAAAATTTGTATTTTCTCTTTAATACTTAGGTTTAGAAATAACTTTTGTACATATTTACCCCCATATTCATAAAAAGTAAAATTGGTTTAAAAAAACTTTTTAAAATTACAATTTCATACAAATTTTGAATTATAAGATCTTATTAAACCTTTTTATTTTTTCTGAATCTGGGGACTAGACTTTAGACTAACACTTTAAAAAGCACTCAAAAATCATCATTATCATCGATATTTCATAAATGTTTAGGTTGCTAAAAGTTTATGTTGAGGAAAATTATGCCACAGCAGCTTAGCTGAAAAACATTTTCACTTTCACAATTCGTTTCTCTTTTTTTTATTTTCACGTTGTATTATGAAGTGTGGCAAATGTTTATTGTAATAATAATTTACTTGACCAAGAGAAATATTTATGAATTAAGCATAACTTTTTACGAAACTTTGTGCATAACAAAAGTTTGGTTATGGTTTTTTTTCGCTGCACTGACGCCAAAAATCCCACGTGTGTTTGCATATGTGTGAGAGCTGCAGACTTATCCGATTTGTTTTAGCTGTTTCGATGTGTGCATGCAGCTCATAATTGTACTAAATGGTTAAAAATATATTAAATCTTATTTATTACTCGGCGACATCACCATATAGATGTCCAAAAATCTTTCCAACAACCTGTTGACAGTGTGCACACTTTCGGCACCATATAGCAGGACGGGTGCAATAAGCAAAGCCTGCGCCTTTCGTATACTGGCCGTGTGTAAGAAGCGTGTCAAACATTATTATATGAATCAGTGCAAATGTGAGTTCTGCGCATGCGCAAGTTTTGTTTGTGTTAGTGAATTGTAGTAGCGCGTTTAAAAAAAAATATCAAAGGGCTCAAAAAGGGTCACTATCCCCATTACACAAATTGTGCATAGTTTTAGTTATAAAATCTTTGATTAGTCGATTAAATAATGAAAATACCAAAATAGTAAATCACAAAATAAATAAATAAAAATGTTCGTATTTGTTGTTTAAAAAATAATAATAAGCTACAGAGAATTTTTTCATTTGGTAAAATAATGTCATATCCGCTACCTTGGGTATTTTTGGCATGGTTTAATGTTAATTAGTGAAAGGAGTGATAAGAAAAACTAAGTGAATTTATTTACATTTTGTTCAAGTATGCATTTATTTATGCCTCTTTGTTTACAAAAGTTTAACGACATCCTTGAGATTTTGTCTCCTTCTCTCATGGTATATCTGTACTGTAATGTTTGACACGCTTCACTGTTCGGTATTATCTATATAGAAGTATTACATATATGGCAATAAGTGACTTATAGAGTGTTATTCTCGTCCATGTACCTATGTACATACTTATCCATTGCCTACCCAGACCGAAGTAGTATTGGATCCCTAGGATGGCATCTTTTTTTTTTAATGCTGGTACCCAGGTATGCGAAGTCTTTTGCTATCTCGAAATTTTGGATTAGAATATACTTTTACGAATTCGCAAATATTTTTTATAGACTACACTGCGAAAATCGTTGGATCATGTGTTCCAATTTTGTTATATTGGAGTTCTCAAATAGTAATCCTTTACAATGGCTCAGCCCACCACCTTCAGCTTATTGAAAGCCGATCATTGCTAGCGCTTTATCGGCAAAAATAACGACACGTTCGCTGTTGGACTGAGTTGTCATGAGGCAAATGTTTATTAAATCAAAAATGAAAAGAGAAAAGAAATATCTTGCAGTGCTGTGTGCTTTACCCTTCAATAATCATTGAATCCTTTGTGATATTGGAGTACTCCTATTGCAATCCTTTGACCTTTTGAAAATTGATCATTCCTCGTGCTTTATCGACAAAAATCACGACACGATCGCTCTGACAGTAGATAAGTAACAACATTGGACCACCTTTCATAGTACTCTAACCATAGGTACTTCTTCCCTTCAGTCCTAGGACTCCAATTGGAGTACTCTTAAGATAACGAACTGAGTACTCTCGATTTTGCAGGTTAGCTCTTCCTAATCAGGTTTCCTTATTCAGTCCGCGTCAGTATTTTCACATTTACCCTGCAAGCAGCGTTTTTTTTCTCCGTTCCTTCGCGGAACTCTTCTTTGTACCAGTTGCTGCCGTCCTATTTAAGAATGTGGGTATCTAGGCGGGGTGCAATAGCGCCTTGTGAAATAAGTCCCTTAAGGCCTTATTACACTATTGAAAGTGAAATAAGGCCTTTATTTCAAAAAAGGCTTTATTACACTTCGAAAGAGAAATAAAGCCTTTATAAAAATTTACCTAATTGTGCAATAAAGCCGTATTTTTTTTTTTTTATTAAACATCAGTGACAACCAACTACCGATATGATTGGGGTTATCACGAAGATTTGATTTCCGGCTGTGCGTCCGCCCCCGCTCCCATCCGCGTCTGCCGGTTCGTCCGTCCGCGCACATTCGCGCCGCCGCCCGCGCCCGCGGCCATCCACCGGACAATTTTCACGACTTTAAGTAAATAATTGAAGAACACACGTGCATAATTTTCTATATTTATGATTTATGGAGATCAAAATTGTACTATTTTACATTAAATAGAACACATTTTTCTTAAAAACTAAACAACATATAATTATTTCTTCCTTGTTATTGTAATACAATAACATCGTCATCTTCACTCCCTGAGTAGTTTTAATTTTTTTTTCTTTTTTTTTTTTTTTCGTTTTTGATACTCTTGTTACACTGTTATATTTTTTGTTTTTGTTGTTGTTGATAACACCATTTCGTTTACTAACTTGTGTAATAATGTCGTGTTAAACCACGTGTGTTGTTCAATTAATTCTTCAAAATCGTGAAAATGGAAAGTGATGATATACTTGTTTATAATAGAATCGTGCATGGGCAATTGGGTAAACACCTTTCGAAAAACGGAAGTTTTTATAAATTCATAGACCATTTACTAGATGTAGATGTGGCAAAATCAATCGATTTTAAAAAATCATTGGACGGCAGTATTTCAATATGTGTAGCAAAATTAAAATGTGTCAACTTTATGTCCAGTGTGTCGAGCCATTCTTCAAGAAGCCAAAAACATTTTTGTTTAATTTTCTTTCGTTTATTTTGATTTGGGGTTCTTTTTTTGAATTATTAATATTCCATTAATTTTTCTTAAAATGAAAATTTTTTGTTGAATTATTTATGTTCTATCAACTTTGCTTCACGTGAAATTTGTGTGTAAATATTCAATAAAATACAAAAAGAATTAGAATATTATTGTTTCATTACAAAAAAATAAAGGGCAATAAGGCCTTGAAGGCTTTATTTTTCTTTCGAAGTGTAAAAAAGCCTTTTTTAAAATAAAGGCCTTATTTCACTTTCAATAGGATAATAAGGCCTTAAAGGCTTTATTTCACAAAGCACTATTGCACTCTGCCGGGTATCTACATATTTTTTCGAAAATTAGTTAGTTATATAGGTGGAAGCGTATTGAAAATCCAAATTTATTCATGCAAAAAAATTTTGCACATTGCAAGGGAATATGAAGTTATTGCTGATTTACATTCCTTCTTTTGTAGTATCTACATAAATTTTCCAGATATCCTAATAAAAAATTTGGGTATGTACAAAAATGCCGCAGTATCTACACGTTTAATAGGAAACAGGTTGAAATAAAAGACGGATTCCTACTCCAAAGCGACGTATCTGCAATATTATTGGTAGATACTGCTGTTTTAAATAGGAGTCTCAGCTTTTTGATAATGGGTCTCCTTTTATTAATAGCAGTATGTACATACCCACGTTCTTTAGTAGGCTCGAATCTATTTTTTGGTGTTCGAGAGTAACGTATCAGCATACTGTGCTTAATAATTACCTTTTATTATTATAAATCTGTAGATACCCTAGTTCATCAGTGGGAAACCACTCATTTTGAGTGTGCCGTTCCTACTAAAAAACAGTATCTGCGTATATACTGCTTTTGGATAAGTTTTTCGAACAAATTTTGCTTTGAATAGAGTGCAGTATTTACAGTTTCGCATATACAAAAGCCGAAATCAATGTTTTTTTTTGCATAAATAGAAAGATCACATCAAAAATAGTCTAAATCGGTAAATTTTGATTTCAAAAATAAAATATTTAAAAAATTCCAGATATAAACACGTTTTGTTGAATATTTCGGTTTGAGCTAGAATGTAGATACCCACATTCTTTAATAGGACGGCAGATATATCCAATTACTTCTTAATTCGTCGGGCACTAAGTGCTCCCAATAAATACTGCTACTCCTTTTTTGGGTTGGCGCGTATTCTCAGAGAACAGGTGTACCTCAGAGAAAATTTGATATGCACATAAGCATTTACATTACTTTATTATGGTCACATCAACGAAAGAAATTTATAAGACCTTTTTGGTAGTGTTCAATATTCTGCAAATACTATGGAAGAAGTTGGATGGCTTTCCATTAATATAAAAAAAACTCATATTTGGGTATTATACTTCATTTCCGTCTAGGAATTCGACTTTCTGTAGAAATCAAAAAACAAAGAAACTCGGTTTAGAACAGCGCCCGGCAGAATTGGAAATAAGGGTGTATTAGTGGTCATCGCACCAATAAAATTATTTTATCTCTTTTTGCTCCTTCCTACCAAAGGCACAGCTTATGTTGTTAAGTAGTTGCTTTCAAGTGTATTCTACTCCAATTACTCACCGACGGGTGTAGAACGTGTCGGCTGACACTACCTGTCTCATGAGAGCGCTATGCAAGTGCTTACTCACCGACGTACGTGCCGTTGAATTTAGCGGAGAAACCAAATGCGTTAGCTCAAAACTTGGGGCCGCATTCTCTATTGCGAAACATAACCAACTCGAACATTTCGTCTAGGAATCACATTCTAACTATAATCCGAAATTATTATGTCACCCAGCCATAAAGGATGTTCCCACAATTTTGAAATGTTTGTCAAATAAAAACTTTAAAAAACTTAACTGGTTCTTATAAGTTCTGGCATGAATGACATGATTCTACAAGGATATCGTTCGTGTGGGTTATCTTTTCGCAATAGAGAACTAGGCCGTTAAGCTTAGTAAGCTATTTTCAGAAATTTACGCTTGGGCTCGCATTCAGCACATCGAAATACTGTCAGAATGTGTAGGGCGATTTTTATTTATTTTAAGCTAGTTTAATGTTCACAGAATAAGGTTTTCATTTCATTTCATTTTCTTTTCATTTCATTTTATTCAGTCAATGGTTACAAAACCTTACAGACTAGAAATACAAATTATCTTAAAGATAAAACTAAATAACACTTAAAAATAAATTGATTGCAATTTAGCCAAAAATATGGATCTAGACAGAGCAACAAAATTTCGTATTTCCTTGCATTATACACCCATCTTGACCATTTTCAACACAAATTTTGTAAATAATCGTAAAATTAGAAACTCAAACTGCATCTTCATCGTTTTGGCCATTAATAAGTGAATATTAACCGTTAAATATGAAATTTGTTTTTCTTTCTTTGTTTGATTTTTTTATAGAATTTCTCTCCATCATTACAGTATATTAGTCCAACTTATCCATATTATGCACAACCAACAATTATTCCAACAATGCCAATGACAGATTCCGAACAGGCTAGCACAGCTGCATCACCCGATGAGGCATATACACAGTATCCACATCCAGCCGCTCCCAAATAGGTCATCGCGAGGTGAGTGCGTGTGACTTACAAAAAAAAAAAAACAACTTTCAAAGTAAAAAAACAAACAAATCAAAATGCAATAAATGAAATTAGAACCTAGAAATTTTCTCTTAAAAGTCGAAAATTATGGCTTAAGCGCGTTCAATTTGCTTAAATTTATTTTTTAATTTTTTGAGATTAGTTGCAAATGTTTTATAAAGAAGAGTTTTTTGAATATTTTATACTTCGTTTTATAAATGTAAAATTAATTTTTTTATTTTTTTTTTTGTATTAATTTTTTTTTTTTTATAGTTCGCAGGTTTTTGCTTTCGTTCTGCTAGTTTACTATTAGCATATTGTGAAAACTCCATGAATTTGGTTTGTATCGAAAAATGCGCTTTCTTTTATTGTTTGCATGTCACCTAGCCCATGAAGTGTACTTTGTTTTTAAACCCATTTCATACTACTCTCATCATTCGGATCATTGTTCGCTGCGCCACAACAACACAGCGTCATAACAGCTTATTCATCCATGTACTTATAGTTGATTCACCACCATTTTCGTTTATTTTACTTTTTTCTCTTTTTTTGATCTCTTTTTTTCGTTTTTTTTTTTGGGTATGCGCTAAATATTATTTAGTTTCGCATTTGAAGACATGCATGGATGAAGGGGGTATGTCGCATTTTGAGTGAAACGAGAAAATCGGCTTTAAAGTTTTGCTTGAACATTTGAGGTTTTTTCGAATCTTTATGGAAAACTGACAAAAAAATTATGCAAAGCCATAAAAGACGTTGCATAATATGCAATAAAAAGCATAAGTTTATATTTAGTGTTTTATATGAAAAAATCGGAACATACCCCCTTCTTCCACAATTCATATTGAAAAGTTGTGTACATACCCCCTTCATCCATGAATTATCTTCTACAATTTTCAAATGTTTAAGCAAAACTTTAAAGCCGATTTTCTCATTTCATTCAAAATGCGACATACCCCCTTCATCCATGCATGTCTTCATTTATTACCTTTATTCATGAGCATCACGCTTTAGTCACACCAACACTCACTCACTGCAAGCACTTCACTAGTTTTGAGTATTTCATGAGACTCATTGTTGTGCTTCCATTTGCGCTTAATTAATTTCTAACATATTTCTTCCCATATTTTTTTATTATCTTTATACTTTCTCTAAAGCAAAATATATTCATTTTCATCATTTATTATATTCATTTAGAATCACCTGCAAAGAACATTCGTATAATTTCAAAGTTGCATACATTTCGACGCTCTCACACAAACACACTCACTCGCTGACTGAGTAAAATTCACTCACTCAAAATCAACCGTAATATTTTTATCGCCTTTTTTACCATTTACCATTTGCTGTTTGCCATCATCATCCTTATATGCATTTTTTTTTCTTTTTAATGTATGCTGTGCTGTGCTTTATAGTTGCTTGCATTGCCTGCTTACTGTGTTTGTGCTTGCCTACTTTGCTTGCCTGTTTGTGCTTATCTGCTCTAAGAATATTGTGCATAGCTTCAACATATTTTAATACTACTTCGCCCTCAATCATCTAGCGTGCAATTTTTTATACTCATATACATATTTTTTTCGCATCTAACACTGATCCATTTCAAGTAGTTCATCATATCTGCATACATGCTTAGCATATCAGAGATGGGCAGAATGCAATGTATAACGTTTGTATAAAACTTTTATTTCATTATCACTAAAAATGGCATTTTAGTAAAAAAAAATTACACTTCTTCTTGCTCAAAATTAAACAAAATATTGGTTATTTTAAGGTGGCAAAAATTAGACATAAGCTGTTGCGAACCCGAAGCAACGATTTTTTGTGTTTTTTTTTTTTTTGTTTTTCATTCAGCACTCAAATAGAAACTGCCCATCTATGGTAGATATGTAGAGACTCCTGACATGAAAACATATCTAGTACCGCCATTGTTTTTTACTTCAGCTTCCTTTATGTTGTTGTTGTAGTCCTTTGTAACACCGTTTGACGGCCATTGCTATCATTATGATTACTGCTAGCGTGTGTCCTTCACACCTTTTTGATACATCAGAATTACGTACAACATACTGCTCGTGTTGACAAAACATGTTTATATGTTTATGTATGTGTGTGTATGTATATACTTCTATGTGAATATATCCATTTATCTCAACGTCCATATACTTGTAATCAAGTAAAATAAATGTTCCTTTTATAGAATTTTTATACGTGGTGTTTTAAACTTACCCTTTCCATTTTATCTTCTAAAAAAGTAGATCAAGACTAATTTCAATCATTAGCATCACGTAAAATTTATTGCTTTTTGACACACATAAGTATGATGTTCTTAAAAATGATACTACTTTTTATAATGTAGCGTATGTCTACTTTTAGCTCATAAAAAATGTCCTACTCGTTAGATTGATAAAAGTGGCTACGGGTCGTATACGCAACATTTTTTATTCCATATTCAATGACCGTGTTACAGTAATTTTACACTTTGTGTCATCGAGAGGCATTCACTACTTTACTATACAAATTTATTCTGTTAGGCGGGTCGATTTCAAAATCACCCAAGTGACAAGAAAAATCGTATTTTCGGGGTAAAAATATGATACTTTGCCAAAAGAAACATACCTCTAAAACAAATTCTGATGTCCCTCCCCAGTAAGTGTGGGTCGAACACACAAAGGAATATTTATTTTACACATTTGGACTCGATTGTGGCACTCTAAATTGGTCAACGTAGGATTTCTCAAACTTTAGGGCTCAAAGTCAAAACTACAAAGTCGGGAAATCAGAGTTCGTTTAAGAGGTATGCTTCCTTCGGCAAAATATCTTATTTTTATCCATAAAATACGATTTTCCATGTTACTTGGGTGATTTTGATACACTCAGTACCCCTGTAGGACGCTTAGATATAAATATTAGATTTTGGATTATGATACATAACTTGAAAACTTGAAACCCTTTTCAAAAAAAATATATTGGTACAATTAAGTAGTGATTGCCTTGCTAGACAGTGTTTTGACATTCATTCAGCTTTGTAATGTTGCCTTTGGAAACGTGATAGAAAATCGTGATGTAAATATCAGCTGTTTTATATTTACATCACGATTTGCTATCACTTATTCAAAGGCGACATTACAAAGCTGACTGAATGCCAAAAGACTGTCTAGCAGGGTGCCTCTCGATGACATATACCCAAAAATATCATTCATTGCCAATTAGTGCCAAAAAAATTATGCCAAAACCAGGAAATCCGAAAAATTTTGAAAAAAAGTCAACTTCTCGCCTGAAAAAAGGTCAGATTTTTTAATGAAGAAGACACTTTATATATTTTGAAATTATTTTTTAACGAAAACACTGAAAAAACGGTTTTTTTACCTTAAAACCAGATTTTGGGGGTGTTACAAATCTTTTGAAGGGCGTTTCCTGTATAATTCGACCAGATGAATTTTTCATAATAAAACTCAAAGCGTCAGTCATATATCCTTATTTCGGGTTTAAAATGTATACCAAGCATCGGCGCCCCATAGATCTTAAGATCAGTCAAACAAGTTGGATTCATCACACAGACACGTTGCGCTCTTTGTTTACCAAATGATTTAGTCGTCGCTGGGCAAGGGGCGAAACCACATTGCGTGGGGGCGTCGCTTGTTTGGTCAGCGAATATTAAAAATATAGTTCGGACGATCACAGCGCGTGTATAAGCGTTCTCACTTATACACCTGCATTTACAAATCTGCCGACCCATGATGTATACTAACAAACCTCTTAAGTTTTAATCAATTTACTCCTCCTTTTCCCACATTCTTAATTATAATTAATTATCAATTAACTAAAAGAAATTTAATTCAGAAAATGTACTTTTACACTAGGTCACACCAGTAACAGTTTTCTCTAAAGAAAAACTTGGTGCCATAGTCGTAATCGAAATAAATTAGGTACTAAAGTTAGCGCCACATTTTTTGACAGATAGGCCGTTGGAAATTGTGATGCTAACTTTAGTACCTACTTAATTTCGACTATGACTTGCCCCATAATTTTTATAAAAACGAGTATGATATTCAATTGAAACGACATTGGAAATTTTTTCAGAATCTATACTTAAAGTGAAGATTTGCCCAAAGCTCGAATACATAAGGCCACGCCCGTTTCAGTCGAGTCATGCTCACACCCGGCACAATGGAATCACCCACATATCTCACGTTTTATTGTAAACAGAGGTTTTTCAAAATTTAATTTTTTTCAGAAAACGTATTCACACTTTTATTTTTTTCATAGAGCTCCATTATAAGAATTATCCATGGACGCCCATTTCGTACTTTTGATCATTTTGCAATTTATAGAACAATCTCATCAGCCGGTTATTTATGTTTATCATAATATCCCGAAAAACGAAAATTTTGAATTACATCTGTTTACAATGGACCATGCGATATGACGCTTTGGTTTTGGTTTCTCTATATATATATGTATATAATATATCAAATTTTAACGTCTTATTTCCAAATGAGTTTCAAGAAAGTCTATGTGAAAATTTAACAAATTTCAGCTGAGATACGTTATTTAATGCAATACTGAGATAGGGCATTGTTATAAAAAAATCCAATATAGGGCGTTCGTCGACAGAATTTTGAAATAGACAGTAAATGAAAAATATTTTGATATAGAGTTTTTGAAACATATTTTTCAGCCGTCGATATGGATTGCTTATTATGGAATTCAAAATGTTACGTATACGACATGTACTCACTTACATCAAATATTAAGTCTGATTTTCATTAGGTCAAATTTTGACAATTTCTATCGACTTTATCGAAATAAGCACCCGCATCTCGATAAAGTCGATGAAATTTGACTCCTTTTGACCTAATGAAAATCAGCCTTTACTCGCTATTGAAAAATATATGAACCGTTTAAAGCACAAGTGGCATAAGTCCAGTTTTCGTTTTTTATGTATTTCACGCAACCGAATAGTAGTAGTAGTAGTAGTTATTTATTTTATCACAAAAGATTTACAAAGTTAAAAGAAAATATATAACATAAATATAAATATAAATATAAATAAATAAGAATCCTAGACAATAACATTAAATGTTGTGTGTCTGCATAGCACATACTAATATACATATATCCAAAACAAAAGTTTATGCGAATTCTGTAACAATAAGCTCCCTATATTTAAGGCAGCTACTTATATACGCGGCTAGCGAGTGAAAATTGTCACCACTAAGAATAATTAAAACCTTTTGCAGGTCCAAAACTTTCTCACCAAAACATTGAAACCTGATGTCTTTGAATATAGGACATACACCAATAAAATGAAGAGTGTCTTCAGCAGTACATAAGTTGCAAACTGGGCAGTTTACCGACATGACGTTTTTAAAAGCTCTTGCATTGAGGTTCAGCAAGCCACCCCTAGCCCGAAAGATCAGACTTATAGCATAGGCAGAATACTCATCGGTGAAGTAGCTAGAGTCTGTAGGAATCAGGTACGGGTAAAGGTCGTGAGCCCTAGACTGCAGTGCACACTCAATGTAGTTAGAAAACTCTTTTTGCAACACTTTCTCTAGCAATACAGGAATGCACAGTTTAAGCGCTGCTGACGAGAAATCACGCTGAGGCTCCATATCAACACTTACAAAAATATTTTCCCACCTCTTCATCCAAAACGAACCTTGCCGTGCTGTCTCCTCTACTAATATGCGAGGCAGTCTATTTGGCGCTAAACTAAAACAGCGTGAAACATAATGCATGTGAGTGCTTAATGTATGGTGAAATAGGGAACATAGACCCGATTCAAGATGCAACATATAATTTGGAGTGTTAGATGGGAGAAATATTAATCTTTTTATAAAAAAGCGAAGAAGTTTCTCTACCGACTCAAACTTATCAACGCCCCAGATTTGCGCCCCATAAAACATGATAGACCTTGCCGCCGCTTCGAAGATTTTCATCTTTTGCGAGATGCAAATACGAGGATTGTTTATGTACTTTAGCCATGTAGCCACAATCGCAGTTTTAGCTTCAGACAGTTTCACGTCTAAGTGCTTTATAAAAGATAGTTTATAGTTTAGGAGAACGCCCAAGTACTTGTACTCATTGACAATCTCAATAGTGTCGTTACCATACGACCAGCAACACCCCGAAGGCATCCTATTACCTTCCCTAAAGACTAGTACTTTGGATTTAGAAAGATTAACTGTCAATCCCCACTGCATACTGTAATCGTAAAGCTCATTTATCATTTTCTGTAAATCTGCGGCGGAATCTGCCAAAAGCACGATATCATCAGCATACATAAGCACTTTGACTACGGTGTCAGCAACTTTTACCCCGCAGGAGAGACTGTCACTTAAGTCATTAATATATAATGAAAAGAGAACTGGACTTAGCAGACACCCTTGCCGTACACCCTGCTTAACAGTAAACGGTTCCGAAAGCACGCCATCATACCAAACCTGACTAGAAGTATCTTCATAGATTAAGCGCAATACCTCAATAATGTGACTAGAGAGGCCGAGGTTGGCAAGTTTGAAAAACAGCAAATTACGTGGGACTGTGTCAAAAGCACATGAAAAATCTACAAAAAAAGCGTAAGTTTTCTTCTTCGCACTAAAGTTCAGGTGTACTATGCTGGTCAGGTTGAACAAATTGTCAATTGTGGAGTAGTTTTTGCGAAAGCCCGCCTGATACTCTGTGATTGTACTATTGCAATCAAGCCACGCGTTGATTCGGCTCAGAAGAAGACCAGCGAAGATCTTATATATAGTGTCAAGCAGTGACAGACCTCTGTAGTTGGAAGGAAGGTCAGCGTCGCCCTTTTTGAAGAGTGCGATAATAATTGCATTACGAAAAGATTGGGGAATTCGTTTCTTAAGGAATATTACGTTGTACAAAGCCAGTAGTTCTGTTAGCAGACATTGCGGAGCATACTTATAGAATTCATAACTAATACGGTCTTCCCCCGGCGCTTTGTTGTCTTTCAAACCTTTAAGTACAAGCTGCAGTTCGTAGAGCTCGAAAGGAGCATCGAGAAAAGGGTCAATCACTGATGGTAGCGTCCAGTGCATGGGAGGTTCTTCAACTGGACTTGACAACAATGAGTTAAAGTGGTTGTAGAAATCTTGCAACGACAGACTGCAAGTTAACCTGCGGGGCTGACTTCTCAAGGAGTTAGCTACCCGCCACCAGTCCCTTGAGTTTCTCACAGTATTCAAGCGGTCAATCTCGTTACATCTGTACTCTAGCTTTTTCTTAGCGCAAAGCTTGTAATAGCTTGAGCGTAAAGAGACATACGAAACACGGGCTGCTTCAGAGCCACTTCTTCGGAATTTGTTCAGGTGTTCCAGCATGGTTTTACGGGCAATAAAACATTGTCTATCAAACCAGTCCTTTTCAGGGACATAATCCGCATTGCCGGTATTGTCCGGAGAAGCAGATTTTATTTTATTTAACACTTTAGATACCATAACGTCAATGCAGACATCTTCAACATCAAAAACGCAGCTGGGCATAGAACTAATAAGGCTGTTATACCGTTGCGCGTGCTTCGCCTTCCACACTAACTTAGGAGGGCAGGTCCTTAAGGGATTCGTAACTATTCTATTTGTTATTTGGAAGGTTACATAAAGAGGCATATGGTCCGAAAACTCTTTTTTGCCAACTGAAAAGCTCTCAACAGCTTGGAGGAGCCCAAACGAACAAATCGCGTAGTCTATAACTGACGACCCAATAACACTATTAAACGTAAATTCACCATTCTCATCGCCAGGTAGCCTACCGTTTAGTATAACCCCTCCTATATCCTCCACAAGGCTAAGGAGCTTTTTACCTTTCGCATCTACAACCACGTCCTTCGAATTTCTGCACCCCTGCACTCCCGGCTGACCAGATAGAAAGTTTTTGTCGATTATTTGATTACCACCTACGCGCGCGTTCAAGTCACCCATAATGCAAAAAGATACAGGTTGCTGCGAGGCGAATAAGTTTTCTAAATGTTTAAAATCTTCTAACCATTTGTTGCAGTTCAGGTACTGCGGGATAAGCCACGTACACCCATGAAGGTTCAAGGAGAGTACAACACAGCCAGAGACGTTAACAAACCTTAAACCGTAACAGGACTCCAAACTCTTCCTAAAACCAAAAAGACACCCACCACTAGCGCGACCAGCTGAATGAGTTTTCACTGCATCTACCCAGTGTAATACATAGTCTCTGAAAAAGTGAGAAAATTTTGATCTGTCTTCATTAATAATATGAGTCTCGAATAAAAAGAAAATATGAAATGATTTTATAAAATTAAAAAAATTATTGAATTTCAATTTACTATTGAGGTTGGCAACATTATAAGATAATAATTTAATTTGAGTTACCGCCATTTGTTGTTCGGCAGAGTTACCAGTCTCCAAATTTGCGCCACCAGAACAGCTCAGTTTTTTGAGGAAGTCTTCTTTAAAATGGCATCATAGGTCAAAACGATTTTTTTAAGTCTTTCTCCATATACTGAACGAAGGAATACTTCCGCCGGCTCCCCGTCACACATAAGAACTTTATCCGTGTTAAACGACATCCATTTTTTATTGATGCGCATTGCGTCGTTACGAACGTGGATGCTGTGCGAACGGTCCACCTCCCTCAAGTCTTTCTTCAATTGCAGCAGTACTTTCTTATTTTGTTGTTTTGAGGCGTTCAAGTCCTTTTCCATAAAAATCGACGTACCAGCAAGCATTTTGGCACTCTTCAAAACCTCACTAGCCATATTTGGTGAAGAGAACTCCGCAATTACCCCCATCTTGTCGTCTTTGATGTATAAATGACGCGCATCCTGGACCTGCACATTTTGCAGTTTCAGCTTTTCATGGCATAACCTTTCTACAGCTTCTTTAGGGAGGTCATCCTTCTTCATACCTCTAACCACGACGTTTTTTCTTTTTTTATCGTCCACTAGACGGTTAAGCTCCAACCTATCTAGCTCACGGTCTCGTTTTATCTGCGACAGCTCTGCCTTAAGTGCCTCATTTTCCGATTTCAGGTGCTCAATTTGCACCCCCACGGACTGCTTCAGTTCATCGATATCGCTTTTTCTTGCAAGTCCCTCAAGTTTTTTACTTACGTTGCTCTCAATGTTTCTGATTGCCATCATGATATCGTGCAACGACGGGTCAGGGGACGTGTCACTCACTTTGCGCTTAGCTGATTGCGACGGAGGCGTGCTGAACATGATCAATTGAGTTTTGTGCTTGGCCCTTTATGCAATATAGCCTACGTGGCAGCACTGGCTTTCTATGTGTCGGTAATGCAGTATGGGAACACAACCGAATATATAAACAGCAGAATTAACTCGTGAAATCAAGGGTACCTCCTATTAGTTGACAACGCAAAACCTTTAACATCTCAGTTCGAGAAAAGATGGACTTGGTTTTGAGGGGCTCTATGGAGATAGAGAGTTTTCGAAAAATATATTAGAATAAGGTTATCTTCCACTCAGCCGTCGATATGAAATAATAAATCGACCCATTTAAACTGTTCCATACAAAAAAAAATAAAGCCTAAACTATAAGGATTTCAGCTATAATATTTTACCAGATGAGGCGCTGATTGATGTGAAACATATTTGCATCAAAAAATATATTTCAAAAAAAATACCGTTACGATAATTCCGCGAAAAGCGGTCGACATGTTGCGTATGCGCACTTACTTGCATGGAATATTACGCGTTATTGAAAAATATTTTGAGTGGGGAATTTTTGAAAAATATTTTAGAACATCGTCGCTCGGCCGCAATACCGCGTATTTGCAAAAAGCCATACGGCGTATGTACCAAAACCTCCAAAATCAAGATTTCGTTACCCTGACTAAGACCCATCAGCCTTAATGTATTTACGTTAAAAATTCCAACGCTTTTATCAACAAAAACCCAAATAAATAAAAAAAAAATAACGTTGCGTATACCACCCGTACTCACATTTATAAATGTTTCCTTGAAAGACATTTATGTATGTATGTATCAAATGTCTACAGCGATAAGGAGTTTTCTAAAAGTATTTTAAAATAGGGTGATCTCCCTTCCATTCATTCCTCGATATGGAATACAAAATGTTGCGTATACGATCCGTACTCCCTTTCATCAATATTAAAAAAGTAGCACATCACGTTGACATAAAAGAATTGCACTGAAAAATGGGTGTACTGTAAAAATTCGAGAAAGAAGTAGAAATCACCTGTTCTAATGCCACGAATGTGCTCGGCATAAAACATATTTTTAAAGTTTTTTGTATGGGAAGATTTTCGATATTTCCGATATCGGTAATTTTGTGTTTTTTAGATATGACTTTATTCAAAAATTCTTTTCGCCAAAGTTGCAAGCGATACGTTGTTCGAAAGGAAATTAAAATACGCTTCTAAGGACGTATAATATGTAGGGGTAGACCTAACCATCGCTGAGCAATAGCTGGCCAAAGTCGAAATTGTGTCGAATTTTGACGAAATTTGAAAAAGTTTTGATTTCAAAAATTGTTTTTTTTTCATGCGAAGTTGTAAAAATCAGGAGCTTCTTTATTTTTTCTAAAATTAGTGTGTATATCTAAGCTGTGGTTAAATGGTGAGCGGCGAGCAGTTTATTATTAATGTTGTTGTGATATTATATGGTTGAGGGAGTTGGCCGGGGTTGCCGGTTCGAATCCCACCTCAACCAAAGCCTTTTTAATTTTATTTAATTTATTATTTTTATATTCCATCAGTCTCATGGACTGTGTTTGGTTCTTTTTAATTATTAGTATGCACCATCAAGTCTAGTGGACTGTGTTTTGGTAGTGACACTCTGTATGTATTAATTGGGGCGAGCACTTTGGCTCTGAGAATGCATCAAAATTGTTGGTGGTGAGCACTTGGGCTCTGAGGCGGCTATTGGCTTACCCCATTTTGCTTGTGAAAAACCACGTTTTGTGACTGCGACTACACTCAGGGAAAAACACAAATGCAGCACCACACGTCTCCATTTAGATTTTCGTGTTCTTGATTTTTCGGTCTTAAAAAAAAAACACTTGGTCTTGAAAATATACCACCCTGTCTTAAAATAACAACCAGGTTCTTGAAATGCGAACGAAGTTATCAGAAATAGAACGGTCGGTGTTGTCATCAGAACGATGTTGTCGAAAATAGAACGGCCGGTGTTATCATCAGAACACATAACGAGAACGTTACAACATCGTTGCATACTTTTAGGCATTTAGTCTGTAAACAACAACAGAACAAATCCAACAGTGAAGATACTGTCATTGCTGTCATAAAACATAGCTGCAATTAAACGCCGGCAAACATAAGGACGCGATGGCCTGATGGTAAACCCCTCCGTTCAACAGTCAAAGCAGTGTGAGCTCGACTCCGGGTGGAGGCAAACCAAAAAACATAGTGAGAAATAATTTGTCATTCAGAAGAACTCTGAAAAATCATTTTTTTTTTAGATTTTTTGCTTTATTTGACCCAAAATGTTCCTAAAATGAGCCCAATACGTTCTCAGAATAAGTTAAAAATGTTCAAAAATCAAGTCCAAACTGTTCATGGAACACAAAACATGTTCTTGAAAAATCCGTTCTCAAAATAAGACCATCGTTCACGAGTTAAGTCAAAACGTTACTGACAGACTTTTGTGCACGAATTTTCTCAGTTTTGGACTTGTTTCGTTCGTTTTACAACGATTTTTTCTTTGAGTGTATAAGCTATGTATTCCGAATACTCCATAAATTATCTGCGAATTACAATAATATATAATGCAAATGAAATAAACGAAACCATGTTATGTCGCAAACACTTTAAGCATAATATACCAAGATCTAGGAAAAACTTTATTTTTGGAGATTTTTTTTTTGTAACTTTCAACATCTGTACTGTTAATAGAATTGTAACAGGTCGATGTCTGTGTATTGCAGATGTTAAAAATCAAATTAATAGTAGTAATCATTACTAAGCCAATAGAGTCCAAATCAATCGTTTTTAGAATTTTTGTCTGTCTGTCTATCTTTCTGTCTGTCTGACAGTCGTTCTACCTGTATGTTTGTGGTCGTATCACTCGAAAACTGCTGGATGGATTTATTCAGCATTGTATTATTAGCCGTTCCACTTGATAACTCGACCGGTTTCAGAGTTATCGGTCAATATACGCATATTGTACGAACTCATGTTTGATCACTCCTGCTCCACGTATTCGACAAAATTTCGACTTTGACCAGCTATTCTTCAGCGATGGTTTGGTCCACCGCTACATATTCTACGTCGTTGGAAGCGTATTTTAATTTCCTTTTGAACGAGGTATCTCTTGAGTCTATCGCTTTTGTAACATTGGCGAAAATAATTTTTAATGAAGTGATAGCTGAAAAAACACAAAATTACCGATATCTCGAAAACCTGCTCAAAAAAAAATTTTTTAAAATATGTTCACAGCTCGGCAGGTCAGTACCAAATTACCCATATGCATAAAATTCTTAGTATTTTCTGGCTGTAAACTAGTGTTATTTTTAAAAAGGATGGTGTTCCAATCAGTCTTAAGACTGCGATTCGTTTTGAAGGGGAAAGTGGCTGATAAACTCATAGCGAACTTTAAATTAAAGGCTACATAAAAAACGGACATAACAGCGGTAACATTGGGTTCAGAGCTTCTTAAGTGTTATTTGTTTAGGTTTTTATAAAGAGAACTAAAACAACGAAAGAACTCAGATCAGTCTTCAAAAATCTAAACTAGCTATGCTTAACATACAGAAATTTGTTTGCGTCTAATGTTGCTGATTGCTTACAAAAAAAATCGGCTTGTGGGGTTTTTGAAATAGCATTATTCGTTATTATCAAATAGTATTATTGTTTGGTTTGATTAATAAAATTACTTGCAAATACGATTTTTATGTTTATGCGATAGTATTATCGAAAGTACCTAGAGCATTCTAGGATGTTCCATGAATAAAATTACAGCATTATCTAATGAAAATATTTCCATTTTACAGATGTAATATTATGATGCCGCGATTGACGCTCTAATGGGAGCAGCAAATGGAATCGGATAAACGCGAATAAACAATAATAAAATGCAACAGTATATACGATACTAAAATATCGTAATGAGACATGAATGCAGTACGGAGACAAGGTGCTGGATGGATCAAACAACAATACAACCGACATTTGAGCAAAATAATAATAACAACAGCGACAACAACAACCACAATACAGAAAACAGCGACAACCAGCAACAATAAACATAGTAAATTATAATAACAAAAACAAAACAATAACTTTTGCCACCAAAATGAATAATAATAAAAGCTAAACAAAAAAGCTTCCAATAAAAATTGCAGTGCAATGAATTCAAGAAAAAAAAAAAAAAAAAAAGAGAAAGTAAGAGTAACTCGAAAAAAAAGTTATACGAATGAAATAAATAAAGAGTAATACAACATTTTATATTTGTATGCAAACAAAAAACTGAAGTAGCTAATGAGAGTAATGTAACTTTTTAAAAGAAAATAGTTTAAATGAAGAGAAATTTAAAGACTTAAGTTTAACATAAATACAATACAACAATGTAAAAAAAAAAAAAACAAGTAACAGTGGATAAAATTTGAAGAAAAAAAGAGAAAAAATCACAAATTGCACGAAAAGAAAGTGGCATCAAATGAATTTTTGTAATGAAAAGAAAGAAAGAAATTTGGAGAAAATTAAAATACGTTTTTGGAAAACAAATTTAACTGGGCACATTTTTTGGGCGAAAAAGAATAATGCAAAGCAGTTTCAAGAGAGGTATCTAAGAATGAGCAATCATATGAGATTTTATTTTTGATTATTTAAAGTGGTCAACAAATCCGACGAGTCCAAACGTAAATTGAAGTAGCGCCAAAGTAAATAATAATGAAACACCCGTATAAAATATGCAAGGAATTTTGAATGTAATTTGAATAGAGTACATTAAGGTATTTACATTTTGAATGAAGCGCAAGAACAATAAAGAGAAAGGAGAAATAAGAAAAAGGATAAAGTAAAAAGGTTTAAACGAAAGATAAAAATGAGCATGAAACAAAAAAAACGGGTTTAAACAAAAAAACTATTTATTTATTACTAAAACTAGCAAACGAAAATGAGGCAAAAGAGATGGAAGAGATGTAACAAGCGCTAAACGATGATGAAGACAAATGTTAATGTTTGACATTGTATGCAAATGATGAAAATCAAATTTTACGGGAAATTTTACAAATTGAATTGTTGAATTCCTTTGAATTTTTTCATTTTATAAATGACATTTAACCGTTATATTCTTATTTGTTACTTTTTGCAATAAAAAAACATACTAAACACATACATACATACCTAATAATAGTTAGAAGTGAATACGGAAGTTGACTAAAAAATAGTATGAAAAAAGAACATAAAAGGAGTAAAGCAACAAGAAAAAAGTAGAAAGAACGATGAAAAAGGTAGAAGTGAAGAAATTGATGAAAAAAGAAAGAAAATTGGAATAGGGGATTTTATATGAATAGGAAAAGATAGAGAATGAGCGGGGTAAACAATAAAAGAAGAAAAGAAAATGTAATGGAGCAAGCAGACGGAAAAATAATTAGAAGGGAAATAATAAAGTGGATCAATAAGAAATAATGAAAATAAGAAGTGGTAGCAGAAAAATGAATAGTTAAGTAATCAAGTTAGAAACTGAGTTTGAATTGGTCTGATTTGTAGGTAACAAAGTGCAAATGATGCCACACTAACACACATACATTTCACTTTCCGTCTCTTATTTGCAACATACATACATTGAAAAAAAAATGTATGAATATTTGTTAAACAAACAACCCAGAACATTTGTATAAAATTATTTCCGAAAACTAAATAAACATGAAATAAGCAAATAAGCTAAAAACAACAACAAGAAAAACTACATCAAAACAAATTTGATAATAACGAATGAGTTGTTGGTAAACCAAAAAATACACACAATAAATAAATAAAAAGCTATGCAGCCATAGGCAAAAAATTTGCTGATGAGAACACCATGAAGTGCTACGTAAGCGTAGATGTGAAAACATTGAACACCAACAAAAATGTGTGGAAAGCAAGAACCAAATAAAAGCGCTAAAAATATTTAACAGACAAGGCTGTTGAGAGCGTTAATTTTTAGGGAAGTAAAAAAATAGTTTTTTGAAAAAGTAGTGGTAGTTTTTAAGCCATGTAGATGGGGGTATAAGGACTAAATTGCATTTAAGATAAAAACGGTAATATTTTTTTTTTTTTGTTTTCTTATTTCAAAAAAAAAAAACAGTGAGTTTATTACTTACTAACAAACAGCAAAATAAATTAGGCGAAATTGAAAAGTAATTATATGCTGATGCGTATGCGTTAGTTGAAAACTTTATAGGAAAGCATAAGAGCAGAGATTAGTGGGGCGGGGTTCTTCAAAAGAAATTATTGGTAAGGAGCGAATTTTTTTTAATAAAAATAAAGCAGTTTTTGGAGAAAAAATTGACAAAAGAAAAACACAAGAAAGGTTACATAAAAATTGAAATGAAAAAGTGTAGAATTTTTTACATAGATACAGTGCAGAAAAGCAGAAAGTTGCGCGTAGCTGAAAATAAAACATTGAGTAAACTCTAACTAAAAAAAAAGATGAACATGAAACATTACTAAAAATCAAGAAAGAAAAATAAACCGTCATTGAGCAAATGGAGCGTAGTTTGGTAGTTAATAACAAGAAAAAAGGGGAATAAGTGCATAGACTAGACTTATGTAAGATATAATTTTTGTAGCATTAGATTAATAAACTGTAAGAATGTAAGAAGGAGGAGCAAGAAAGAGGAAAAAAGCTGAAAGAGAACGATAGAAGAAAGTACGAGGATAAGAAGCAGAACGTTAAAAGAAACAGAATAAAAAGTTAAATTTAAGAAAACTGTTTCTATTTGTATCACTATTTTAGTTACTTTACTAAAGCTTTAAGCATCATTATGTTAAGCTTCGACGTTTTTTCCCCTCCTCGTCATAAAAATAATTGAGTATTATTAAGACTTTTTTCTAGATTCTAACTGTGCGTAAATAAAATTGAATTAATTGCAAATTTAAAAACATAAAAAGAATATAAAAAAAAATGTATGGGTTTTTTAATATAAGACAAGATTTTTGCTCTTTGAAACAAATACAAGCGCATACAATTGCTTGTTAGTGGTAAAGCAAAAGCTGGAACATTTTTTTTTTTCACTTAAAGCTATGTATTATATCGTTACCTTAATTCACAAAGGCCCTATCTGCAATGCAAATCCTATGTGTGTACATAGATAGGGCCCATGTAAATTAAGATAACGATATACTTCATAGAAAAAATTTTATGTTGATATGGGATATCGGCGCTTTGTGCATTTGACGCATTTTACGAAGTAAGGGTTCTGTCGGATGTTTTTGAGGGCATTTTCAAAGTGAATGGTTCATAGCTTAGGCAAAAATCTAAAAAGACTACTAAAAACCAGACCTGTTTAGCAATGATTACTAATCGTAATGATTACCCGTTCAAATGATTATTTTTTTAGATACCATTTAATTATCGTTAAACGTTTTTTTTTTTCTTTTTTGCATTTTTAGAGATTGAATTTTAAATTGGACGACCAAAATCGCCTAGGCGGTTAAAGGCTATTTTAAGTAAGTAAGTACTTTTAATTTGATGGAAAAAATAAACAAAAGTTATTTTTATTTTTGGTAAATTTGTATTTCTTTTTTTTTTTTTTTGTTTCCTCAATCGGAATTAAAATCCAATTAAAATAATCATTACCAAATATAATTAAATTCAATCAACTCATTACTAATCGTAATGGCAATTTAACAGGTCTGCTAAAAACTTACATTGTTTGCTCACTGATCTCGTCGTAGATGATTGTGTATAATGAGTGATATTGAGGAATCCAATTTGAAGATTTCTTATTCTAAAAAAACAAATCGAAATCAGAAAGTTTGCCTCTTCCTGATTTCGGCAACATGGCGTCGATATCTATGCATTCTTATAACTTTTTGTATGTTTATTTTTGTTTTTTTATTATTATCATTATTTTTTTATTTTACTTTACTTATACAACTTTTGTTAACATTTTTTTAATTTTTTCTTGAGTTATACCTATATATTTTATTTTATCTTTGTTCTTTTTTTCGTTTTCCTATTATGCACTCTTTAATTTCTAATTTTTCATAGGATAGTAAATGTTCCAAAATATTAAAAAGATTTTTTGATCTACCCTAAAACTAAAAAAAAAAAAAAAAAAACATTTTTAAAAATAAAAAACAAAAATGAACTGATGCAGATTTTCTAAAACGATTTTCAACTGTTGTGAACAGATGAAAAATATAAAATTGCTTGTGCTAATAAATAAAATTCTTAAAATATTTGTGACTTATTACATTTTTCTCTATTACAAGCGTATTTACATACATACATGCCTTTGCTATTTTCTTGTTTGGCTGGGTAAAACAACAACAAAAACATAATAATAATTTGTTTAGAATAAACAAAAGACTAGTTTGATAAACATAGAATAACAAGAAGAAAAAAAAACAAACAACAACACGATATAAATGCAGAAAAATTGTATTTAAGAAAATGTAGTTTTTTAAAAAGCAAAAGTAGTAGAAGAAAATTAGTAACAAGAAAAAAATTTAAGAAATAAGTAATGAAAAAAACGTGTAGTGCATTTGAAACACACAAGATAAAATGGAAGCAAGGATATAGAAAAAAGAGAGCTAAAAAGCGTGCAGTTAAATTTAAGTAAATAAAAAAAAGTAGTTTTATATGAAAATTGAAACAAAGAAAATAAAAAAAAAATTAACTGAAGGTATTATTAAGAGCGAAACTGAAAATTCAAGCAACAACTAAACACACTCAACACAACACACCACACACACAGAAACACACAGCACTTACCACTAAAGTGACTGCAGCGTAAAAAGAAATCGACAAATGCAAAATTATAGTTTTAATAAGACAAAAATGTGTAGAATGTAACAGACAAAAATAGTTTTAATAGTTACAACATGCTGAAAAAAAAAACAACAATAACACAAGAAGCAGACAGCAAAAAACGAAAAACATTTAAGTAAGCAGCATTTGCTTTGTTTTTGTTGCAAAAAAAAATCATTAAATAGGTATGTTTTCCTTTATTTGTTTAATTTATTCAAACTTGTTTTGTATTTAATTTTTGTCGTTGTTGGTTACTTAAACTTAAACAATAAACTCTTAAGCGAAAATATATATTTTTTTCTGTATTTGTTAATGACTGTTTGTATTTGTGATTTTTCCCCAAAATTAGAAAATAAAATTAAGTTAAATAAAACACATATGCGCTTATTCACTCATACCTAAGGTAATACAAAAACATATGTATTTCGAAATTGTAAAACACCAAAATTAGTGAATCACTAAAGAAAAATAGCTCAATTATCTTTCCGAACTGTATTATCGTTTGCTCGAGAGAAGGAAGCAAGATGTATGTACATATGAGTCATTCCATGCCAAATCGACAAATTTTTTACCTGACCCTCTTCGATTTCTCAAAAAATTTGCTACCTTTTTCTACCCCCCAAAGGACAGTTTTCAGAATTTTTTGAAATCTTTTTCCCCAAATCGAAAAAAGTTATGAACTTTTAAAAAAACGTTTTTTTTTTTAATGCTGTAACTTTTTCAAAAATCAACCGTTCGGCATCATTTTTTTTATTTTTGTTTTTAAAGGTAGTTTTCGGAAGAAAAAATAAAAAAAAATTTAAAAGCCCAGATATATAAATTTTTTTTCGAAAAAAAAAGTCAGACCCTTTTTTATTTTTATTTTTTTTTTTAACTCCAACTAATTCCAATAAGCCCCGCTAATAACAAGATGTGCCGACAATCGCTTCACCCATGTGTAAGTATTGACAAGATCATCGATTATTTTTTCCGGTAATACTCACCTTCTGATCAATTTACAAAAATGATATAAAGTACCCTATAAAGCGGAAAATATTTTAAAACCCATTTATTAGCATTTTTTAACAAAATATCGTGGAATAGTCTGGAAAATCAATAGTGGTATTCGCTCTTTAGTGTATGCAATGTACAATTGTAAGTGTAACTTAGATGAGCGTGAGCGCACCTTGATATAATGGGGTTACAACAATCAGCTGATTTTTATTTTGATAAAAAAAACTGCGCACTCAAAATGCCAAGAAGCAGTTGCCATATGTATAAACAAAAAATCTATCAATTTGAGAAACATAATCTCAAATTCAACTGTCAAAAGCTTACACTGATCTCACACTTACACCACTTGATTTCTACAATCATCTACAAATGTTGTAGGGTTGTGATAATAGTGTAACATCAATTTCTGAGTGATTTGTTATTGCAATTGTATTTTGTGTACTTTCTAGACCCTTGTAACTTCACATACACTTAAGAGCGAATACCCCTAATATTTAAAAAGGGATGGTGATTCAGGTGCATAGGTAGGTACTAGTTAGAATGGAAGTAAACCAGATTGCCCAAGTAGCTATTAAGAAACAGTTTGAATTTCACAAAAGCCAGATCTTCCAAAGTTTGGCTTACAAAGAGTTTTATACGCGCACTTACTAAGTTTACGGCTGCCATCTCTACGTCGACTTTAACGGCTTCACGTTCTCTTTTTGTTGTAATTCAGGTGACTCTTGATATTTTACAGGAAATAACAATGATCTGTTCACAAGCTAAGGGTATTCTTAATTCGGCTTTGGTTACTTCTAGACCAGGCCGAGGCAGCTAGGGGGACAATTGTCCGAAAATCTGAGAACCAAATTCACGCTCTTTACTTGGCCTCTCGAACAATGAAATTGTTGCTGCGATTGTGAGAGCCCTATGACTCACACTGACCAATTAATGCAAGCCATTTGTTATGCTCGGTCGCTCTCTTGGAAGTAACTAGCAACAACATACGCTGTTGTCTTCACGGTTGCTAGTGAGCGACGGAGCAAAAGCAGATGATATAATGTCATTGGTGCGATGAATGCTCTTTCACTAACACAACCTCAGTTACAATTTTGGCTCGGCCTAAAATCTAGACTGTCAATGAACGTAGACATTGGCAATATTACAATTTTCTTTTTAATAGTACATTTACACCGCACCAAATTTGGCGAATTCAAATGAGCCAGTTCAACACCGTTTACACTGGCAAATTTGCATTTGGCTTCACCTTCCCTGCAAGAATCTTCTACCAGGAGAAATAGCCACCGAAAGTAAATGCATTACCGTGATAATTTAAACACCTGTAGAGTAATAATAAAAGAAGAGTCAAGAAGGCTGTTGTCTTTTCTTGGTAGAATTACTTAGCCCATTTTCTTAAAAAAAAAAGTAGTTGAAATTGTTATTGGCAAATGAGGTCAAATCTGATGGAACTCCTGATTTGGAAAATTAGATTTGTAAGGAAAAAAGCGCCAAATGCATTCTCTAAGTGTCTGTTCGATGGTATGATTATGAGCGTTTAATATTTCATCAATTGAAAATAGTACGCGGTTAAAAAGTGAGCCTAAATTTCAAGTTCGTCTAAAGTTTGAACGAATTTTTAAACTTTTTTTGGAATATTTTAAACCTTCCAAATAGCAATAAAGAATTTCAATCTCTTTTGGTTTCGATTTAAGATCTAAATGAAAAAGCAGTCTAAATTTTTTTTTTTTTTTTTGAAAATCATTGATTGCCCACAAAAACTTTGTGTATGGCATAGCTCAGCGGTAAAGCGCTTCCGTTCGAAAACCGCCAAGTGCCATATTTTTACTTGAAAACTGGTATACATATTATGAATTGCTCATATATATGTATATGTATGTAATCCAAAAAAGTTTAAAATTTAGGCTAAAATTTTTAACCGTGTAAGAATTGTGGAACTAAATTTATTAAGAAACACATTTTTAAAAACCAGTATCAACACATCGTCGGTGCATAAGCACTACATAAAGGACACTTTAATCCAAATGAGATTTGCCTACCAGGACCTTTGGGTGCCCGGATCCATTCATTAGTAACAAAAAATTTGGGGTTTATGAAATAGAATGTCTAAAAAACGACATTTGAGTTGGACCCATGACATAGTGGCTCGTAATAAAGTTAAACCGTTTTTTGTCACTCCTGTAAAATTTCAGTGAAAGTTTGTACGTGAATTTGCATAAACACCGACGATAGTAACTAGTAAAGTTACGCTGCATAACCAGTTTTTAAACTTTTTTTATGCAATAAGCTAAACATGATATTTTACTGAACATATCGCCTCCCCGGTGGAACATTGACGTAATTGTAAATTATTAAGTTTTAGCGAAGCAGGTTACAATATGTGCATGCCCATTAGACTGTCCGAAAAATGTATGGAAAAAACTGAAGGTTGGAAGTTTGATTTACATACATGCTATATTGAGATTATCTTGAAACTTTGCAATTATAGTGCACTTTTTAAAGGTCCTACACGGCGTATGAGTGACATTTACCTGTTTTTTTTATACTTGTATTAATTAGTTTGGTCGATATCTCCGAAACGGATTGAGATATCTAAATATAACTAACACTATTTTTATGCCCTCATGAAGACCTTTCTACCCAAATTGTAAAATCAATTTCTGGGGTATGTCCTGCCCATCTCCTGTGCACCTCTAACAGAAAATACAATTTCTTAAAACATTTAGAGTTTCGGAAAAGTTCAAGGACAATAATTTTTAAGAACATTACTTCCATGTCCTTGAAGGATAATTTAAAAAAAGTTAAAGGATATTCTGAGTATCTGTTAGAGAAAAAAAAATATCGATTTACTAATTAAGAAGTCCTTAAAGGGTCGCGATACAGCAATATGAGAAAAACGAGTACATAAATCATTAAATCAGCAAAACGCATTCTACTGCGATACGATTTTACTGATAACTTCAACTGTAAGCCGAATTGCATAAAACTTTGTCAGGATACTTTTTGATGCATAATTGTCAAAATTAGGGGGTATGCGTTTAAATAAAATACCGTTGAAATTTTGTGACTGTCTAATGCTCATATTTTATGGGCGATATTCATTATCATATCATTCAGCTTTTGCTGCTATCTGTCTCGTTAGGCCTAGCACCCACATTGAATAACACCAATAAAATTAAAAAAAAAATGATCTTAGTCAGTAAAATAAATAGAAAATTAGAATAATAATAAAATAAAATAAAAAAAAATCTTTGGTTGAGGTGGGAATCGAACCAGCACCCCCGGCCAACTCCCTCAACCGCATAACATAACAACAACAATAATATGAATAAACTGCTCGCCGCCCACCAAGCCCACTACACCACTGACACTTTTTAGTTGGGCGTTATTTCTTTGTGGCCCGAAGAAACAAAACATTCAGAATGAAACATTCAGAAACCACTTTTCAAAAAAACGACATACACAAACTTTAACCTAAAAATATCGTCAAGTTCTTGCAGATTAAAAATTAATAAATTTCCTGATCGTTTTCTTCAGTACTGCATTTTGTAGACCGATCGTCTCGATTGAAATAGTCGATTTGACGTCATATTGACGTCACACTCATTTTTTTTTGGTGCTGTAACAAAAAAAAATGTTTCGATTTATTTCCTCACTTGCTTTTGGGGTAGTGACAAAATTTAATCGAGTCGAGTGTGACGACATTAAAATCGAGAACTTTGTCGATTTTTTACAGAAACGTGGCACAGAGCTGCATTGAGCTTCCAATTTGACTTTTGCTTATACAATACAATTCGCAAAGTCGATAGATATTTCATCGACTTAATCGAAATTCTCTGGCGGCCGCCGTGGTGCAGCGTTTAATCGTTCGCCCTTCTACACCAAGTCGTGGCGGATCAATGCCCGGCAAAAGTAACATCAAAAATTATTTCGAAAAATAATTTTTCTAAAAGGGGTCGCCCCTCGGCAGTAGTTTGACAAAATCTCCGGGTATGTTTATGCCATGAGAAGCTTCTCAGCAAAAACTCATTTGCTTTGCAAGTGCCGTTCGGAGTCGGCAAAAAACTGTAGGTCCCGCCAACTTGTAGGAAAACCTCAAAAGCAACACGCCACAAGTTGGAAAGAGAAGCTGGGCAAAAATCTCGTTAGGGATTATGATAACCTGTTGGTATATCGCCGCCATTCGCTTTTTTTTTAGTAATCGAAATTCTCTGCCTAAATTCGATAAAGTCGATGAATTATCTATCGACTTTCCCCGAATCATCGCCAACGGGAAGCACAGTCAGAACAGCTGATAGACCTCATATATATTTTCTCGATATTGCTATAAATCTGGAGGCGGACATATGTACATACATACATTAATAAAAAAAAATCACAAATACAGCAGTAAATTGAGTTTAACTGTTAACTTTTTTCGAAACCCAAATTTTTTCCCTTATCTCATATTTTATAGTTATGATAAAAGCATCAGCAAAGCTTATGCTCAAAGTATGCCTACATTGGTTACTTCATGAAAATAATTTGGCAAATTCTCAATAAACGTTTATTTTTGATGCATGTTAAGTTTTGTTGTAAAAAAAATAGAAATAAATATTTAAAACTAAACCAAGTAAAAGTTAAGGAAATTTAATTTATTTGTTGTAGTAGTCAGCGCAATTCGAACGGGTGGCGTAATAAGTATAACCTGCTTTTGCGGGTTAAAAAAAAAACTTAGAATATATTATTAAGAAAACTTTCAAAAAACCAAAACAAACACATGAAACACAAACGCAAACGTGGCAAATAAAACATTTACATAATAATGAGAAGAAGAAGAAAAAAGCAGATATTTTTTGACGATCGCCAGTTGAACCACAAAACACAATGTTTAGCAAATAATAAATAAAAAAATTAGCAGAAAAAACTGACACAAAAAAGTAATAAAAAAAAAAACAAAATGTAGTAACAAGAAGAAAAAATAATTTAAAATAAGAAAAAAATAGAAATTAGAAAATAATGAATGAAACCTAGCAAATAAGTTTAAAATAAGTAAATATAAGAACTAAAGTAGTTGAATGGGAAACAAAAAAAAATTAAAAATTAGTTAAGCAGAAACAGTAGCGTAACGTAGTTGGAAGAAATAGAAACATACAAAATTTGAGAAAAAGCGCGGAAAATCGCTTGCAATTGCAGTACGACCATGTTAGAACCATAAGGAAATGAAAGAAGAATGTATGTGGAAGCGAGGCATAGTAGTAAGAGAAAGAAACATGTAGTTTATAGAATGTAGAAAGTAGCAAAAAAAGTTAGTTAGAAGCAAGCAACTGTCATTCTTTTTCTATTGAAAAAAAAAAAATGATTTCAAAACGTGTCGACCAAAACAGCCAGTTGAATGTGAGAATTTTTTTGAATTCGATCTTCTTTATAGTTTAGCAACTTTGATTCTAAATTTATGTGGTTTTCTTCTGCGAAACATTCTCTAGAAAAGTTCGGTATACGATAGTTTGAATTTAAAATTTACACATTCTGCTTTTTGTCAAGAGGCCGATGACATGTATGAGAACTGCTTGCTTTTAAAGCCAGTTATAACGTATCGGTGTATATATGTATGCCTGTTTGTATGCAAGTTTTTTTGGGAGTTCGGATATATTTACATATAAAACTTCCGCTTACGTGATTAGAGAAAATGGGTTCTTTATTTAACCAGATGCTAACGGTGATGCGGTTATGTTAAAAATACTTGCTGGCATGAACGAAATTCCGAATCGACGGAATCTGTAGAGATCAGTTGAAAAATTAATAGTATTCGTGCCAGGGTGATTCGACTTCGTACGCTTAACTATTGGCGTTTTGGAGTCAACTTGTGTCCAATTTGTTTGTATCTGCATAAATTCATATATCTTAGGCTGATATGGGTTTGGAGTTCAGGGAAACAGTTCTTGTGCTTGGTAAAAATGACTGATTACAACCAGAACGATTCGCTGTTTCAGGGTCCTTCTAAAGCTACATTTACACTGCACCAAATGCGTCACTTTTGGCCAAGTTTTTTCGAGACCGTTCATATGCAGATTGAATTTAATCACCAAATTAAGTCAATTTAATTTAAATTCGTCTAATTTGGCAAACAAATTCATTCTGCGGGCAAACATTCTCGAAATAACTTCACCAAAAGCGGCACATTATGTGCAGTGTAAATGTATCATAAAATTCCTTTAGATTTTTATCTGTATCTTGGCCTAGGAACACTAAAAGAGTGTACTATAAAGCTTATTTTTCATTTGGAAAGCTTTATATAGAGCACTTTTCTTTGGTTAGCGAAACGATTCCTTTTTACGAAGATACACCAGGAGGGGTAATTTCATACTCACAGCCGGGACTACCTACTCCGGCCTTACCCGATGAAGGACTGTTTTTAGGACCCAAGTCGAATTACTGTGGCAACAACAACATCCCAAATGGACTGAGAAATCTTCGGTAAAATATAATGCCCGGATTGAAAATATGATAAATTTAGCACAGGGCCTAACTTTCGGCCCCAACTATGAAGAAATAGGATTGGAAAAACTAATCGAATTTATGCAGACCCCTTACATCGCCTTCCAGATTTTCAAATCAAGGCATAACCTGGGAAAAACTAGGCAGGACCCTAAATTGCCGGTAACGTGCGCTTTCCCAGGTAGATTTATCGGTTCTCTATAGCTTATTCTAGTTGGGCAAATAAGCAGCTTTCTTCTTAAGTTAAACAAACTGCAATAAGGGAATGTACAAGTGTCGCCACTGGAACTGTGAATCTTACAAGACACTGCTGGTGGATTTATCAGATATTTCATATTGCTGTTGAAAATTTGATGGCACTTCGTTTTACGCCTTGGTGGCCGTTCAGCTGCTTTGAAAACTCATAATACAGTTTTCAGGGATGGGACATATGTATGTGCATTAGACTGGGCCAAAAAAAATAGTTTTTTTCTAAAATTATATTGGTTTTCTTTTAAAGCAGGGTGAAGAAACTCTTGTAATTTTTTTCAGATTTTTTAATTTAAGTCTAGAGGTTTATCATTGCTAGTTTAGATACAGACTTAACCTTAAATTTGGTATGAAAACGACAAACTATTGTTTTAAGACAACATTTACCTGAACATATTTTTGTAGGAAATTGAATTCCCTACAAAAGCAGCCTAGACTGAAATTTTCTCAGCCGTTTTCTAGTATTCTAGTTTCAAACATTGGCATGTTTTTTGGATTACCCGATTTTGGTTTGAAAATTTGCGAAACATGAAAAATCAACATCGAATAAAGCTAAACACATATTCTTAAGGGAAATTGGCTGTTGAGTCCGAATTTAATTACAAATTCAACAACGGGCCCAAAGTTCGGTCCTAACCTTGCAAGAAGTCCAATATTATTTTGTGATGCTTTTGTTAAGTTGGAGAAAAACTGCGACCTGTTGGGCTGATTCTGATCACGGATTTGGATTTAGCTCGCCAAAATACATGAAAATTCATGTATTGAGTTCACAGATCCGTCAACTTTTTTTTTTTTTTTTTTTTTTGTTTTTGCGCCATTTGAAGACTGTAAAACTATACCCTCGAGAGGAAGCATATATAAAGCAAAAATATGTTTGAACGTATACAGTGTTGCCGCTGAAAATTTTCAAAAAGGGTCCCAAAAGAGGGTCCCAGCAGAAAAAAACACATTTACATAAGCATTTTCCATTTTTTTTGATGTTGAATGACTGAGTTTTGTACTATTGCAAGAAACACAAACAAAATATAAACATTTTTAAATGGTTGTAGTTAGTTTAATAGTACTGATAATCGCATAATGTAAAAAGTGGTTTAAACTTAAAAACCTCCACTTTAAGGATTTGTTTTTTGCAAAGGGTTTCAAAAAGTATAAGAAAACTCACTTTTAAAAGAATTCCATTTTTTCCCGTACAAAAATGATAGGAAAGGGCGAAAAGGCGACCCCTAAGGGACAGCCCAAATTGCATAGGCGGTTAAAGGCTATTTTAAGTAGGTAAGTTGCAGGCTTATTTTCTCATCATTTACTTATGACGGAGTTGTCACATGATACAGCGTTGCTAGTAGTAAGACTTCAGTTAGGCAAGACATTTAGAAATCGGCAAGAGTTCCCGACATAAACGACAAAAATGCATTTCATTGCAGTTTGAAAGTGAGAAAGGGTCAAAAAGAATCCCGAATTTTAAGAATGGGTCAAAAATGGTACTTTTTTTGTAAAAGTAGGGTCCGGGGTCCTGGCTCTAAAAAAGGGTCAAAAGGGTTGACCCTTTAGGGTCCCCAACGGCAAAACTGAACGTATATGAGAAATGTATATTTTTGTTTATATTATTCATCATATAATGATAATTAACTATGTAGAATATCAATAGACAAAATTTAGTAAAAAACTTGGGTCAAAAACACAAAAAATACGGAAATATGATTTTTTTTATTTAATACTAAATAAGTTTTAAAAAAGTAACTTTACAGAAAATAGTTGTTTAACCTTTTTTGTAGCCCACTCAATTTTCTTTAAGAATCTGTATCTACCTTTGTTGTACATGAATATTTGCGATTTTGACAATTTTTGAGAGAAGAATGGGAAATCGAAAAAACATGCTAATTTTTGAGGCTAGAATACTAGAAAACGGCTAGTCTGAGAAAATTTTGGTCAATGCAAATTTTGTAAGGAATTCGATTTCCTTCAAAAATATGTTTAGGGGAATGGTGTTTTATAGCAATGGTTTGTCTTTTTTATACCAAATATGACGTGATAATTTTTGTTGAGCTATAGGCCAGGATTTGAATAAAACTTCTTTTCCTTAGTGTTATTCAGATTTTTATTTAATCGATAGGTATATCGATTTCAATCTGAAATCATCATCAGGAATACCTATGGACATGTCAATAATACATATCCATATGTATTCCTGATGATGATTTCAGATTGAAATCGAAATATCGATTAAATAAAAGTTTGAATAAAACTAAGGAAAATAAGTTTTATTCAAATCCCGGCCTATAGCTCAACAAAAATTATCACGTTATATTATCAAAGGCTACTTAATCTATCAAAATACCAAATATGAGGTAAAGTCTGTAAAAACTAAACTAGTGATGATAGACCTCTAGATTTTAATTTAAAAATCTAAAAAAATTACAGTAATTTTTTTTCACCTTTCTTAAAAAGAAAATCAATATAATTTTTGGAAAAAATAAATTCTTTATTTTTGGTCCAGTCTAATGTGCATACATATTTGAATGATTATGGTTTGCAAATTGTTGTAATTTAAAGTAGATACTCTAAAATCCGTCTAAATATAAAATGAGAAAAATGAATTCTCTCAACCAAAACATACATACATACATACATCCATGCATACATACTACTATCTAAAAAACGATTTCAAAATTGTTAAACAGAGAAAAAAGGAAATGCATGCCAGGTAAAAGATATGGGAAGAGTGACAGCTGTTTATACAATAGTACGTAGAACATAAGTAGTATATAAAAATCTCTGTAAAATAATAAAAATAGAAGTAAACACTTGAAAAAAACAACAAAAGAAAAAACAGAAAAATTAAAACATAAAGAAGCGTGTAAACTGCGTGCGCGCATTGTTGCTTGAGCATTTGATTTACCTTCTAGTTTGCAAACAAAAGATTTATGCTAAAAATGCTTAAAACCATTAAAAACGAATCCAAATAAAACAAAATCTTAAACTTACAAGTCAAACAAAAATTCTTTGTTGTTTATTATTTCACTAAAAGTGTGTGTTTTTATAAATCTGCTCCTGTCATTACCTTATATTTTGTTAGCCAGTTGACATCATTTTCAATTAATTAAATTTCACAAATATTTTTTTTTTGTTAAGTAAACTATAATTTAAGCTTTTTTTAGCTGCGTTGTTTACTTTTTACGGTCTTATTTTTTATTACAAATAATATTTTTTTTTGTAATTTTAAGTACTTAAAATATTTTTAATGCAAATTTTTTTATTCTGTTGGCTGGTGTTGAGTTTTGAACCTTTTCAATTAACGCCTTTTTATTTAAAGCGAAAATTAAATGAAAGAAAAGAGAGCGCTCTAGTTTTACGATTTGTTTTAGATTTCAACTTTAGAAATTCAATTCTATTAAAAAACAAAAAATACTCGATATTTGAATGTTTCCGGTCAATTGTGTGATAATTATAAATTTTGGACTTAGGCTCTTTTGACCATTCGTTTTGAAATGCAAATAAAAGATTTTATTCCACTTTTCCAACCCAACGTTTCGCTAGACTCCCTAGCTTCATCAGGGGTGATATATTTATTTAAAAAACAACAATAAAAACAACAATGAAAACAATAATAAAAACCATATGAAACACTTATCGACAAATTTACGTATATATGTAAGTGTAAACTTTAAAAACACAAATAACAACACTTACACAGTATGCTATCTTAGAACCTGAAACTTAAAGAATAGTACCATCATTACCATTGTGTACCAATGCAAGTGTGGAATCCTCTCCATAGACGTCAAAATTTCAAAATGTGTTTAACACCTGATGATCAAGTTGCTTTTTTGGAAAAAGAGCATCATTTTGTTCCGAGTTGCATTCGATTGGGTATAAAAAAATTAGTAGTAAATGAAAGTGCACATGTTCCCTAAACTTAAAAAAAATGAAAAATATTGATGGAAAAGTCCTCAGAAATACAATTAATAATGTTTACCTTCAATTTATAAAGTTAATTTTACATTTTGAACTGTTAGCAGTTCCTCTTTAAAAAAATTTCGCTACTTTTTCTTAAAAATTTTAAAGATTTAAAATAGTACTCCAAAATGCAACAATGCGTTTTGTAGTAGCAACTTCGTTAGCATATTCCGATCATGATTCAATAAGTATAGTTGTATGGACAGTTGTGGCTAACTGTTCTTTCATGCACAGTTGATTTTTTATCACTCAAACTATCACCCTTTTTGTTTTCTTGTTTACATTCTTTGCAAAGTTCGTGGAAAAAGTGTTGAGTTCGCTCGCTAGTAGTGTAATTATTAAAAGTTGTGTGTTTTAAGTGAAATTTGTGCAAAATAATTGGGAAATTGGTATAAACAATGTCATCGTGCGACATATGTGGTAAGCCAAAAAAAATAGGGGCAAAGCAGCTGGCGTAACCAACTGTGTTTCCAGCTTTGTATGCGAAGATCACTTTGCACCAAGCGCTATTATACGAGGCAAATATAATAGGTTGATGCCATCAGCAGTACCTACCATATTCAGACACAAAGCTGAAGATTATGGCACCGCTGATACCCTGCTCAGCTTAAGTGAATGTCGCGTATTTCCAAGCAATAAATTGCATTGCAGCACTCAAACGGAGTAGGTTTTCATTGTAAGCAAACAAAATTGTTATTTTACTAAACAAATTTTACGTTAGTTCTGCCTACATTGAATCCAGTGCTCTGGCTGAAGTCTATAGACTAACGCAGAAGTGCAAAAAGTTGGAGGCAGACAACGCTGTTGCTATGAAACAACTGGAGGAAGCGCACAAAATAATTTCACGAATTGGTGAAATTTTCACGGATGGACAAGTAAAAACTGGCCAGCCCTGGTGCGTAATGAATCATAAACAGGTACAAACATTTGGAAATAACTTGTATTCTCCTTTTTTATAGATAAACATATGAATTGGTCTTGGGAGGACATCTCCAGTGCGATATATCTGCACGCGGCTGGGCCACGTGCGTATAACCACCTCTACGCCAAAGGGTTCCCTTACCCTCACACATCCACGCTGCAAAGGTGGTATCAAAAAGTTGATGTAGATGAGGGCCTTATCAACTTTTCTCTCCAGTCCTTGTCTAAAGCAGCCGAATACATGTCAGAGCTGGACAAAATCTGTGTTCTGACTTTTGATGAAATGTTCATCCAGGAGTCTTTCGAATACGATGCAAGTGCTGACCAAGTTAAGCAACCAGCAAAAAAAGTACAAGTAGTGCTGGCACGTGGCCTCTTAAAGGCGTGGAAGCAGCCAATATTTTACCAATTCGATTTTGATATGACCTGTGATGTTTTGAGGCGCATAATAAAGGCTATGCACGGAGTCGGCTACAAAGTTATCGCTATGGTAAGCGACATGGGCTCAACGAATCGACGCTTATGGAAAGGCCTTGGAGTGAGCCATGGTAAGTTAAAACAATTGTTTTTATAAAAACCAAATACTTTGATGGTTGTATTGCTTTCTTTTAGAAAAAACATGGTTCATTAATCCAGCCGATACCGACAAGGTTTTTGTCTTCGCCGACGTTCCTAATCTGTTAAAACTTATTCGCAACCATTTCATAGATACGGGATTGTATTGTAATGGCAAGTTTTTTAACGTGGAGGACCATTGCGGACTTGCTACAGCACACGTCAAGTTCTGATGTGTCCATTGCATATAAAATAACAGAGGAGCACCTCAAGGTGAAAAATGCCGGTAAGTTAAGTATCCCTTTTTGTTAATTGAATCTAAAATCATAGATACACACGTTAATTAATGATTTCAATCTCTGATAATGTCTTCATTATTGTTTTTGGTATTCATACATAGGTCGACAAAAAGTGAAATTTGCAGCACAGCTGTTTTCACATTCGGTAGCTAGTGCTATCACGCGGTGCCACAGTTCAGGGTTGGAGTTGTACGAGGCAACTGAAACCGCCGACTTCATCAAGTTGGTGAATGATTGGTTCGACGTTTTAAATTCACATATTATTACATTCGGCAAACCAGGAAAGGTATACTTTTAATATAAACATGGTTGTTTCAACAATTTTATTAAAGTACGTTTCATTTAGGAACCTTTCGGCACAAATCTAAGCGCGCAAATGTCAATACTACAACGTATGTCAACTTTTATGTCAGGACGTATCGTACCGGTAAAAGAACGCACGTCATCAGGTTTTGCCGGAAAAATTGTGCCGAAGAAAGGCATGGAGTGTTTGCAGATAGGCGTGATTATGACGAATTCATCGCTAGTGCAGCTCTATGAGCACTTAAAAAAAAGTACAATACTGAGTACTTGCTCACCTATCGTCTAAATCAGGACATTTTGGAGCATTTTTTTGGAGCGATCCGAAGCAAGGGAGGTCTATACGACCAACGGCGCAGGGGTTCAAGTTTTAGATAAGAAAATACCTTCTGGGTGAGTATTTTGTTTCAAAAGCGCCTTATTTCGAAGTTAAATATATTTTCAAATGAGGCTCATACGGCGGTTTTCAATGATATTTATTATTATTATTTTTTTTTATTATTTTATTTTTTTTTATAGTTTTTATTATCCTATTAATTTTTATTTATTATCTTATTAAATTTTATTTATTATTTTATTTATTTTTATTTATCATTTTAATTATTACTTTTTATTATATATATATTTTTTTTTTTAAATTTTTATTTATTATCTTATTAAATTTTATTTATTATCTTATTTATTTTTATTTTGTATTTTTCTGACCAATACATACATATTACTTTTATATATATGTCGTTACATTAATCAAATATATCATTATTTTTCCACAGCCAAGCAGTTGAGTTTTCGGCTCAGAAACTATCTTGTGGGTGAGAGTATTCTATTTTTTTTTTTATATATTTTTCTTTTCCTCAGATCGAGATAGGTTACTTTAAAAAAATCTAAGCATATCTAATTATTGACCTGTAACCCTATTTAAACCTGTGTGTTATATTTTATTTTTTATTGAAATATTTGATTTTGGCGACCTTTTGGTTACTAAAGAGTTATGTAATCTGGCTTGAGGTCCAAATTTTAATAAAACACAAAGGTGTTGTTTTTATTACCAATATATTTCGATTACACACGGTAATCGTCTTCGGGGTGAAACTACAAAACATAAAAACAACAAAATAAATAACAAGATCATTACAAAAAAGGTTTTTGATTTTAAAAAAAAATAATTACATACATTTTTTACACGTGTGTATTACTTGACGTGGAGTTGGTCACTATTCGTTTCACAGTATAGACAGTATTCTCACTGTGGTGAAAGTTCTCTATGGAGGTGAATTTTTCAGAGTTGAAATCCATGGTAGTATGGAATTTCGCGGACGCATGGTTGCATTTCAGTAACAAAAAAAACTTTAGAAATATTTCAAGAAAAAAAATTAATTTAATGTATATATTCCATGAATTAATATAATATCATGAATTTACTGCACTACAAGAAGTATAAAAAGGCCATATTGTAAAATTTCGTACAAATGCATATTGATGATCGGCTCTTTATGAACGATGCTATTAAATAGTAGTTTTGCGCAAAAAAACACCCCTGTTAGTTGAGGACATTGAGGTGAATTTGAAATTCTTAGAAATTTTCCAAAACAAAATAAAGAAAATATTTTGCTTGCAGTTTTATATTTATTTATACTATTTATTTAATAGTAATATACGATTATCTTAGTAGCTTTAATATCAAGGTACGGTGTTAATGAACTATGAGTCATCTTATATATAAAAACTAATGTGTTTTTGTTTTAGGAGTGTCCAGTCTAAATATTAGCTGGAAAACCAATCCTCATTGAACCAGGGGCTTAGGACTTTTCGAAGTTGAAATACTTATTACAGTTGTACAAGGATCCACCTCCAGGGCATTTACGTACACATATTTTTGGCATCTTGGCTGAAAATATATACTTAGTAAATAACCTGCATTTGTTGATTTCTATATAAATGTACTTACTTTGGATATTTTAACTTTTTAACACTGAAATAAACAAATTAATATAAATTTTCATCATTTGCACAACTTTTTTTATTTCCATTTGATTTTCACCACGCGTGACAGGGTTGTGTTTAATCACTCAGGGCTGCATTTTGTTGAAGTATTTGTTAGATAGTGATTTTTTCTCTAATACTTCACGTTGACCTGCAAACTGGTTTTCCTTTCAGTTTAAAACGGTTAAAACAATTTAGGCATGTTCATAATCGATATAAAGTAGGTACTTAAGTTAGCGTCAACCCTTTGATACCCTTTCCAAGGGTCTATCTGACGCTAAATTTAGTACCTACTTTATTTCGTTCAGATTGTTGGACAGAGACAGATAAATATACAAGACTAAATGGGCTTGCTCAAGAACATCCTACAAATTATGACGGATAACACATAATAATCAAAAAACTATATTTATAATAGAACTATTTTTTCTACACCTTTTTCACTCGTACTTCAAAAACAGTAAAAATACTTTAGATAAGGTTAAATGCATTTAAGAATAGTGAATGGTAGTCCAAGACCCATACAATTATTTTCAGAATAGTCAATTGTATCTTAAAAACTGTAAAATATGCTTTAGAATAATCAACTGTACTCCAAAAACTATAAATGGTACTTCATAAACTGTAATTTGTACTCGAGACCGTAAATTAGACTTCAGAAGCTTAAAAATGTACTCCAAAATAATTAGTTCTACTTCAGAAACAACAAATTCCAATCCAGACGATGTTTCTGAAGTACATTTGATTTTTCTGGAATACATTTTACAGTTTCTCGAATACAATGGGCTTCTTCGTAGCAAGTTTTGCGAATATTAACAACCATTTACGTTTTTTAAAGTACATTTTACACTCTAACCCACAATAAAATATACAGGCAGATTCTAAATAATTTCTTACTTTGCGGATTTTCTCCCTCTCATATAATTTGTGAGCGAAAATGTATGAAAAAGGTTCACTAGTGAAATTTATTTAGATTGGCACGATAAGCTTTTTGTCGAAAAATTCTCAAATTTCGAAATTTGTTTTGCGTAAAATTTTTCAAAAATCATTGGATCATGTGTTTCAATTTTGTGATATTGGAGTACTTCAATTGTAATACTTTCTAATACCTCAGCGGACCACCTTCAGCTTATTGAAAGCCGATCATTGCTCATGCTTTATTGACCAAAATCACGACACGATCGCTCTGACAATAGATACTCCAAGGAGTAACAACATTGGAATACATTGCAAAGTACTCTGAAAACAGAAACAACTGTAGCGTCTCGTTGTGACATTTAATTTTGACAGCTGACATAAATGCACGTAGACAAAGGCAACCTGTCTTATAACCGCGTTTTAACACGCGTTAACGCAGACTTGATCTAGTTTTATCTTTTTGGGTACGATGACATAATCAGCTGATTTTTCCTTGTATATTTTTTGGTTTTGTGCGTATTTGTCAAAGTTATAAATGTCACGCAACGCAATAAAGCTGTATTTGTTTTCGCCTGAATACTCCTATGCGTGAGAAAAAACGCTGTGCATTGTTAATGCCGAGCTCGTTGACAGTATTGACGCCTTGCACGAAGATGCATTGGAGTATGTAGCTGGCTACATAATTAGAAAGTTAAACCTACATGACCACGAATACGGAGGCGACGATTCCTTTACTTGGGTTGATCAAGTATCCAAAGGATATTTGACCAAACCAGGTAAAGAGTTCGTAAATGGCATAAAGAGTTTGGAAACAATTTTCCAAACAACAAATGCCAATGACATTGGTCACTGTCCGAACATTAACAAAACAATGTTTCAAAAAAGTTGATTTGCCGGAAGATGCGAAGCGTCTTTTCTTTAAGTGTAGAACTTTTTTCCGCATAAAGCATTTAATTGGTTAAGAATGAAAAAAGCCAAAGAGCGAATTATGGGTTTTAAAAAGTTCATACACATTAAGTTATAAAAGAAAAAAACCGGCCAAAAATTTTATCAAAGAGACAAAAATGTTTATATCATAAAAATTTACTAAATTGTACCAAACATTTTTGCTAGCAAAGTAGGTCAATTGTGGTGCTGGAGATTACTGATGTATGTATTATGCAGCAGGTCGCATGCCTGCTGTAAAAGACGATCTAACACTCTCAGTGCCACATCCAACAACGTTAGATCATGTGCCATGGCAGAGCTAGCAGAAATAAGAGAACAATGCAGAGCAAAAATTACGGTATGTATATATGTTTTAAATTTGCTAGCATATACCTACATAGGTTATCGCAATTCCCTCTTTCAGTATGGTCACCATTGTCACAATGGTAACGGATGCAGCACACAATTACAACCGAATCATAGAACAATTAGAGCTACGCCAGCATAAATTAAATGCTTGTCAGCAGCGCTTGGCGCAGAGCACAGTCGAACAACATCAAGAAGAAATAAAAGGACTACAACATTAAATAGAAACACAATTTTTTATACCTTTCATGAACATGAAATGGTATTATAACTTTGGTCCGATGTTTGTAAATATGAGAAGAAGAAGAGATAGACCCATCAATAAGTATACCGAAATGATCAGGATGACGAGATGAGTTGATTTAGCCATGTCGGTCTGTCCGTCTGTCCGTCTGTCCGTCTGTCCGTCTGTCTGTCTGTCTGTCTGTCTGTCTGTCTGTTTGAACGCAAACTAGTCCCTCAGTTTTTGAGATATTTGGCTGAAATTTGGTATGCGGCCACCATTTTCCAATATAGGAATCATTTGTCGGAACCAGCAAGATCGGACCAATATAACATATAGCTCCCATACAACCGATTATTCCGATAAACGGATTTTGGGCTATAACTCCTGTAATTAAACACGAAGGAACGTGAAATTTTATAAGTGTTGCTATTTTTATATGTGAAATATCGATGCTGAAAATCATAGAGATGGGATAAATATTTCACATAGCTCCCATACAATCGATTTTTCCGATAAACGGATTTTGGGCTATAACTCCTGTAATTAAACACGTAGGAACGTGAAATTTTGTGAGTATTGCTATTTTTATATGTGAAATATCGATGTGGAAACTCATAGAGATGGGATAAATATTTCACATAGCTCCCATACAATCGATTATTCCGATAAACGGATTTTGGGCTATAACTCCTGTAATTAAACACGTAGGAACGTGAAATTTTGGACGTATTGCTATTTTTATATGTGAAATATCGATGTTGAAAATCATCGAGATTGGATAAATATTTCACATAGCCCCCATACAATCGATTGTTCCGATAAACGGATTTTGGTAGATAACTCCTGTAATTATATAGGTAGGAACGTGAAATGTTGGAAGTATCGCTATTTTTATATGCGAAATATCGATGTTGAAAATCATTGAGATGGCATAAATATTTCACATAGCTCCCATACAATCGATTATTCCGATAAGCGGATTTTGGGCTATAAGTCCTGTAATTAAACACATAGGAACGCGAAATTATGGAGGCATCGCTATTTTTATATGTAAAATATCGATGTTGAAAATCGTTGAAATGGGATAAATATTTCACATAGCCCCCATACAATCGATTGTTCCGATAAACGGATTTTGGTAGATAACTCCTGTAATTATATCGGTAGGAACGTGAAATTTCGTAAATGTTGCTATTTTAGAATGTGGAATGTCGATGTTAAAAATCAATGAGATTGGACCAATATAACACATCTTCCCCATATAATCGATAGCTCCGATAATTTCGGTACGAGCTAAAGTTAAATTCACACAGGCTGTACTGGGGATCAAACAGTGAAAATCGTGACGCTTATTCATGAAAGGTATTTAGCCTTCGGCACAGCCGAAGACAGCTTTCCTTACTTGTTAAGTATTACTTTTCGTAAATTGAAAGTGTTCGTATGGCACGTCGATATGTTACATAATATACATATCTACATATTTTTTAATTGGTTAATTAATTGAAACCATCGTCAATACGTGATTGATTATTGCACAATCGACTGGTGCGTTATCTGAAAAATGACTTGGAAAAATTTGACTGTAACGACAAGCTAAATTTTATAAAAATGTTTAATAATTTTTTAGGTTTGTGCAGTGCAATTATAAAATTTTAAGACAACTCCGATCAATATCAATTCTTTTAATGCTTTTTCAACGCAAATGTAGTTTTCTTGAGAAAAAAGGAACAAGTCTTAATTGCAAGGGCTATAAAAGTGTTTGTCACAAACGTCGTTTACGCGGTCTCTTAGATGCCCGATGAGTGGTTTTGCATAATCACCGACGATATTCATATTTGTATATTCCCATATTTGTATACAGATTATAATAAATACACAGAGCAAAAAGTCACATAAAATGCCCTGTAAATCAGAACAAAGTTTAGCGGATTTCTCTATGATATTTTTCCAATAAGATGCCCGTCTTATTATCACTGGGTGTCACTTTTTAATAAAACTGAGTAGATAATCACATAATATTAAGAAGATTTTCTTTTTAATATTTCAAATTAAAAAAAAAAAATGAACGCTCAACCCAGATGTCTAGTCTAGTCTAATCTACACTACCATGCCATCGTATACTTTTAACTTGCCAACGTCTAATTACACCTTTGTTCTTTTTACCTCACCACATGTCCACTTGCCTTATTGCCTTCACCGCGAATCGAACTAAGAATTATTAACTGCTGAACGGAGATCTCTACCATGATGCTATCGTGTACTTGTGCTCGGTCGAAGCGTCGAATTACACATTTGAAGAAGGTATACTTTTAAACAAAATTAAAAAGATTAAGATTAAAATAAGAAGAAATCTCTATGGAAATGTCTTCGAAAAATAGACTAAGAAGTTTTCTATTTATTCTAAGAAGGTATACTTTTCAATAAATTTAAAAAGATAACCTCCCAAAAATAAGAAGAAATCTCTATGGAAACGTTTTCTAAAAATAGACTAAGAAGTTTTCTATTTATTCTAAGAAGGTATACTTTTTAATAAAATTAAAAAGATTTACCTCCCAAAAATAAGAAGAAATCTCTATGGAAATATATTCGTCTCTGACTTCTGTCCTCTTGTTCTGCCTCGAAGCCGTTTAAAGAGACAGTTTTCTTATTTTTATGAGGATTTCTTTGGCTCTGTGTACTTTTACTAGGGTTTTTTCAAGCATTTTTCTGAATTATTTCAGTATTGTAAACCAAATGGAGGGGTATTTATAGCAGGCAACTTAACCAAGAAATTTTAGCCAGATGTATTTCTAACCCTCACAAAACTCAAAACTCTACAATTACAAATAAAATACACCCATTTATGTTCTATAAAGTCAAAATTACTAATACTCTACACCTTTATAAAAAAAATATGTGAAATTGTAAGCTGTGTAGCCAATATATTTGTTTTGAATCAGAATGAATAAAATTATTTTCATTCATTCATTCATATTCTTTTTTTTCAATTTTGAAAATCTTAGGCTAAGTCAAGGCGAATTCATAAATGGTGGTAGCACGGCGAATTGGGCAATATTCGCTTCAGTTCGCCGTACGTAAAATGTCAAAGTGAAAGAGGATACAAAATATCAACAATCAGGTGTTTTCTTTTCAATTACAAACAATTGCTGTTAGAAAAGTAAATTTATTGCGTGTTTCGGTAATAAATGCTATTAAATATATACCATTTACTTAAACCGTGGTCATCGCGCACATTTCGTGAGTTTTATTATGTTTTGTGTAAATAATAACGTAAATAAACGTGTTTCCGATTTCCTTTTAATGACAATTGCTGTATGCGAAAACAAGAAGAACAAGCAATCAGCTGTTCACTTGCGGGCACCATGTAAATGAATTCGCCTTGGGCAAAGTGAATATTCAAAAAATAAAATATTCAAGGCAGAGTTTTTTAGTTCTTCAAATGGAAAATTGGAAATGGAATTTACTGTATTCTGTTGTACTCAAAGTTTGAATCCATTCATGCAGCGCTCTATTGTGCACACGAAAAAAAGTTAAATGGATTACTTTTTCTTTCAAAATAATTTTGTTCGAACAAATTATATATTTTTGTAAACAGTTTTAATTTTTGAAAACTGCCTTTTGTACATGAAAATACACATGTCGATATTTCAACTATTTGTAAGGGCAAGTTAAATTTAAGAAAAATGTTAAATATTTACTATGGTTTGTTCATACCAAAAGAAAGTTAAATCGATTACTTTTTCTTTCAATATAATTTTGTTCGAACAAATTATATATTTTTGTAAAAAGTTTTAATTTTTGAAAACTGCTTTTTGTGTACTTTTGTACATACTTACAAATGTCCTTTGCGAGAAAAATATAATAAATACAATTTATACAATTAAATCTTTTATTTATTGATCAAAGCATGAGGTAATAATTATATATCGACGTGCCATACGAAAACTAACTCTTTTAAAATTTTTTACGAAAACTAACACTTTTTAAATTCTGTAAGAATACTAACACTTTTATTTTGTGTCTGACGAAAACTAACACTTTTGGCTAGTACATTTTCGTCAGAGAAAACCTGAAAGTGTTACTTTTCGTCAGACACAAAATAAAAGTGTTAGTTTTCGTCAGAAACAAAATCAAAGTGTTAGTTTTCTTCAGACACAAAATTTTTGGTGTTAGTTTTCGTATGGCACGGCGATATGTACATCGTATATCTATATCAATAGTATACAGCTATGGTCAGAGATTTAGCGCACTTTCCATTGTACTGAAAATTAGGACAGTAACTTTCAAGATAATACGAATTGAACAAAAAAATGTGTGGCTTAACAATAGTATTGTATTGCTCTCTTCAAATGACAACAGAATTTCAGTTATAATTCTTTGATATTTGTTTTTGCTGAGTTTTTATTTACATCCGTCTAAGTTGCATTGGACATCGATCGTCGAAAAGTTAATAGTTTTTTGGTTGATATATAATAAATAACCTCTGAATGAAAATCTGATAATTTTGTTAAATTTTCTGGAAGAAAATACTGGTCGGTTGGACAAAAAAGAACCTTTTTTAATCAGGGACTAATCAAAGGCAAAATTTAAAGAATTTTGGTATGTTTTCGAGAAAAATGAGGTACAATGCCATCAGAGATGTGAGTTCTTATCCGAATTTGTCAAAGCATAACAAAAAACGTAAAGATCCCCCTTGTAAAACTTTTCCCCAAGGGGATAAAATGTTCGGAATAAAGAGTAAAAAGCATCCTTTTAAGTCCTTACCATTGAAAGTGGTTGAAATAATTTCGGAATTTAAAATTTTTTTGCTATTCCATATAAAATCTGCAAGAACAAGGAATAAGAGAAACACGTAATAAACATATCCAAACAACAACAAATAGAGAAAATCAAATAAAACAATATTTCGGTGTAACATATATTCCTAAACTCTCTCAAAGCATCGGCAAAGCGGTAACCAAAAATAAACCAAACATAGCATTAGCTTACAAATCCAATTCTACATTAGCTAATATATTCACACGTACAAAAAGCCCGATAAATAAACTTGAACAGCATAATGTTGTATATGAAATAACGTGTCAGGGTAAAGAAAATGAAACCTGCAACAGGGTATATATTGGTACCACGAAACGTAATTTGGGTGTAAGATTAAAAGTACATTTACACCGCACCAAATTTGGTAAATTTGCCGAAAAATTGCAAATTTGGCGCATTCCCTGCAAAAATCGAGAGTACTCTATTTCCTATCCAAAGACTACTCCAATTGGAGCATCAGAGTACTCCAATTGTAATCCTTTTTCATATAAAAATTGTGCTCCAATTAACATTGCGATGTCCTAGGACTGGACCACCTACTCCAACCTTCGCTTTGTTTCTGCTACTCCATGGAGTACCTACAGTCAGAGTACTTTGCAATGTACTCCAATGTTGTTACTTCTTGGACTATATACTGTCAGAGCGATAGTGTCGTGATTTTCGTCGATAAGGCAGGAGCAATGATCGGCTTTCAAAAAGCTGAAGGTGGTCCGATGAGGTATACAAAGGATTACTATTGGAGTACTCCAATATCAAAATATTGGAACACATAATCCAACGATTTTTGTAGGGTTTTTCTATACAAATCTCATTTTCCAAATTTGGAATTCCATCACATTTGGTCTCATTCACCGAACAATACAATCCACAGTTCATCCAAATAGCAACCCTGCGGGTTATCCACATTTAGAATTGCCCAGCAAGAACCTTAATGAGTAATTAACGTGTGATAACTTTTGCATTATGAACAGCAGTAAAAGACAATTTCAACTAGTTTTTTTTTTAAGAAAATGGACCAATTCTACCAAGAAAAGACAGAAGTCTTCACTTTCTTTTTACTCTACACTTTCATTTATTATTACTCTACAGGTGTTTAAAACATCACGGTTGTGCATTTTCTTTCGGTGGCTTTGTGTTCTGGTAGAAGATTCTTGCAGGGAAGGTGAAGCCAAATGCAAATTTGCTAGTTGCTTGGTGCTGTGTAAATGTACTATAAAAGAGCACGAAAGCGACATACAAAAAATGAGAAACTCAACTGCCTTATCACAACACATCATAACAAGTGGGCATACAGCTGATATAGAAAATACAAAAATAATAGACCGCAACAAATACGGATATACACTGGGGAGTTTAAGAATATTAGAAAAAAGAGAAAGTACGGTAAACAAAAAAGAAAATTCACAAAATATTGGATCCGCCTACATTTTATGTTTATAACTATAATTTAGTATCACGATGATACCATGTAATGATGGTACTATTCTTTAAGTTTTAGGTTCTGAGATAGCATACTGTGTAAGTGTTGTTATTTGTGTTTTTAAAGTTTACACGTAAATTTGTCGATAAGTGTTTCATATGGTTTTTATTATTGTTTTCATTGTTGTTTTTATTGTTGTTTTTTAAATAAATAGATCACACCTGATGAAGCTGGGAAGTCTAGCGAAACGTTGGGTTGGAAAAGTGGAATAAAATCTTTTATTTGCACTTCAAAACTAATGGTCAAAAGAGCCTAAGTTCAATATTTATAAAAAATACTTCGAATTTACCCACACGTGAATTCCATCAGATTTGTACTATCAACATACAAAATCTGATTCCCATTGAAATAGGGCAGCCGTTTTTCGCTATAACTAAACTGGTTTACAGCCAAAAAAAAATACCAAGAAATTCATGCGTATGGGAAATTAACACTGACATGCTGAGCACAAAACATCTTTTTAAAATTTTTTGTATGGGCAGGTTTTCCAGATATCGGTAATTTTCGGTTTTTTCAGGTATCACTTCATTCAAAAACTCTTTTCGCCATTGTTACAAAAGCGATGGACGCATGCCATACCTCGTTCGAAAGGAAATTAAAATACACTTCTAGCGACGTACAATATGTAGGGGTGGACCAAACTATCCCTGAGCAATAGCTGGCCAAAGTCGAAATTTTGTCGAATGTTTAAAATTTTTGAAAAAATTTTGATTTTAAAAATATTTTTTTTATGGGAAGTTGTAAAAATCTAGATCTTTTATTTTTGCTAAAATTAGTGTGTATAATTACAAACATTTTACACATAATATTACCAAGACCTAGTGAAAACTGCATTTTTGTCAATTTTTTTGTAACTTTCAACATCCCTACTTTTAATAGAATTTTACAGATATGTACCCCGTTTCTGTAAAAAATCGCCAAAATTCTCGATTTTAATGTCGTCACTCTCGACTCGATTCAAAATTTAAAAAAAATTGTCACTACCTCAAACTAAGTGAGAAAATAAATCGACAAAATAAAAATTTGTTTACAGAAACAAAAAAATGTGACGTCAAATCGACTATTTCAGTCGAGACGATCGATCGAATTGAGTTAGAGAAACGCAGTACAGTATGTTTGTGGTCGTATCACTCGAAATTAATGAAATTAAATGAAACTTTTACCATTGTAAGACATCCCTTATTTCGATAAGTCGACTGGTTTTGGAGTTATCGCCAGCTATTGCTCTGCAATGGTTTGGTCCACCCCTACATATTATACGTCGTTAAAAGCCTATTTTAATTTCCTTTTTAACGAGGTATTGCTTGCGGCCATCGCTTTTGCAACATTGGCGAAAAGAATTTTTGAATAAAGTGATTCCCAAAATTACCGATATATCGAAAACCTTCCCATACAAAAAATTTTAAGAAAGTTTTTTCCTTCAAATTAGCTGGACCCACAGTTTTTTGATGACCCGAACGGCACTTGCAAAGCGCACTACCGCTACACTACTGCGCACAATGGGCTGGATTTTAGAAATAGTGACTAAAAGTCGGGTTCGGCATGAAGTAGATTTTTGCTATCTAGAAACATAAAAGTAGCACTGAGAAAAATTTTATTGATTTTGCTGGATATTTTGGCAGATAAAGGACCATTACTCTTGGATATGAATAATTTTTTGGGATTGTCGATACAGCTAGTAAATATCGAAATAGGTATGTGTGTGTAAAAAAAATCGGCATTTAGTAACTACTTAAAATTTGTTGTGTGTGTGTATTTTACTATATCATACTTATGTAAATATGTGAAAAATATATCTCGAGCTATTGATTTTTGGCCCCTTTTCAGATTTCAGCCCATTGTGTGATTTTCACAACTTTTGTTCGGATCTCTTTCCCTATATCTATTATCTAATATTATTAACTAGCCGGTGCCCGCGACTTCGTATGCGTATAATTTCTGTTTTTTTTTTTTTTTGCAGCTGGTTTAGCAAAGAATAAAATCCAACAAAAAGACTGGAGTTCAGCACTTAAAGCCCCATATACACATCTTTTTGATCGTGAACGCGGGTGAGCGTGAACAATTTTCTTTTGTGTAATAGGTATGTTGATAGTACTCCACTATTCCAAAAAAATCATGCGTAAGTGGAAAAACAACTAAAATATCTTTGATATTAGAGCATTTAAAATTAATTGAAAGTGTTAAATATGCTTTGAAATGCTTATTTTACTATCTCACAGTGAATTGTGTGCGAACACAAAGTGACACCCTTCGCAAGTGAATGTTGAAATTTTTTTTTGTTGGTTGAACGCTAAACTTTGATTTTTTTCACATTTTTGGAGATTTGAACTCATTTGACAGATGTGTGTGAACGCATAAAAGAATTGATTTGGAATTCTTTTCATTTGCGTACGCAATAAAAAGTCTCCACTCATTCACGCTCACGTTCACACGGAGCCGTATGAGGATCTTAAGGGTATCATAATGTACGAACACATTTTTGTGGAAATATTCGTCGATACCTCCGAAACCGGTCTAGCTATCGAAATTTCAAGATACCTCCCAAAGCATTTCAGATATTTCAATGAATCATATCGCATATTATAGCTCTCATTGACACCTTTCGTTTGACACCCATATTGTACTAACACATTTTTGGTCACCTCTGGTCCACATATTGGGCGATAATCCCAAAACCCGTTGAGATATTGCGAAAAATAATATCTTAAACTTTAAGTTGAGCTTCTAGTAATCCAAGGATTCAATTCCATTCAATACTTTTAGAGTGTTACGACCACAAACATACAGACAAACATGGTCCACATATTGGGCGATAACTCCAAAATCGGTTGAGATATCGAAGTTTCATTCAATTCCATTCATTTCTTTCAGAGTGATACGACCACAAACATACGGACAGACAGACAGACACACAAACAAATTTTAAATGGTTGATTTGGATTCTACTCGCTTAATAATGCTTCCCCCAATCAATTTTTTGTTGATATCTGCCATGTACAGACATCGACCTGTTACAATTTTATTATATGTATGTAGAGATTTATAAATACGCCACATGAAAAACTTTAGGAGCCTCGTGAACGAACCGTTTGGCCGATTTAAATAAAATATGCACCGAAGGAAAGGAAATTGAAAAAAGTGAGGTATAGGCGGTATATTTTCAGGGACGTCTCTAAACTTTAAGGATGGGGAGTACGGGGATAGCGACTCCACGATCCCCTAAAGATTTTATTGGTGGAATTTTCGATCACAAGCGATATTAGTGTTACTTAAACAGGTAAGCAAACATTTAATTAAGTGCCAACTTTAAATTGCCTGACTATAAATCGGGTAAGTAGTTACGCTGAGTATATCAATTTTGATCAAGGACTGAAACCGTAGACTGGGCCAATTAATAAAAATTACTGTGAACGTTGCAGATCTTTATATTAAGTTCTAGAGGTCTATCATTGCTAGTTTAGATTTTTTGGTAAAAAAATTCGAAACCATTGTTGACAAAAAACCCATTTAGCTCAATAATTTTTTTAGGAAATTGAATTTCTACAAAAGCTGCCTACACTGAACCAAAAAAGTACATATTTTCTACGAAAAAGTACATATATTTTACGAATTTTTTTCATTAAAAGCTCTCCAAAGAACGTTTTCGTAGAATTTAAGAACAAAAATTCGTAAATATTCATGTCAAACTAAATTTTAATAATAATACTTAAAATCCAAGAACTCATTCTTACAATCTACGAAATCATTCTTAGAATATGTCAATACATACTACGACCTCATTCTTAGAACGTATGAAAAGATTCTTAAATTGTACGAACTCATTCTTAGAATATGACAAACCATTTATTAATTGCACGACCTTATTCACAGAATGTATGTAAAGATTATTAAATTGTACGAACTCATACGAACGAATATGTCAGTCCATTCATAAATTATACGACTCATTCTTAGAATGTATGAATCCATTCATAAATTATACGAGCTCGTTCTTAGATTGTATGAATCCATTCATAAATTATACGAACTCGTTCTTAGAATGTATTAATCCATTCTTAAATCTTACGAACTGATTCCTAGATTGTATGAGTCCATTTTAAATTTTCCGAACTCATTCTTAGAATTTATGAATCCATTCATAAATTATACGAGCTCGTTCTTAGATTGAATGAATCCATTCATAAATTTTACGAACTCATTCTTAGAATGTATGAATCCATTTCAAATTTTATGAACTCATTCCTAGATTGTATGAATCCATTCTAAATTTTACGAACTCATTCTTAGAATGTATGAGTCCATTCATAAATTATACGAACTCGTTCCTAGAATGTATGAATCAATTCTTAAATTTTACGAACTGATTCCCAGATTGTATGAATGCATTCTAAATTTTACGAACTCATTCTTAGAATGTATGGATCCATTCTTGAATTTTAAAAATCATGAAATTCAGTTGGAATGTTTTATTTTAATTGACATACTTATTTCTTTCACAAAGGTAACGTATTTTCATAAAAAAAAATAATTAAAGTTAAACATTCATTAGCAAAAGGAGTTTGTATGTATAAAAGGAGGGCTGAAATAAGTAGTACATATGTATGTAATTGTGCTTCAGCTGAAGTTAGTGTTGTTGCATAATGTCGCTCTGGTACGGCTGCAGCTTAATAAGATGCTGCTTCAGTTGAGGTTGAAGTCTTTTTGTTTATTTTCAGATGTCTTCTTATGTGGGTTCTTTTTAGGTGAAACGTTAATTTCTCGGGACTTAACAAGTCTTTATCACACACTACACTTCATAATAGCGAAATTGTTTCTTTTTCTTTTTTTTAATATACATAATTACTATCTATATGTTTAATTTTTAACACACGATCTTTTCAATAAATTGTATTAATAAAAAAAATTTAAACAGTGGCAGCTGTCTGCTCTAGTTAAGAATGTTTTGGTTCAATCGATGACGCTTTCCTAAAATATAAGAAATAGTTCTTAAAATCTACGAAACAAGCTCTAAATATTTAGAAAAAGTTCTTATAATCATAGTAAAAAAATTGTACGTACGTAATTTCTTAAAATTTAAGAACAAATTCGTAATATTTAAGAACAAATGCAGCTAAAAAATTAATGAATTTTAGTTCTTATATTTTATGAACGAAGTTCTGACGTTAATAAAATTTAGCGTATTTTTTCATATATAATAAGAAACTTTTCTTAAAATATATGAAATTTTTCTTACATTCTAAGAAAAAATCAGCCTGAACTATCTATGAAACTTTGTTCGTACAAAACATGTACGTTTTTGGTTCAGTGTAGAACTTATACAATCGCATGGAAACATACCAATTTTTCGTTGGACTTTGAAAAAGTAATAAAAACTTCGAAATTTCTGGTATTCTAGGAATTCTAAAAAATGCTTGTTGCTGAGTGTATGATCATTCCGAATTTCTTCATCAAGCTCTTCTAACGGTAGTCCAAGGAAACGTGCAGTCTCAACAGGGTTGGACCAGAGGGACAGAGGGGTTAGAAGAGTAGCTTCAATTGGACAATTGAAGAGATGTAGGGTATCATGGGGGTCCTATCACATGCAGGGCATGTGTTTGAAATTGTGTCATTCAGTCTGGATAAGTAGGAGTTTAACCTCACACTGTATCCAGACCTAAGCTGTGCCATGGTGACTCTTGTTTGACAAAAGTGTCAACCGACTCGGTGTGATGTGAATTGTCTGCTAAGCATTTCCGCGTGCTCTTTTACATTGAGCAGTTTTGCCTCTTGATGGAGGTGAGACTCGGGAGATATGAGAAGACATCCCGTAGCAGTTCTGATAGCGGTATTTAGGCAGACTTGTAACTTCGTCCAGTTGGTGTTATGCACGTTAGGCGACCATATGGGTGCGGCATAGTCAAAGACTGGTCGGCCAATGTCCTTTTATGTAGTCAGCAACGTTTATTTGTCTTTTCCCCAAGTACTGCCGGCAAGTGACTTGAGGATCTTGTTGCGACCTCGTACCTTTGAGACTATTGCAGACACATGACCAGCAAATAAAAAAGTATTATCCAGTGTCACCTCCAGTAACTTTTGGTGGCTGACAGTTGGTAGCTTAGTGCCATCAACGTAAATGTCTAATTCATTTCTCACCTGGTGCGTCCATGTAGTGAAAAGTGTCGCCGTGGATTTAGTCGGTGATATCGTCAGATCTCGCCCAGTGAAAAACCTGGAAAGGTCGCAGAGGTAACTGTTGATTTTCGCACAGAGTTCATCAGTGTAGGGGCCCTTCCCCGTCGCCATAATTAGCGGTCCACCTCTTTAACCAATCAAAAGCTTTTGACAAATCTAGTGCCACTAACACAGTACTGTGATTTGGTTGGTTTTGACTTAGGCCGCTATTTATCTGCGTTGTAATGGCATTGAGTGCGGTGGTGGTGCTATGTAGCTTACGGAAGCCATGTTGATGACTAGCTAGGTGCAGATTTGCAGTATAATCCGGTAGCAAAATGGACTCTAGCGTCTTCATTACCGGCGACAAAAGTGTTATAGGGCGATATGATTCGCTTATGTTTGCCGGCTTTCTAGGTTTTAATAATGGAACCACTCGCGCTTTTTTCCATATTTCAGCATCTTCATGGCAATGCCGACGGGGCCGATGGATTTTTTGGGCGTGTTTTGGTTTTTGTACTTACGCGCCTGTCGCATGGTCCTACGTTTAGCTCTATCGGGCGGGGAATGTAGTAAAAATTGTCTTCAGAAGGAGTTCGCACATCCCCTAGGTTCCTTCTTCGCCCTGTTGCCGAAAGTAATATCCACTTTATCCTTGTGTTTCGTTGGATTGGATGGAGCTTTGACCGTAGTCCATAGTTTGCCAACACCATCGGAGAGGTTACTTTGCTCTAGGTGCTGTTTCCATTTGGTCAGTTTGTGTTTATCAACCAACCAACGAATTTCCGCGTTGAGATCTCTTCTCTTGACACTGTCCGTGATTCCGAACCGTACATCAGGACTACTTAGTCCAAAGTAACACTTGTTGGCAGGAGTGATTCTCCGTTGGATTTCTAAACTGATATCACTTTCAGTGTTAGTTCTGGTTCCCAAATAGACGAAGTCCCTCACAAATTCAAATTTGTAACTATCAACGGTGGCTTGGCTGCGAAGGCGCAGGTGCGCCGACAGGTTCGGACTTCTACCAGTTTAGTGGGAGATCTACCACTTTTTTGAGTATCCATCACGCATGTTTAAAAATCTACCAGCTTTTTATAGCTACAAAAATTTAAATTGCATAGAAAGAGGTATCCTATCATAATATTAGTCATACTTTTGACACAAACTTTGTTTTGTACCATTTTACAAGATGCCTAATTTTCTTCGAAAATTGTAGAGATTACTGTCAAAAGGACGAATCTTGCCCCAGTGCCGGCGCTTCAATAAAGGATCCTGTAGGGCGGTGATGTCAGCCTTTGCATTTGCCGGACAACGGTACCATCTCGTGAAAGGGTATGGACATTTCCGGTACATGCCCTAATATCATTCTCATTGTTCTCAGTACCTGGGTGACCGAGCTTGCTCGGTGCTATCAATTTAGCGCTAAATTGACTTACCCAAAATGATCCCAAAATGACCCTAAAATAACCCAAAAATAATCCTAAAATGGTCCCAAAAAGACCCTTAAATGTTCCCAAAATGATCCGAAATTGAACCCAAAACGATCCGAAAATGAACCTAAAATTATTCCAAATTGGTCCAAAAATAATTCCCAAATTACCCCAAAAATACCCTTAAATGCACACTAAACGATCCAAAAAATACACCAAAATGATCCCAAATATATCCTAAAATAATCCCAAAACCACCCCATAAAGACCCTCAAATGTTCCCAAAGTAACCCAAAAATTATCCCAAAATGATACAAAAATTATCCAAAAATGGCTCCAAAATGAACCGAAAATTACCCAAAATTGTACCAAATTAATCCGAAATTGAACCCAAAATGATCTCAAGCAAGCCCCAAAATTATCCCAAAGTGATGTTCTCAAAATAATCCTAAAATATCCAAATATGATCCCAAAATACAAAATACAATTACAATACGGTAAAATGGTAACCCTGGGTGGCAACCCTACTTGAAAATATTTTAGCTGGTATGTCGGCGACAATACCTTTACTTTGATACCCAAAACTACCCAAAAATGATCCCAAAATGACCCTAAAATGATCCCAAATTGGTCCAAAAATAATTCACAAATTACCCCAAAAACACCCTTAAATGTACCCTAAACGATTCGAAAATTACCACAAAATTATCCAAAAATGATTCCAAAATAATCCTTGAATAGTCCCTCAGATGTTCCCAAAATAATCCAAAAATTATCCCAAATGATGACGTGGCAACCCCCAAATTGATAGTCTTAGAATCAATCATACTATCTACATACCAAATTTCATCCAAATCGGTCAAGCGGTTCTCGAGATAGTACCGGATATAGAAATATATTGTGGTAAGGTGGCAACCCTAGGTGGCAACCCTACTTGAAAATACTTTAGTTGGTATCTCGCCGAAAATACCTTTCATATGATACCCATATTGGCATATCTTGATCCATAATTAAAAAAAAAGGGATAGGTGGCAACCCTGTAAACCGCCCCAAGTGGCAACCCTAAAGTGGGTAGTCTTAAAATCGATCATACTATCACCATGCCAAATTTCAGCCAATTCGGTCAAGCGATTCTCGAGATAGTACTGGATATACAAATATATTGTGGTAAGGTGGCAACCCTAGGTGGCAACTCTACTTGAAAATATTTTAGTTGGTATCTCGCCGAAAATACCTTTCATATGATACCCATATTGGCATATCTTGCTCCATAATTAAAAAAAAGGGATAGGTGGCAACCCTGTAAACCGCCCCAAGTGGCAACCCTAAAGTGGGTAGTCTTAGAATCCATCATACTATCTTTGTGCCAAATTTCATCCCAATCGGTCAAGCGGTTCTCGAGATAGTCCGAACATACAAATATACAAGATTAACTCGTTTAAAGATATTAGATTTCGTTTTGCCGGCTCGTCAACATTAAAGGGGGTTCTCATCTCAGGCTTTGTATTTCTTCTTCGTTAATTCGATTCGTATCAGGAACTCCCGCTAGACTGAGGCTGATATTCAATGCAATGCACTTCAAAAAGAGCTAATGAGTTTCTTCACCTGATAAATATCTCTCTCACTACAGCTGTAGCGTCCTTGCCTTTAAAATGTTCAACGGTGATAAATACGAGGAAACTGCAAGGAGTGGAACTATCAAAACCCAGCGCACAACCCGTCTCCGGGGGTTTGAACGCATATATTCACACATTTGTATAGTGAGGAGCTTGCTTCAAAACAGACACCAACTTCCAGCCGCAGCACGTGGTGAGCAGACGCTGCGAAACAGTCCTCGGTGAACCCTTAAACCAGATATGTCAGAGTGGTCTCATCGGGGCTCCTTCTATCAAAACCCAGCGCACAACCCGTCTCCGGGGGTTTGAACGCATATATTCACACATTTGTATAGAGAGCAGCTTGCTTCAAAACAGACACCCACTTCCAGCCGCAGCACGTGGTGAGCAGACGCTACGAAACAGTCCTCGGTGAACCCTTAAACCAGATATGCCAGAGTGGTCTCATCGGGGCACATAAATCAGTCAAAAATTCCTGATGATGACTTCAGAGTGAAGTCGAAATATCGACGTGACGTTATACACTAAAATAAATGTATACATATATATATATTAAAAATGTATATATATGTTTGTAAGGTGCTTAGTTTGATGACCTTTTCATATAAGAAGTGCGCACTTCGGCTACTTCTGGCTACTTCTGGCTACTTCGATGACCGTCACCATTAGCTTTTTATGTAAAGTGCGCAGTTTGGTGACAGTCATCAAAAATCAAATCGAAGGATAAAGTGAGTAGTTTGGTGACGGTTATCAAACTATCCACTTTACCTTAGATGACGTGTTTGGTGACGGTTATCAAACAAAGCACTTTAGCTTAAACTGAATAGTTTGATGACACTTCACCTATTGCTGTTCCGTGACCGTCATCAAAGTGCCCGCCGTTCCTTTTAGAAAAGAAAAACAAGTAAGGACCGGCTGTTTTCTGCTGTTTTCGGCTGTTTCATGAAATAGATAATTTTTATTTGAGGGAAAAAGTAATTTCATATAAAAATCCTCGTATCTGAACGATCGGTTGTAGAGGATATATATATATATATATATATATATAAGAAACTTCAAACGCTCATAACTCAAGAACGCCTGCAGCGATTTGGGTGATTGACACCAATTCAGATTGTTCTCTGGCCAGAATAGGAGAATATCTTAAAAAATTCCCGAAAAATCCTGCGGGACATGAATGGCAGCACCCATTAGTTTTGTCATATTTTCTTAAAGAATGTGATGGTAAATCTGATATTCATACCCAGCAAACATGGCTCAAGTTTTTCTCAAACCTTTGAAAAACTGTACAGTTATCAAGTTGATATCCACACAACTCTCCAATTTTTCTCCAACCTTAGAAATATTTTGATAACTTTGTAGTTCTTAAGTTTATATCCAACATCATTCTCCAAGTATTCTCCAGTTTTGAGCTATTTTGATAATTGAATAGTTCTCAAGTTGATACCCAACATCATTCTCCAAGTATTCTCTAACCTTTGAGTTATTTTGATAACTTTATTGTTCTCAAGTTGATATCCAACATATTATTCAAGCTCCAGCTTTTAATACTCAAATTAAATTTTATTAAATTAATTAAAGAGCTTATACTGAAATTTGTGTAAATAAACATTTAATGTCAACTAGTTAATGGCGTTTTAAATTATAAAACTCGTGGTTTATATTTTTCGATATTTATATTCAAAGTCGCATTCATACCCTTGAGTCCAATTAGAGACTCTCCTTTGAACCGCCCCAAGTGGCAACACCCACACATATTGTCTATAATGCCAAATTTATCCAAATCGATCGAGCGGTTCCCGAGATATAAAGAAAAATTTATAAAATGCCGCCTGGCAACCCTAGGTGGCAACCCTGCTTGAGATTTACATATTTGGAATACGGTCGAAAATACCTTTCATTTGATACCCATATTGGCATAAATTGCCCAATATTTAAAAACAAATTTGAAATAGGTGGTAACCCAGTGAACCATCACAAGTGGCAACACCCACGCATATAATCTTAGAATAAATCATACTATCTATAATGCAAAACTTTATCCACTTCGGTCAAGAGGTTCCAGAGATATCAATAAAAATAGATAAAATGCGGTTAGATGGCAACCCTAGGTGGCAACTCTGCTTGAGATTTACATATTTGGAATACGGTCGAAAATACCTTTCATTTGATACCCATATTGGCATATCTTGCTCAAAATTTAAAAAAATTGAGATAGGTGGCAACCCTGTGGACCGCCCCAAGTGGCAATACCCACGCATATAATCTTAGAAATCATACTATCTATAATGCCAAACTTTATCCACATCGGCCAAGCGGTTCCCGAGTTATCAATAAAAATAAATAAAATGCGGGAAGGTGACAACCCTGCTTGAGTTTTACATTTTTGGAATACGGTCGAAAATACCTTTATTTGTTACCTAATTGGCATATCTTGCTCAATATTTAAAAGAAATTGAGATATGGCAACCCTGTGAACCGTCCTAGTGGCAACACCCACGCATATAATCATAGAATGAATCATACTATCTATGATGCCAAATTTTATCCACATCGGTCAAGCGGTTCCCGACGTATCAATAAAAATAAATAAAATGCGGTTAGGTGGCAACCCTAGGTGCCAACCCTGCTTGAGATTTACATATTTGGAATACGGTCGTAAATAATTTTCATTTGATACCCATATTTACATATCCTGCTCAATAATAAAAACAAATTGAGATAGGTGACAACCCTGTGAACCGCCCCAAGTGGCAACACCCACGCATATAATCTTAGAATGAATCATAATATCTTTAATGCCAAATTGTATTCAAATCCGTCGAGCGGTTCCCGAGATTTAAAGAAAAATAAATAAAATGCTAGCAACGGAACACCTTTTGGGTATTTGGGTAATCTTCGGACTGGCAAAAGAACAAAGCTGTTCTTCGATTGAAAGTATCGATTTTCTTTATGGTTTCGATATTATTTTCTAGAGTTGGGCATTTTAGTTCTTTACTAATGTGAGTTTTCAATTGTGGAAGTGGATTTTTGGACATTTATATTTTGTGAAAAAATAAAAATAAAAAACAACAAATAGAGGAGTTGAACACCATGTTGTCGGACGACGAATTAGGTAAGTCAATGCCTAATTAATTGAAAGACAAATTATCTTTTGTACTTTGGTTTGACCAACGCAAGTGGTTTTGGAGCTTCTGCCAGAATAATATTGTTTTCTACTATCCATGGTACAAAACAATATCGCCAACAAACCGCCAAGGTATTTTACTTCCTTTTAATAAATTGGGTTAATGTTTTTGTGCGATTTTCAGTACAAAATTGGTGAATCTTTACAAAATACTTTTGAGTAACTTTCTTATACATACATATATGTAAGGTGCTTAGTTTGATGACATTTTCGTATAAGAAGTGCGCACTTCGACTACAGCTATCAAAAACAGCAACTCTTGTAAATCGAAAAAAGAAATAACTTTTGAAGTTAACTTCTTAGGCGGCGATATGGAGTTTTGATTAAGTGTAAAATTTAAAAAAAATGGCAAATTATGGAACGGAAGGTATTAGTTTCCTTTAGGGGACAACTCCTAATAAATTAGCTATGTATGGGAGATACCTCAAAAGACGCGTTTTAGCCTAAGGATTACGAATCCGGAAGCGCTTTTTTAATTTTTTGTTTTAGTGAAAAGTTATGGTCAAAAAACCGAAAAATGACCCGGATCCGATACCAAAATTGGGGCTGAATCCATGGTATTTATGTGCGAAACACCTTTCTGAGTTGGCGGCCTTCGGCCGCGCTTATAAAAAATAACCCTGGGCTACGCCATCCCAAGTCCGGACGAGTGACATAACCGTGGCTACCGCCACGGCGCGACATTTTTTACACGTTTTCACATGAAAACTTGAAACCTTGATTGCAAATATATCTTCAGAGAAGCAAAATATTAAAAAAGCGCTTCCGGATTCGTGATCCTGAGGCCGAACCCCGTCTTTTGAGCTATATCACATAATTTTAGCTAATTTATTAGCAGTTGTCCCCTAAAGGAAACTAATACCGAACGGAAAATAGGGAAGCAAAATTATGCAAGGGAAATAGAAAAAATTGTAGCAGATTATTATATTTGTACTAGCTGACCCGGCAGACGTTGTCCTGCCACAAATTTATTTCCCTGTCTGTTTCTCTAACCCGATCCCTATATCTATTTTAAACCATATCCCTATCTCCTTCATATAGGAGAAACCACGCCCCCTTTTTCCTTATTCCCAGTTTTTTTTTGGGGGTGTCCGGGATTGATCTTATATAACTCCTCACAAAATTTCAGTGTCTAACCTAAATACTTCTAGAGATATGGACTATGGAGTATGTTATTCGTATGGGAGGTGCCACGCCCCCTTTATCGTTAACTCGAGTTTTTTGGGAGGTATTAGGGATCGATCACATATAAACCCTCACCAAATTTCAGTGGTCTAACATAAATACTTGCAGAGATATGGGCTATGAAATATTTCCTTCATATAGGAGAAACCACGCCCCCTTTTTCCTTATCCCAGTTTTTTTTGGAGGTGTCCGGGATTGATCTTATATAACTCCTCACAAAATTTCAGTGGTCTAGCCTAAATACTTCTAGAGATATGGACTATGAAGTATTTTATTCGTATGGGAGGTGCCACGCCCCCTTTATCGTTAACTCAAGTTTTTTGGGAGGTATTAGGGATCGATCACATATAAACCCTCACCAAATTTCAGTGGTCTAACATAAATACTTGCAGAGATACGGGCTATGAAATGTTTCCTTCGTATGGGAAGTGCCACGCCCCCTTTTTCTTTATCTCCAGTTTTTTTGGAGATGATGGGATTAATCTTATTTAACTCCTCAAGAAATTTCAGTGGTCTAACCTAAACACTTCCCGAGATATGGACTATGAAGTATTTCATTCGTATTGGAGGTGCCACGCCTCCTTTTTCGTTACCCTAGTTTTTTTGGAGGTGGTAGGGATCGACCTCATCTAACCTCTAACCACGTTTCAGTGGTCTAACATAAGTACTTTCAGAGATATGGACTATGAAGTATTTCATTCGTATGAGATGTGCCACGCCCCCTTTTTCGTTATCCCCAGTTTTTTTGGAGGTGGTAGGGATCGATCTCATATAACCCCTTACCAAATTTCAGTGGTCTAACATGAATACTTCCAGAGATATCGACTATGAAATATTTCATTTGTATGGGAGGTGCCACGCCCCCGTTTTCGTTATCCCCAGCTTTTTTGGAGGTGGTAGGGGTCGATCTCATATAATCCCTTACCAAATTTCAGTGGTCTAACATGAATACTTCCAGAGATATCGACTATGAAGTATTTCATTCGTATGGGAGGTGCCACGCCCCCTTTTTGGTTAACCCCCAGTTTTATGGGTGAGAATGGTGTTGTTATCCTATAGGTCTGTACCGATTTCCAGGTCCCTACCTTAAACCCATTTAGAGATATTCACCTTGAAGAAAAATGTTTGTATTGGAGGTGCCACGCCCCCCTAATATTTTGTTCTGATTTTATGCGCGTGGTAATAACAAACAAACCCCCTAAAGGAAGTATATGATTTGGTTCAGCCGTTTTCGAGTTTTAGCGTAACGACTGAACACCATTTCATTTTTATATATATAGATTGTATGGGAGGTACCACGCCCCCTTTTTCGATAACCCCAAGTTTTATGGGTGAGAATGGTGTTGTTATCCTATAGCTCTATACCAATTTTCATGTTCCTACCTTAAACACTTTTGAAGATATTCACCTTGAAAAATTCAGTTTGTATGGGAGGTGCCACGCCCCCTTTTCCGATTACCCCTTCTTTTATGTGTAAGAAGGCTTTTGATACCATATAGGTCTATACCAATTTTCAGGTCCCTACCTTGAACCCTTTCACAGATATTCTGCTTAAAAAATTTAGTTTGTATGGGAGGTACCACGCCCCCTCATTGGATAACCCCCGATTTTATAGGTGAGAGTGGTGCTGTTATCCTGTAGCTCTGTACCAATTTTCATGTTCCTACCTTAAACACTTTTGAAGATATTCAACTTGAAAAATTCAGTTTGTATGGGAGGTGCCACGCCCCCTTAATATTTTGTTCTGATTTTAAGACATGACCTGCGCGTGGTAATAACAAACAAATCCCCCAAAGGAAGTATTTCATTTGGTGCAGCCGTTTTCGAGTTTTAGCGTTACAATTATACACCATTTCATTTTTATATATATAGATTTCCGGGACTATCTCGTGGACCGATTTGGATGAAATTTTTGTTCATTCTAAGACTTTCCCCTTCGGTGTTGCCACTTGGGGTGATTCACAGGGTTGTCACCTATCCCAATTTATTTTTAAATATTGAACAAGATATGGAAATATGGGCAGGGTTGCCACCTAACCACATTTTGTTTATTTTTCTTTACATCCTGGAATCGCTCGATCGATTTGGATAAAATTAGGCCTTATAGATAGATATATTTCTAAGATTATATATGCCGGTGTTGCCATTTGGGGTGGTTCACAGGGTTGCCACCCATCTCAATTTTTTTTTTAATATTGAGCAAGATATGCCAATATGGGTATCAAATAAATGGTATTTTCGACCGTATTCCAAATATGTAAATCTCAAGCAGGGTTGCCACGTACCCGCATTTTATTTATTTTTATTGATATCTCGGGAACCGCTTGACCGATATGGATAAAAATTGGCATTATAGATAGTATGATTCATTCTAAGATTATATGCGTTGGTGTTTCCACTTGAGGCAGTTCACAGGGTTGCCACTTATCTCAATTTTTTTTAAATATTGAGCAAGATATGCCAATACGGTGTATCAAATAAAAGGTATTTTCGACCGTATTCCAAATATGTAAATCACAAGCAGGGTTGCCACCTAACCGCATTTTATTTATTTTTGTTGATATCTCGGGAACCGCTTGACCGATGTGTATAAAGTTTGGCATTATAGATAGTATGATTCATTCTAAGATTATATGCGTGGGTGTTTCCACTTGAAGCAGTTCACAGGGTTGCCACTTATCTAAATTTTTTTGAAATATTGATCAAGATATGCCAATATGGGTATCAAATAAAAGGTATTTTCGACCGTATTCCAAATAGGTAAATCTCAACCAGGGTTGCCACCTAGGGTTGCCACCTAACCGCATTTTATTTATTTTTCGCTATATCTCGGGAACCGCTCCACCGATGTGGATAAAGTTTGTCATGATTTCCACTTGAAGCAGTTCACAGGGTTGCCACTTATCTAAATTTTTGTTTAAATATTGATCAAGATATGCCAATATGGGTATCAAATAAAAGGTGTTTTCGACCGTATTCCAAATATGTAAATCTCAAGCAGAGTTGCCACCTAGGGTTGCCACCTAACCGCCTTTTATTTATTTTTGTTGATATCTCGGGAACCGCTTGACCGATGTGGATAAAGTTTGGAATTATAGATTGTGTAATTCATTCTAAGATTATATGCGTGTGTGTTCACAGGGTTGCCACTTATCTCAATTTTTTTTTTAGTATTGAGTAAGATATGGCAATATGGGTATCAAATAAAAGGTATTTTCGACCGTATTCCAAATAGGTAAATCTCAACCAGGGTTGCCACCTAGGGTTGCCACCTAACCGCATTTTATTTATTTTTCTCTATATCTCGGGAACCGCTCCACCGATGTGGATAAAGTTTGGCATTATTTCCACTTGAAGCAGTTCACAGGGTTGCCACTTATCTCAATTTTTTTTTAAATATTGAGCAGGATATGCCAATATGGGTATCAAATAAAAGGTATTTTCGACCGTATTCCAAATAGGTAAATCTCAACCAGGGTTGCCACCTAACCGCATTTTATTTATTTTTCTCTATATCTCGGGAATCGCTCCACCGATGTGGATAAAGTTTGTCATGATTTCCACTTGAAGCAGTTCACAGGGTTGCCACTTATCTCAATTTTTTTTTAAATATTGATCAAGATATGCCAATATGGGTATCAAATAAAAGGTGTTTTCGACCGTTGTTGTTGTTGTTGTTGTTAACAATGCATTGCCCTGTCTAGAGTGTATGATCATTCCGAAGATCTTCATCAAGCTCTTCTAAGGGGAGTCCAAGGAAACGTGCAGTTTCAACAGGGTTTGTCCAGAGGGACAGAGGGGTTAGAAGAGTGGGTTCAAATTAACAATTGAAGAGATGTAGAGTATCATGGGGGGTCCTACCACATGCAGGGCATGTGTTTGAGATTGTGTCATTAAGTCTGGACAAGTAGGAGTTTAACCTTACACTATATCCAGACCTAAGCTGTGCCAGGGTAACTCTTGTCTCCCTTGGTAAGGTGCGTTCTTCTTCAGCAATATCCGGTGGAGGACTGTTCAGGTTCACAGGTAGAGATCCGACAAAAGTATCTACCGACTCGGTGTGGATGTCGGTTAGAGCCCGCTTATGATTCTGCAGATCAAACGGCAAGGTAATATGATGCCGGATCTCATCATAATGTTTACGGAGATGTTTCCTTATGTCTCTCGGGGGCGGATCTATGTCCAAAAGATGACGGTTTGGATGTGCTGGCTTGTGGCAGTTCAGAAGGAATTGCTTGCTCAGCATTTCCGCATGCTCTTTTACATTGAGCAGTTTTGCCTCCTGATGGAGGTGAGACTCGGAAGACATGAGGAGACATCCCGTAGCAGTTCTGATGGCAGTATTTTGGCAGACTTGTAACTTCGTCCAGTTGGTGTTATGTACATTAGGCGACCATATGGGTGCAGCATAGTCAAAGACTGGTCGGCCAATGGCCTTATATGTAGTCAACAACGTTTCTTTGTCTTTTCCCCAAGTACTGCCGGCAAGTGACTTGAGGATCTTGTTGCGACCACGTACCTTTGAGACCATTGCAGACACATGACCAGCAAATGAGAAAGTATTATCCAATATCATCCCTAATAACTTTGGGTGGCTGACAGTTGGTAGCTTAGTGCCGTCAACGAAAATGTCTAATTCATTTCTCACCTGGTGCGTCCACGTCGTAAAAAGCGTCGCCGTTGATTTAGTCGGAGATATCGTCAGATCTCGCTCTGTGAAAAACCTGGAAAGGTCGCAGAGGTAACCGTTGATTTTATTACAGAGTTCATCAGTATAGGGGCCCTTCCCCGTCGCCATTATTGTACAGTCGTCAGCATAAGAAACGACGGAGACACCCTCTGGTGGTGGGGGCATCTTCGATAGATAGAAATTAAACAGTGTCGGGGATAGGACACCACCCTGTGGCACCCCCTGTCTAATTCGTCTTGGTTTTGATGTTGCGTTTCTAAAGTTGACCGACGCCTGCCGCCCATTCAAGTAATTAGCGGTCCATCTCTTTAACCCATCAGGTATTTGTGTTTCTAATAGATCTTGTATGAGAGTGGCATGGTTGACTGTGTCAAAAGCTTTCGACAAGTCAAGTGCCACTAACACAGTCCTGTGATTTGGTTGGTTTTGATTTAGACCGCTATTTATTTGCGTTGTAATGGCATTGAGTGCGGTGGTGGTGCTGTGTTTTCGACCGTATTCCAAATATGTAAATCTCAAGCAGAGTTGCCACCTAGGGTTGCCACCTAACCGCCTTTTATTTATTTTTGTTGATATCTCGGGAACCGCTTGACCGATGTGGATAAATTTTGGAATTATAGATTGTGTAATTCATTCTAAGATTATATGCGTGTGTGTTTCCACTTGGGGCAGTTCACAGGGTTGCCACTTATCTCAATTTTTTTTTTAAATATTGAGTAAGATATGGCAATATGGGTATCAAATAAAAGGTATTTTCGACCGTATTCCAAATAGGTAAATCTCAACCAGGGTTGCCACCTAACCGCATTTTATTTATTTTTCTCTATATCTCGGGAACCGCTCCACCGATGTGGATAAAGTTTGGCATTATTTCCACTTGAAGCAGTTCACAGGGTTGCCACTTATCTCATTTTTTTTTTTAAATATTGAGCAAGATATGCCAATATGGGTATCAAATAAAAGGTATTTTCGATCGTATTCCAAATATGTAAATCTCAAGCAGGGTTGCCACCTAACCGCATTTTATTTTTTTTGTTGATATCTCGGGAACCGCTTTACCGATGTGGATAAAGTTTGGCATTATAGATACTATGATTCATTCTAAGATTATATGCGTGGGTGTTTCCACTTGAAGCAGTTCACAGGGTTGCCACTTATCTCAATTATTTTTTTTAATGTTGAGCAAGATATGCCAATATTGGTAGCAAATGAAAGGTATTTTCCACCGTATTCCAAATATGTAAACCTCAAGCAGGGTTGCCACCTAACCGAATTTTATTTATTTTTATTGATATCTCTGCAACCGCTTGACCAATGTGAATAAAATTTGGAAATATAGATAGTATGATTCATGCTAAGACAATATGCGTGGGTGTTGCCACTTGGGGCAGTTCGCATGGTTGCCACTTATCTCAATTTTTTTTTAAATATTGAGCAAGATATGCCAATATGGGTATCAACGTAAAGGTATTTTCGACCGTATTCCAAATATGTAAATATCAAGCGGGGTTGCCACCTAACACTCTAGGCCCACGGTATACTGTTTTGTACCATGTATTGTAGGACGTACACTCTGCACAGAAGTAAAATGTCAAAAGGCCACTTCTTATACGTTCCCCACATTTTTAGACATGTTTTAGTAGTTGTGAACCGAAGTAAAGAAATACCAAAGTACCAAAGATTCAAACTTTTGCTAAAAACTATTTCTAATTTAATTAGGCGATGTTTCACTTGATGATGTGATAGAGGCAAATTTAAACGACCTTGATAAGCACTATACTATAACCGAAGGTGCAGTATATACAAAGGAATCAATAATGATGTCTCTAAATGACCCCGAGCTAAACGAAAGTTTAGAAGAAAACGAAGATGAAACTGATGGTGGCTGTTCATCTTCAAAACTTCAACAAATCGTACGATCTTTTCAAATTTCTTTGAGTGAAAACGATGCCGATAATTCTTTGCTTCCTTCCGTGTCGGGTCATATTGACGACAAGGAGCTTAACGCAAAGAATAGGACGAAAAAGAGCAAACTAAACTTTTGCTTTTTTTGCAAAAAATTGCAGACGGTTATTAGCCGCCACCTGGAGAAGGTGCATAAAGGGGAGTCGCCTGTGAAAAAATTTTCAGTTCTGCCCAAAGGTGTTTATTTTATTTAATTGAAATTTCAGTAGATCTGTAGATTAAACTTTTATTATACTTAGATTTCCTTACTTATAATCTATTATATCTGTGGTCGTAAGCAATAACAGCCTAAGTCGACTTAAGAAATTAGACCAGTTGAAATTTTTGCCGGTGATTTTGAATAGCAACATTGAGACATTTTTCAAGGCTTTCGTTGCTCTTTTTTTACTTTCTTTACAAACAATTAAATCCAATACGTTTGCCTTAGTTATAAAACAGTTTTGTTACAAAAATTCGTCAGCAAAAATTTCAACTGGTCTAATTCCTTAAGTCGACTTAGGCTGTTATTGCTTATGACCACAGATATATAAATGCGCAAACATAACTGGTTTCTCCCTTTTTTGCAATAACCACAATTCTAAAGTATATAAAATTTGGTATGTATCGATATGTCTCGCCGAGCAGGGTGTTCGACAACAAACCAAAAATTTAAAAAAATTAATTATAATATGATTTGAAAATCACACCACTACATGTGATATACACGCATTCGCTTTATAGAGCCGCTGTTATGGGTGTATGTTTGTAGGTATGACCACTTGCATTGTTGTGTTTGCATTCATTGCAGTAGGGTGCGTTGTTTTGTTGGCAGCAATAAGATAACATGAGCCAGCGCGTCAACTTTATTGAGCTTAGGTACAAACAGTGTTTACAAAAACAAAATCTGTGCGTGGGGATTCAGAGAAGCAAATGCTTTAAAAAAAAAAGCACAAATAAGCTAGATCATGCACAAGGCCCTTCGTGGCTAGACTTAGTGAAATAAAATAAAATGGAAAATTGATAAAATTAAAAAAAAAGTAAAATCAGAAATAGAAAAGTGATTGAAAGTAAAAAAATAAAATTTGTTGGAAATGAAAGGAAAGGGAATAATATAAAATAAATAAAAATGAAACAAAATGAAATAAATAAAATATTAAATTAAGAAAATAATAGGAAAGGAAAGGGATGGAGATGGATAAAAGGAAAATTAAGGTAAGTTAAGGTAAGGAACGGAAAATATGACAGAAAAATCAAAGGGAAAGGAAAGGAATGGAAAAGAAAAAAGGAAGGGAAGAAAGGAAATGTAATGTAGGTAAAGCAGTGGAAAAGAGAAGCAAAAGGAGAAAGACAAAGAAAGGAAAGAAGAAAAAAAGAAGGGAAAGAAAGGGTAGCGAGGAAGAAGGTATGGAAAATAAATGAAAATAAGAAGAAAGAAAAATAAAGGAAAGAAAGGTAATGAAAAGCTAAAAAAAATAAGTTAAGGAAATGAATGAAAGAAAAAGAAAAGCAAAGGAGTTGCGAAAAGGAAAAAAAGAAAATAAGGAAACGGTAGGAAAGGAAAGGTAAGGAAACGAAATGACAGGAAGGGAAATTTAAGAAAAAAGTGAAAGAAAATAAAGGTAAGAACAAAAAATAAAAAAATAAATGAAATGAAAAAAAAAATGAATAAAATGAAAGGAAACTAAAGCAACGGAAACGAACGGAAAGGAAAAGAAAATAAAAGGAAAAAAAAGAAAGCAATAGAAATAAAAGAAACGAAAAGAAAGAAAAATAAAAGAAAAGAACAGAGAAGAACAGAAAAGAAAGAAAGAAAGAAGGGAAATAAAATGAAATGAAAGAAGAGAAAAGAAAGAAAAGGAAAGAAGGGAAAAGGAAAAGAACGGAGAAGATAAGGAAATGAAATAAAAGGGAAGAGAAGGATAAAAAAGCAAAAGAAATAAATTGAGATGAAAGGAGAGGAAAGGAAAGTAAAAAAAGCAAATGAATGCTAAGGAAAGGAAAGGAAAGAAATACGTATGAAGACGACCTAAGAAGAATAAATAATTATCAACATTGAAACTATATTACTGAATGGTGTAAAGAGGGAGGAAAAGGCAAAATGATTAGGAATGTATAGAAACCAAAAATATACAAACTATGGAAAAGAAAGGAAAATTTAAGAAATAGCAAAAAGGTAGGAAAATAAAATAAGGTTTTGTGGTTGAATTTCAACCACTGGGCGAACTCTAGTATACATAAAAGTAAACAACACAAACAGTTCTAAAACGATTCCAAAAATTTCTCATAAACCAGAACCAAATTGAAAACTCTGACTTCAGATTCAGCGTGTCAAAGAGCTTCCGAATTACATTACTTCATTTCTGGGTCTGCACTTTTTTGAAATTTTGTCGGCCTGTGTAATTTTTAATTTTTATTTTTTTTCGTCACTCGTTACTCAAAAATAAAATTTTGCCCATCCTTCATGTGTTCCTTGAAATAGTGTAAAATGTATATAAGTTTTTTTTTAAATTTCTGTAACTAGTTCAATAGTTATGATAATTGCACGCTTTTTTTGTTGGAAAGTTGGAAGCTTCGATTTTTGCTAAAGCTTAAAGTTAGTTCCGGCTTTTTGACACAATTTCCAGTACTAGAGTTCGCCGAGTGGTTGTAGTTCAACCACAAAACCTTATTTTATTTTCCTACCTTTTTGCTATTTCTAAAATTTTCCTTCTTTTCCATATTTTGCATATTTTTGGTTTCTATACATTCCTATTCATTTTGCCTTTTCCTCCCTCTTTACACCATTCAGTAATATAGTTTCAATGGTGATAATTATTTATTCTTCTTAGGTCGTCTTCATACGTATTTCTTTCCTTTCCTTTCCTTAGCATTCATTTGCTTTTATTTCCTTTCCTTTCCTTTTATTTCCTTTCCTTTCCTCTCCTTTCATCACAATTTTATTTCTTTTGCTTTTCTTTCCTTCTCTTCCCTTTTATTTCATTTCCTTACCTTCTTCGTTCTTTTCCTTTTCTTTCCTTTTCTCTTCTTTCCCTTTATTTCCTTTTATCTTCTTTCACTTCATTTTATTTCCCTTCTTTCTTGCTTCCTTTTCTGTTCTTCTCCGTTCTTTTCTTTTATTTTTCTTTCTTTTCGTTTCTTTTATATTCTTACCTGATCCTTCTTTCCATTTCCATTACATTCCTTTTTTCCTTTTATTTTCTTTTTTTCCTTTCCGTTCGTTTCCGTTGCTTTAGTTTCCTTTCATTTTATTCATTTTTTGTTTTCATTTCATTCCTTTTCTTTTATTTTTTTCTTACCTTTATTTTCTTTCACTGTTTTTTCTTAAATTTCCCTTCCTGTCATTTCGTTTCCTTATCTTTCCTTTTCTTACCTTTCCTTTCCTACCGTTTCCTTATTTTCTTTTGTTCCTTTCCGCAACTCCTTTGCTTTTCTTTTTCTTTCATTCATTTCCTTAACTTATTTTTTTAGCTTTTCATTACCTTTCTTTCCTTTATTTTTCTTTTTTTTATTTTCATTTATTTTCCATACCTTCTTCCTAGCTACCTTTTCAGCCACGAAGGGCCTTGTGCATGATCTAGCTTATTTGTACTTTTTTTCAAAAGCATTTGCTTCTTTGAATCCCCACGCACAGATTTTGTTTTTGTAAACACTGTTTGTACCTAAGCTCAATAAAGTTGACGCGCTGGCTCATGTTATCTTATTGCTGCCAACAAAACAACTCACACTCCGACTCTGCAGTGAATGCAAACACAACAATGCAAGTGGTCATACCTACATACACCCATAACAGCGGCTCTACAAAGCGAATGCGTATATAGCACTTGTAGTGGTGTGATTTTCAAATCATATTATAATTAATTTTTTTAAATTTTTGGTTTGTTGTCGCACATCCTGCTCGGCGAGACATAGCGATACATACCTCAGAATTGTGGTTATTGCAAAAAAGGGAGAAAGCTGTTATGTTTGCGCATTTATATATACTAGATACCATCTGTCAAAAAGGCTGCAACTAAATTTAAGTACCTACTTAATCGCGACTATAAATACGCCCCTTAGAGTATAGATATAGATACTATATAAGTATAGATGTAGATGTAGATGTAGATAGTGCTATTGATATTGGAAAGATAAATATAAAAATTAAGATGAAGATACAAATGTAGATAGATATAGAAAGATACAAATAAACATAAAGATAACAATAATAAAAATTATCAGAGAGCTAATTGCTGGCTGACTTATGTCACTTACGACTACTGCAACGTCGTCTGCGTAAAGGTAGAGGTAGAAGTAAATTTTGACGTAGACGAAATAATTGTCCCAGTAAAGTAATACCGATATTTGCTCCTTAGCTTAGATATGTTTCCAATTATCATAGGTAACGCCGAGAGGAAAAAAATAATCGAAACATTGCGCTTAAGAGGAAACTACTTGTATAATACCAATAGAATTTATAACAAAACCGGAGAGTTGCTTGTTGCGCGAAGGCCGAAAGAACCCCGATCAGCAGCAGTATATAAAACTTGCCACAATTGCAAGGGAGTGTTTTCGATTAAGTCGATCAGACGGCATCGTCAAAGCTGTTTGGGTGCTTCGGCTAAAGGTGAACGATCTAACGTAGTTCTCACAAGGCGAATCGAAGGGCGACTGCATGAAAATGCTAATCAGCGACTTATAAAGATTATGGCTGTATTACGAGAAGATGATATTGTCCGGCTTGTTAGGTATGATGACCTGTTGATTCAATTTGGAAACTGTTTGTGCGAGAAATACTATAAACAGCAGCAGGAAGAAATGATCCGAAATCGCTTAAGGACACTTGGACGGCTGCTTGCTACCATGAAGGATATTGATCCAAATATATCTGATTTTAAATCAATTTACAATCCGCGACTTTATAAAACGATGGTAAAAGCTGTGAGAACAATCTCAGGATTTGATCCTTTGACTGGAGTGCATAACACTCCCTCACTAGCAACTTCCATCGGCACCTATATTAGAGCAGTAGGTCAGCTTCTAAAGCTTCATTGGGTGGAAAACAATGATGAAGAAAAGGAAAAAATTGTAGACAAATACTTATTTCTTCACTCAATGCAATACAGTCAAGTCATCAACAGGATCGCACGCGAAGATCAATGCGAGAAACATCGCCAACTAGCTAAACCATTACCAACAACGAGCGATATAAAAAAACTAGCTGACTACCTCAATAATAAAATGATTAGTTCCTACGAAACTCTGCAGGGCGAATTCAATTATCAGACATGGTTAAGTCTTCTCGAATATACATTAATATCCATTCAAACTTTTAACCGACGTCGAGCGGGTGAAATAGAAAGGGCGCTGATTCTTGACCTGAAGGCAATAGAAAAAATATCAGAAGCCGAGAACCCAGAAATTTACTTAAAACTATCTGCAATGGAGAAAAACTTGGCCGAAAACTACTCGAGATTTATAATAACGGGAAAATTGGGACGCGATGTTCCCGTTCTACTCAATTCGCAAATGGAAAAGTCTATAAATTTGCTTTTGTCGCACCGAACCTCCGCGAAAGTTCAAGCAAAGAACCCTTACATTTTTGGTATACCGGGTTTCACTGACGGAAGGTTTAAATATCTTAGGGCCTGTCAGTTGATGCGAAAGTTTTCAGAGGAATGTGGCGCTGAATACCCTGAGAGGCTACGTGGAACATACTTGAGGAAGCATGTTGCAACGACTTGTGCCGAAAATAATATGGATGAAACTAAAATCACGGATATAGCCAATTTTATGAGTCATGCTGAGGCTATTCATAGATCACACTATAGGCGATCGGTTGTCTCACGAGATGTGCTTGGTGTTGCCAACGTACTACGTAGAGCACAAGGAGAAGAACAAGAACAAAGCGTTGCAGATCAGAGCTCCAGTGTCTCAAATTTGCAAGAGGGTCAACCAATCGATCAAAATTGCGAAGCCGATTTAAATCCTACGCCACCATCCTCCCCAACTGCCATTTCTGGATCTACTGCCAATGGTAGGACTAAAAAAGTTGTACATTCATCTTCGGAACAAGATTCGTCTGAAGAAAGCGACTCTGACAATCCTTACTCAGGAAAAAGAAAAGTTAAGAAACACGTTAAGAGCATAAAAAGGAAACTCCGGTGGACTGAGAGAGAAAAAGCCGCTGCCATCGCTGCTTTTGGTGACCTCATCAAAAGCAACCGGTTGCCGAAGAATAAAGATATCAAGAAGTTCCAATCCCAAAACCCATGGTGCCAAAGGACAATGGACCAGCTTAGAACATGGGCATCCAATGAGAAAAAAAAGTTAAATAATGGAAAATAATAGTCTACAAAAATGAAACGTAAATATTTTTATAGGCTCATTCCATTTCAAGACAACCGGTCCGCGCGGGACATAATTTTTGATTTCGATGAAATTTTAATATGTTGTTCTTTGGTTTTTTTTCTGAAAAAATTTTTTTTTGCAATGCACATTTTTTCAACTCGCAATAACTTTGTCAAAAATTAACCGATTCTCCTAATTTTTTTTTAATGTTCGTTATTTAATTACTTTTATATAAATTTATAAAAAAAATTATATAATTAAAAAATTTATTTTTTTTCAGTATTTAGTAAAAACTTAAAAAAAGGTCATTTTTTTGTTTTGAAATTTTTTCTATATTGAGCAAACAGTTTATATTTCAACTTGGCTAAATGCCTATTACCCAAAATTCGTTGTTTTCGAGATATGAATTTTTGAATATTAAACATTTTTCCCCCCATATATTGATGCAATGCTTATTATCTTTGTCAAAAATTAACCGATTCTCATGATTTTTTCTTCGAAATGTTCGTTTTTACTTTTACTTGAATAGAAAATCATAAACAATTGCATATAGTTAAAAAAAAGTCGATTTTTTTTAGTATTTAGTAAAAATTTATGACTTTTTTCACAAAATAATATCTCGGAAACTGTAATTTTTTCTTTGCTTAAACTTTTTCTAAATTGAGTGAACAGTTTATATTTCAACTTGGCTAAATATCAGCTAGACAAAATTCGTTGTTTTCGAGATACGCATTTTTGAGTATTAAACTTTTTTCCATATACTTTGCATCAATATATGGGGGGAAAATGTTAAATATTCAAAAATTCATATCTCGAAAACAACGAATTTTGGCTAAGTGATATTTAGCCAAGTTGAAACATAAACTGTTCACTCAATACAGAATGAGTATAAACATACAAAATATTACGGTTTCTGAGATATTAATTTTTGAAAAAAGTCATCAATTTTTACTAAATACTAAAAAAATTTGTCTTTCTTTAACTATATGGTATAGTTTATGAACTTCTATTCAAGTAAAAGTAAAAACGAACATTTCAAAGAAAAAATCATTACAATCGGTTAATTTTTGACAAGGATAATATGCATTGCATCAATATATGGGGGATAAAATGTTTAATATTCAAAAATTCATATCTCGAAAACAACGAATTTTGGCTAATAGGCATTTAGCCAAGTTGAAATATAAACTGTTGACTCAATATAGAAAAAATTTCAAAACAAAAAAAGAAACTTTTTTTGAGATATTAATTTTTGAAAAAAGTCATAAATTTTTACTAAATACTGAAAAAAAATTAATTTTTAAACTATATAATTTTTTTTATAAATTTATATAAAAGTAATTAAATAACGAACATTAAAAAAAAAATTTGGAGAACCGGTTAATTTTTGACAAAATTATTGCGAGTTGAAAAAATGGGCGAAACAAATTTTCACTGCATTTTAACGATTCCAACGGCCGATAAATCCGAAAAAAAATTTTTGATTGCATACAATTTTGTGCTTGGATTTGATGTTTTGAATTATTTTAAATTGATTTCTCTTTCAACTTTTTTTTTCTTTGAATAGCTCCTTATGGAAGAGTTATTAAAAGTTTTAATAAACCATATATTCTATGAGAATATTTACGATTCTTTTTTGTACACTAACATTCCGGAAAATTTTTTTTTTTGGAAAAAAATCCAAATATTGCATACAAATTCGTGCTAGGATTTGATGTTTTGAATTATTTTAAAATGATTTCTCTTTCAACTTTTTTTCTTTGAATAGCTCCTTATGAAAGAGTTATTAAAAGTTTTACTAAACCATATATTCTATGAGAATATTTACGATTCTTTTTTGTACACTAACATTCCGGAAAATTTTTTTTTTTTGGAAAAAAAATCCAAAAATTGCATACAAATTTGTGCTTGGATTTGATGTTTTGAATTATTTTAAATTGATTTCTCTTTCAACTTTTTTTTCTTTGAATAGCTCCTTATGAAAGAGTTATTAAAAGTTTTAATAAACCATATATTCTATGAGAATATTTACGATTCCTTTTTGTACACTAACATTCCGGAAATTTTTTTTTTTTTTTGGAAAGAAAATCCAAAAATTGCATACAAATTAGTGCTTGGATTTGATGTTTTGAATTATTTTAAATTGATTTCTCTTTCAACTTTTTTTTCTTTGAATAGCTCCTTATGAAAGAGTTATTAGAAGTTTTAATAAACCATATATTCTATGAGAATATTTACGATTCTTTTTTGTACACTAACATTCCGGAAATTTTTTTTTTTTTTGAAAAAAAAATCCAAAAATTGCATACAAATTTGTGCTTGGATTTGATGTTTTGAATTATTTTAAATTGATTTCTCTTTCAACTTTTTTTTCTTTGAATAGCTCCTTATGAAAGAGTTATTAGAAGTTTTAATAAACCATATATTCTATGAGAACTATTAGACTATGGACCAAGTTGACTTCGAAAATATCCGCAAGGATTTGATGCAATGAATTATTTTTAGATTACTGTGTCTAAATACTAACCCTTTTTTCTTTGGAGAGTTAATTAAAGCAAAATGCTAAACCAAGTTTACTATGAAAACACGCATGGATTTCATTTATTAAATTATTTTAAAATGCTTTTCTCTGAAGCCCGGTATCCAGGTCACAAGAAAACCCCCATGAAATTTTATTATTTTTCTCTTGAAAGCCCAGGTTAAAAATATTTATTTTTTATTATTTACGCTTCTCGAATGAAATTTTGTAAAGAAAATGAGTAATTAAAAAGTTGAATACATACTTTCAAATAAAAAGTCTTCAAGTTGTAAATACAAGGGGAAAATAAAAAAAATTACCTTTTTTTCTTTAAGTGTTCTTATACGCACATATATGCACATGTACCTGCATAGTTTTTTATTTACTAATTTGATGAAAAATAAAAGTACTATTTCACAAAATTTTTTTTTGGCTTGATTAGTTCTTTATGGTTCCAATGTTTCCACAACTTTAACGAAACTAACCTTTTATTGTGCTAATGCTGAAGACGGTTTCATCACCTCGGAGGGTCGTATCTTTTTTTTATCGAGCTCGGATGACCAGTAATCTATTAATGCTGCCGTCGCAGCAACTGTGCGTCGGTGGACTAAAAACTCACCTTCTTTTGGCACCGTCGCCCACCCCGGGACCGCTTTCGAATAACTTCCGGGTGGCATTCCATATTTTTCCAGATCACGCTTTTTTGCTCTGGGTTGGTTTCTACCATAGTGTATCAGTACAAGTGTAAACTCTTCTGCATAGACGTCAAAATTCCAAGATGAGTGGCAGGTCCAATATGGCGGCGATTTTTTTGAAAACTAATTGGATTTTATTGAAACTTGGTACTCGGGGGTTTATGCGTTGTCTGATTACGAATCCGATATCGGTTTTTTTAAATTCAAAATGGTGGATCCAATATGACGGTGCATTTTTGAAAACAAATTCGACTGTGTGAAACTTGTCACTTATGGATTTATGACATCGATTTATATGAACTAGTATCGCTTGTGATCGAAAATTCGACCAATAAAAACTTTAGAGGGTCGAGGGGTCGCTAGCCCCGTACCCCCATCCTTAAATTTCGGGGACGCCCCTGAAAATATACCGTCAGTTCTTTCAATTTCCTTTCCATCGGTGCATATTTCATTATATATATTAATATATAATATATAAGATGCCAGTTTTGCCAAACTTTCATAGGAATCCGATGTCAATAAATACGCCACATGAAAACCTTTAGGAACCTCCTGTAAGCGAACCGTTTGACCGATTGGAATGAAATATGCAACGATGGAAAGAAAATTGAAAAAACTGAGGTATAGGCGGTATATCTTCAGGGGCGTCTCCGAAATTTAAGGAAGGGGTACGGGGCTAGCGACCCCACGACCCTCTAAAGTTTTTATTGGTCGAATTTTCGATCATAAGCGATACTAGTTCATATAAATCGATGTCATAAATCCATCATTGAAGAGTTTCACACAGTCGAATTAGTTTTCAAAAATGCACCGCCATATTGGATCCACCATTTTGAATTTAAAAAAACCGATATCGGATTCGTAATCAGACAACGCATAAACCCCCGAGTACCAAATTTCAATAAAATCCAATCAGTTTTCAATCCCCATCTCTTTCTGCCATTCGGTAAAAGATAGGAGACCGCCAAGTTGATGAGTGCAGGATGTTAAACAACTCCATTGTTTTTCTGTTATTCGGTGCTGGCGACATTTTAATATGTGCATGATGTAAACAAACCGACATTTTAATGTGTGTTGTCAAAAAAGAGTTCTCACTTGTCATTGATACACTAAGGGCCGCTTGCATAAACGCCGATAACGACTAACCGGAGTTTAATTGACGTATTTTGTATGGTTAGCAGTCAAGTTAATCACCGATTAGGCTTTTATGCAAGCGGCCCTAAGGTTTCTACCAAGTTGCTGATTTGTTTCCTCTATTTTGGGCCACTCACCACTTTTGTCAGTGATTTGCTCTTGCAATGGAGTGTTTTCGTATCCTTTGTCGGTGACAATCAACCAAATGAATGTTGAAATTGGAGTAATATCTTTTTTATTATCGAAATTATAAAAGACAGTATTCATGGAAGGAAGAACTTTAAGTTTAAGTTTGAGTTTTTATTTTGCAGTTTTAATTAGAGTTGGCAGTGTTTGGAGTGTTAAACCAATGGTGATGCGATGGATCAGTTGGACTGAAATTCGGCAGGATTGAACTGACATTCAACAGGTAATTACTTCGAGCATGAGGGCAGTGATATCAAGAAATGTAATAATCCAAGATCCGCTCCCATAACAAATATTTAATTTTTGTAGAATAAATATTTTATTGTTAATAAAAAAAAAAATTAAAAAAAAAACTAAACTGTTTCTTTAAGAAAAAAGAATTCAAGTAAGTAATTCCAGCCTCAGGAACGTGAAATTATATGGGAGGAGCACCAAAGGAGCTGCAATCTCTCTGCTGGTGTTGGCAAACTATGAGCATCCGTCAAATCCGACAATGCTTATCATCTGAGTGATTGTCAGGCGTCTATTATTTAACTTCTACATATCAAAGCTCCCTTCCCCACCAGAACGGATCACCATCGTTTCCTACGCCGACGAATGTACGATAACCAGCTAGTAGACGAAACCAATAGCTATCTCCCCAATCTTCCCGGTTTCTTTACCGCACGCATTCTAACTTTGTCACTGACCAAGTCCAGGACGAAATTGTTCACGAAATGGAATAAACAGATGAGCTCGGAGCTGGACGTCCACGTCGATGATGTCACACTGCCGACCGTCTTCTGCCCTAAAATCTTTCCTTTCCTTTTCGTTTACCTTCCATTCTTTCCTTAGATTTTCTTTGCTCTCCCTTCCTATCCTTTACTTTCCTTTCTTTTCCATTTCTTGCCTTTCGTTTCATTTCCTTTACTTCCTTTTCCTTTATTTACCTTTCTCTTCCTTCACTCTCCTTTCCTTTCCTTTCCATTCCTTTCCTTTAATTTCCATTCCATACCCTTCCCTTCCTTTCCTTTCATTTCCTTTCCTTTCCCTTTATTACCTTTCCTCTCTTTTCCCTTTCCTTTCCTTCTCTCCTTTCCTTTCCATCGCTTTTCTTTTATTTCCTTTACATTCCTCTAAACAACTTTTCTTTTCTTTCTCTTTCCTTTCCCTTCGTTTCCTGTCCTTTATTTACTTTTCCTGTCCTTTTATTTCCTTTCCTTTCCATCACATTCCCTTCCTTTCCTTTCCTTTCCCTTATTTTCCTTTCCTTTCTTCTGCTTTCTTTTATTTTGCTTTCCTTATCTTTACTCTCTCTTCCTCTCCTTTCCTATACCTGCTTCTCCTTTTCTTTCCATTCCCTTAACTTCCCGCCCCTTCCCTTCCTTTCATTTCATTTAATTTCCATTCCTTTCCTTTCTTTTCATTGCCTTACCTTTCCTATTTTTTTTGTTTACTTTCCTTTTCTTACTTTTCCTTTCCTTACCTTTACTCTCCTTTCCTTTCATTTCTGTTCCCTACTTTCCTTCCCTTTCCAATAATATCCTTTATTTTCCTTTCATTTATTCTCTTTTCCTTCCCTTTCCATCACCCTCCTATCCCTTCCTTTCCTTGCCGTTCCATTATTATCTCTTTTTTTTTTCTTTTCGATTCCTTGTCTTTTCTTTACTCTACTTTTCTTTCATTTCCTTTACTTTCCATTCCATACCCTTCCCCTCCTTTCCTTTCCCTTTATTACCTTTCCTTTCCTTTACTCTCCTATTCCTTTCCCTTCCCTTCCCTTCAATTCTATTCCCTTCCTATCCTTTCCTCTCTTTTCCCTTTTCTTTCCTTTTCTTTTATTTACCTTTCCCTTCCTTCACTCTTATTTCCTTACCTTTCCTTTCCTATCATTTCCTTTCCTTTACTTTCCGTTATATTCCCTTCCTTTCCTTTCTTTCCTTTATTTACATTTCCCCTTCCTTCTTTCTCATTTCCTTTCCTTTCCTTTCCATTAATTTCCATTCCTTTACTTTCCATTCTATTCCCTTCATTTCCTTTCACTTTATTACCTTTCCTTTCCTTTTCCTCTCCTTTACCTTCCCTTCTTTTAATTGATTTAATTTTAATTAGAGTTGACAGTGTTTAGAGTGTTAAACCAGTGGTAATGCGATGGATCAGTTGGACTGAAATTCGACAGGATTGAACTGACATTCAACAGGTAATTACTTCGAGCATCGGAGGGCAGTGATATCAAGAAAGGTAGTAATCCAAGATCCGCTCCCATAACAAATAACTAATTTTTGTAGAATAAATATTTTATTGTAATTAGTATTTTTATAAAATAAAAATATTAAAAATAAAATTAAACTGTTTCTTTAAGAAAAAAGAATTCAAGTAAGTAATTCCAGCCTCAGGAACGTGAAATTATATGGGAGGAGCACCAAAGGAGCTGCAATCTCTCTGCTGGTGTTGGCAAACTATGAGCATCCGTCAAATCCGACAATGCTTATCATCTGAGTTTTTGTCAGGCGTCTATTATTTAACTTCTACATATCAAAGCTCCCTTCCCCACCAGAACGGATCACCATCGTTTCCTACGCCGACGAATGTACGATAACCAGCTAGTAGACGAAACCAATAGCTATCTCCCCAATCTCCCCGGTTTCTTCACCGCACGCAATCTAACTTTGTCACTGACCAAGTCCACGACGAAATTGTTCACGAAGTGGAATAAACAGATGAGCCCGGAGGTCGACGTCAACGTCGATGGTGTCACACTACCGACCGCCTTTTGACCTAAAATCTTTCCTTTCCTTTTCGTTAACTCCCTTTCTTCGCTTATATTTCCTTTGCTCTCCCTTCCTATCCTTTACTTTCCTTTCTTTTCCATTCCTTGCCTTTCGTTTCATTTCCTTTCCATTCCTTCACTTCCTTTCTTTTCCTTTATTTACCTTTCTCTTCCTTCTCTCTCCTTTCCCATCCTTTCCATTCTTTCCTTTCCTTTACTTTCCATTCCATACCCTTCCCTTCCCTTCCTTTCCCTTTATTACCTTTCCTTTCCTTTATTCTCGTTTCTTTTCAATTCCTTTCCCTTCCCTTCCTTTCCTTTCCTCTCTTTTCCCTTTCCTTTCCTTCTATCCTTTCCTTTCCATCGCTTTCATTTCTTCCTCTTTCCTTTTCTTTCCTTTCCTTCTCATTCCCTTCGCTTCCCGTCCTTTCTTTACATTACCTGTCCTTTCATTTCCTTTCCTTTCCATTACATTACCTTCCCTTCCTTTCCTTGCCTTTACTTCCATTCTCTTTACTTTCCTCTCCTTTCCCTTATTTTCCTTTCTTTAATTTTGCTTTCCTTATCTTTACTCTCTCTTCCTTTCCTTTCCTATCCCTTCTACTCCTTTTCTTTCCATTCCCTTAACTCCCGCCCCTTCCCTTCATTTTCATTTCATTTAATTTCCTTTCCTTTCTTTTCCTTACCTTACCTTTCCTATCGTTTCCTTTACTATCCTTTTCTTACCTTTACTCTCCTTTCCGTTCCCTTCTTTCGTTCCCTTTCCAATAATATCCTTTATTTTCCTTTCATTTATTTTCTTTTCCTTCCCTTTCCTTCACCCTCCTATCCCTTCCTTTCATTCCCTTTCCTTTCCTTCCGTTCCATTGTTGTCCCTTATGTTTCCTTCTTTTCGATTCCTTGTCTTTCCTACACTCTACTTTCCCTTCCCTTTCATTTTCCTTTTCTTTATTTACCTTTCCTTCACTCTCCTTTCCTTACCTTTCCTTCCCTTTCCCTTTTTTCGTCCCCTTTCCGGTCCTTTCCACTAATATCCTTTATTTTCCTTTCATTTCTATTCCTTTCATTTCATTTCCTTTCCTTTATTTTCCGACAACATAATGTTAAACTCCTACATTGCACATTGCTTCCAAATCCAACATTTGAGGCATGCATTTTCCAATAGTACATATATTATTACACCTTAAAACCAGTTTTATTCATTACATCTGACAACCATTACTCGTAGTTTTTGAAAAGCCATCAAAGTCGCCACAATATTATTAAAGTTTTGCTTTTTTTTGTGCTGTGAACTATTCAAGAGTGGAAAACTTAAGCTGGATTAAAAACAAGTGCACATTTTTATGGATAACACAGGATTTACTCTAAACAAGTTTTTCCATGTTTCTACGTGTATTAGGGTAGCTTTGAAGTGCTTTGCGAAAGGTATTTTATGTTAAAAGAAAAATTATAAATTTTATGTTTCGTAGACAAATAGTTATATAACTTCACAACGAATGACAAAAGTAAAGAGGCTATATTATTTAGTAAAGTGTATTTAATAAAGCCGTGTAGATATTTAATAGCCGTTCATAGGCGTTTTTAAAAAATTCGATCTTTTTCCAGTGAACTTCTATCAAGCAAGTCTCACAAAACGATAAATTCTAGAAATTAACAAACAAATTTTCACACTTATATTAAGAGATTTTTTAAAAATTTAAGGGAGATATTGAAAGATTCAAAAGAAACCATGGTATTCTTGTGTGAAGTCTAGTAAGGTAGGACGCCCTTGAAGTGTGCTAGTCTTCCACGCAAACCTCGAACAGTGCTATTCTTCTACGCTAACTGAACTGTGCTAGTCTTCGTTGGGAGGGACGAGATATTACTTTGTTTATTCTCTTTTCTGTATATTTAGTACAAATTTTTAATTTGGTATTTACTTTTGTTCTGGAAAATTAATAAATATTTAATAATAATTAAAAAATTAACACAAATACCAAAAAGAAAAACAATATCGCGCTCTTTTATCAGGACTAAAATAATACGACTGTTTTGAAAACATCTTCCATGTCATGGTAAGTGACATTGTTACTTAAGGAAAGTTTTTTGTTATCACCGGTGACTCACTGGCACAGAATGTGTTAAATTTGCGGATGTTACTTTTGAACGAATTTATTTATTTTTCAGTAAGAAGTTGCGTTGCGGACGTTATTCATTATACTATTTCGTAATCTGCTATGAAACACGCAAGTTTTGACATCTTTTGCGATATAGTATCTCAAAAGGAAATTTTTTCATACCTGGAAGGGACACCCTTCTGGCAGTCACGGTGGGCGTGGCCTGATTCATCAGATATTTGCTAGTTTAGCTGTCAACTTCTAATAAATTAGCTAAAATTATACGAGGGGGCTCAAAACACGGGGTTTGGCCTCAGGATCACGAATCCGGAAGCGGTTTTTTAATATTTTGCTACTCTGAAGAGATATTTGCAATCAAAGTTGCAGGTTTTCATGTGGTTGTTGTAATTACACGTTTTAATTACATTGGCCTTCCCTAAAAACGTGCAAAAAAGTCGCGCCGTGGCAGTAATGTCACACGTCCGGACTTGGCATGGCGTAGCCCAGGGTTATTTTTTATAAGCGCAACCGAAGGCCGCCTACTCAGAAAGGTGTACCATGGATTCCGCCCCAATTTTGGTATCGAACCCGGGTCAATTTTTGGTTTTTTGACCATAAATTTTGACTGAAACAAAAAATCGCTTCCGGATTCGTGATCCTGAGGCCAAACCTCGTCTTTTGAGCCCTTTTCCATAATTTTAGCCAATTTATTAGCAGTTGACAGCTAAACTAGACATTTACCTTTTCTTCCATATGCCATTGCTATAGGATTTGTCAACTTTCAACTGCGTAGCTGCATTGGTTGAATTTATGCCAGAAAAAACGGAGGTATTAGTTTCCTTTAGGGGACAACTCCTAATAAATTAGCTAAAAATATGGGAGATACCTCAAAAGACGCGTTTTGGCCTCAGGATCACGAATCCGGAAGCGCTTTTTTAATTTTTTGTTTTAGTGAAAAGTTATGGTCAAAAAACCGAAAAATGACCCGGGTCCGATACCAAAATTGGGGCGGAATCCATGGTATTTATGTGCGAAACACCTTTTTGAGTTGGCGGCCTTCGGCCGCGCTTATAAAAAATAACCCTGGGCTACGCCATCCCAAGTCCGGACGTGTGACATAACCGTGGCTACCGCCACGGCGCGACCTTTTTTGCACGTTTTCAGGGACAGTCTAATAATATTACAACAACCACATGAAAACTTGAAACTTTGATTGCAAATATCTCTGCAGAGAAGCAAAATATTAAAAAAGCGCTTCCGGATTCGTGATCCTGAGGCCAAAACGCGTCTTTTGAGGTATCTCCCATATTTTTAGCTAATTTATTAGGAGTTGTCCCCTAAAGGAAACTAATACCAAAACGGAATCGAGACCACTGTGCAGTGGTTGTTTTTTATTTTTATTTTTTTATAAAATATAAATGTTAATCCACTTCTGCAATTGAAAGTTCACATTTGATTAGTAAAGAACTAAAATGCCCAACTCTAGAAAATAATATCGAAATGTGGCGAATGTTCTCAAGAATCGCTCATCTCCCAACTCTAGCGTATTTCCATCATTAGCGTCACTACCACAACTATAGCTGTGAGCGCGAGAGGCAGGTTTACGAATGTGGCACAAAGAGGAGATGACGATAGATAAACGTTTCGAGAACACGGTTGCGCGATTAAACCAGAAATGTGTAGACATTTCTAGGTTGTGAAGCTGCTGTCTGCTAGGGTATATAAACCGCGCAAAGACAACGCAAATCAATCAGTTTATTTTGAAGTGTTGTACAGTGAAGTACTGAACAGTAAATTAACCCGCGATATTGTACTACGGTTTTTAGTACTGAATAAAGCGTACTACTTATTAAGCAGAATCGGAGTGTTTTATTTAACGTACAGTGATCGAACTCAGGGAAAATAATCAAGGAATCATCGAATTCGTCACAATTGGTGTCAGAAGCGGTATTGTTAAATAAATACAAGAACATTGAAAAGGATAACAAGGACATTGGAAAGGATAACAAGGACATTGAAAAGGATAACAAGGACATTGAAAAGGATAACAAGGACATTGAAAAGGATAACAAGGACATTGAAAAGGATAACAAGGACATTTTAAGGATAACAAGGACATGGCAAAGTTGAATGAGTTGAAGATCCAGCAACTCAAAAACGAGTTGGAACGACGTGGATTGTCAACAACGGGCAATAAAGCAGAGCTACAATCACGGTTGCGAGAGGCTATGGAAGCAGAGGGAATCAACGTCGACGACCACGTTTTTCAGCTTGCGGATGAGGCGACGAAAATAGAAGAGCGAAAGGATACTCCGGGTTCAGTGGCAAATGTGGACACAGACTCTTTATTGGCTGCCTTGGCTCAAATGTCAAACAACATAACATCAAGCATGTCATCAAAGTTGGAAGAACAGAAGACACACATGGCATCTCAGTTAGAAGAACAGAAGGCATACATGGCGTCACAGATCAAGGAAGAGTTGATGGAACAGGAAACACGCATAACGTTAAAACTAGAGGCACAAGAGCAAAGAGTCTCATCGCAGATAGAAGTTGTCAGTGGACGACAGGATAAGATCGAAGCCGAGGTGGATGCGTTAAAATCTCGTATCCAGGAGTTGCAGCTGAATCGTCCAAGTGTTTCCACAAGCACGCCCAAGGTAAAAACCCCATCATTTGACGGTTCTGTTCCTTTCCAGGTATTTAAGCTACAATTTGAGAAGACAGCAGCTGTGAACAACTGGGGCGCTGAAGATAAAGTCGCTGCACTCTTCGTAGCATTGAAAGGATCTGCAGCCGAAATCTTACAGACTATTCCGGACGCTGAAAGAAACAACTATGAAGCGTTGATGGGAGCCCTTGAAAGACGTTACGGTAGCGAGCATAGGAGGCAGATATTTCAAATGGAGCTACAGAATCGCTTCCAGAAGGCTAACGAGACATTGCAGGAATTTGCATGGGACATTGAGAGGTTAGCTCATTTGGCGAACGCAGACGCCCCCGTGGAATACATCGAGAGGGTAAAGATCCAAAGATTCATAAATGGAATAATGGATGTAGACACGAAGCGAGCCGCATATGGAAACCCCAAAAGTACATTCGCAGAGACGGTATCACACGCTTTATTACATATAGAGACAGCCTCGCTTTTATGTAAACCAGATAAGAAGGTTCACAATGTGGAAGTAGAACGACCAGAGTGGGTGGACGCAGTACTAGAAGCATTGAACGGGAAGCAACGGAAAAATGAAGCAGCCATTAAATGCTTCAAGTGCGGAAAATCTGGCCATATCGTGCGTCATTGCAACATCGGCTCCAGAGACTTCGGCAATGCTTGTGGACGTAAGGGTAACGCTGGAGGAGATGACCAAGATGAATGCCCTATAGTTTCTGTGTCGCAGGTCGGAGGGAAAGCAAGTACTGTTACTGTTAGAGGTTTCTTGGACGGAAAAGAGCGGTTATTCACTGTGGATACTGGCGCATCTCATTCCATCATTAGAAGTGACTTGGTCCAAAAGAGAGTACGACCATTGCAGGATGCAAAGTTGCGGACAGTAACTGGTGAAAGTAAGCTGGTTCATGGAGAAGTGCGGTGCAAAGTTGCGATTGGGAATGCGACTACATACCACATCTTCTTAGTGGCAGATATTGTGGACGAAGTCATCATTGGCGTCGACTTCTTGGCTGTGAGAGACATTCACATGAACCTGAGAAATAGAGTTATGAGATACAATAGCCAAGAAGTACCTCTGATCTTTGGACACAACATTGGGTATTACACCAAAGGAGTTTCATTAGAGATGAAGCACAAGGACACTCGAAATGCAAAGGTACCTCCTCGACCAATGGCTTCGATAGACAAATGCCTACTTGAGAATATTTGGAGAAGTCAACAGGAAGATTCAGATCTGGCATGTGTGATCCGAGGGCTTGAGCGAAACAAACGACCAGCAAGAAAAGAAATGTCAGCGGCGAGTCCAGTTGCCAAGTCATATTGGGCACAATGGAACAGTCTACGAATGGTATCCGGTTGTTTGCATCGAATATGGGAGAGTGAGGATGGTCAATGCGCTCGGAAGCTTATAGTTGTTCCAAGGAAGCGGGTGTGTGATGTTCTCAGGGAAATGCATAACGATCCAAGTGGAGGTCATCTAGGAGTCAAGAAGACCTTGGAGAGGATTAAGCAGACATTTTATTGGGTTGGTTACGGTCAGTCGGTAAAGGAGTGGATTGCCAAATGCGATGACTGCATCAGAGCAAAGGTGCTGAGGTCCACGAGTCATGGTCTAAGGAGGCAGTGCAACTCAGATGCACCGGTTGAGAGGATTACCTTGGATGAAGCTGGTCCATTCCCCGGAACTATAAGCAAAAACATGAAAACCAGGTACGACAAAGCAATGGAAACGGAAGGGTTTCTGGAAGAAGATTTAGTATTCCTTAACAGGCCACAACGGAGGAAAAGTGTGTCTCCCAAAGTTCAGTGCAACTGGGAAGGACCATACAGAGTTGTGAAACGGATCAACGACGTTGTTTACCGCATACAGGCTGTTGGAATGCTACGGAACAAAATGAAAGTGGTTCCCCTGGAGAGACTAGCAACATTTGGATCGGGAAATGTGTCTGATCGGGACGATCAGACTTAGGTGGAGGGCAGTGTGGCGAATGTTCTCAAGAATCGCTCATCTCCCAACTCTAGCGTATTTCCATCATTAGCGTCACTACCACAACTATAGCTGTGAGCGCGAGAGGCAGGTTTACGAATGTGGCACAAAGAGGAGATGACGATAGATAAACGTTTCGAGAACACGGTTGCGCGATTAAACCAGAAATGTGTAGACATTTCTAGGTTGTGAAGCTGCTGTCTGCTAGGGTATATAAACCGCGCAAAGACAACGCAAATCAATCAGTTTATTTTGAAGTGTTGTACAGTGAAGTACTGAACAGTAAATTAACCCGCGATATTGTACTACGGTTTTTAGTACTGAATAAAGCGTACTACTTATTAAGCAGAATCGGAGTGTTTTATTTAACGTACAGTGATCGAACTCAGGGAAAATAATCAAGGAATCATCGAATTCGTCACAGAAACAATAAAGAAAATCGATACTTTCAATCGAAGAACAGCTTTGTTCTTTTGCCAGCCCGAAGGTTACCCAAATACCCAAAAAGTGTTCCATTGCTACCATTTTATTTATATTTCTTTAAATCTCGGGAACTGCTCGAGCGAGTTGGATACAATTTGGTATTATTATTATTAGATAGTATGATTATTATTATTATATAGTATGATTCATTCTAAGATTATATTCGTGTTGCCATTTGGGTCGGTTCACAGGGTTGCCACCTATCTCAATTTATTTTTAAATATTGAGCAAGATATGCAAATATGGATATAAAAATAAAGGTATTTTCGACCGTATTCCAAATATGTAAATCTCAAGCAGGGTTGCCACCTAACCGCATTTTATTTATTTTTCTTTATATCTCGGGACCGCTCGACCGATTTGGATAGATAGTATGAATAATTCTAAGATTATGTGCGTGGTTTTTGCCAATTACGTAAATCTTAAGAAGGGTTGCCACCTAACCGCATTTTATTTATTTTTCTTTATATCTCGGGAACCGCTCGACCGATTTTTATAAAATATGGCATTATAGATAGTATGATTCATTCCAAGATTATATGCGTGGGTATTGCCACTTGGGGTGGTTCACAGGGTTGCCACCCATGAATTTTTTTTTAATATTGAGCAAGATATACCTATATGGGTATCAAATGAAAAGTATTTTCGACCGTATTCCAAATATGTAAATCTTAAGAAGAGTTACCACCTAACCGCATTTTATTTATTTTTCTTTATATCTTGGGAACCGTTCCACCGATTTGGATCAAATTTGGCATTATAGATGGTATGATTTATTCTGAGATTAAATGTTTGGGTGTTGTCACTTGGGGCCATTCACAGGGTTGCCACTTATCTCAATTTTTTTTTTAAATATTGAGTAAGATATGGCAATATGGGTATCAAATAAAAGGTATTTTCGACCGTATTCCAAATAGGTAAATCTCAACCAGGGTTGCCACCTAGGGTTGCCACCTAACCGCATTTTATTTATTTTTCTCTATATCTCGGGAACCGCTCCACCGATGTGGATAAAGTTTGTCATGATTTCCACTTGAAGCAGTTCACAGGGTTGCCACTTATCTCAATTTTTTTTTAAATATTGATCAAGATATGCCAATATGGGTATCAAATTAAAGGTGTTTTCGACCGTATTCCAAATATGTAAATCTCAAGCAGAGTTGCCACCTAGGGTTGCCACCTAACCGCCTTTTATTTATTTTTAGGAAATTAGTATAGGAAATTAGCTAAAATTATTCTGCTGAGGCTAAAGTTGGTAAAAATTGCAAAAAACCTTAAATATAAACGACAGATGACAAATGGTCATTATTGTGACATTTATCATATATAAATTCGTCGAATTTTTACGAATTTTGCATAACTTTTTCAAATATATTTTATAATTAATTCATTAGATCTTGATCCATACTTGTATAGGAAATTATCTAAAATTATTCTACTGAGGCTAAAGTTGGTAAAAATTGCAAAAAACCTTAAATATAAACGACAGATGACAAATGGTCATTATTGTGACATTTATCATATATAAATTCGTCGAATTTTTACGAATTTTGCATAACTTTTTCAAATATATTTTATAATTAATTCATTAGATCTTGATCCATACTGACACTCCCAAACCGACACCGTTACTCCTCCTCGAACCACTTAGATGACTTTATGAAGCCCATCAAGTCCTTTATGTCCAGTTCCGCGATCTGGCTTAGGCTATCCAGGAACGGAACTCCCAAAAAGCGCGTTCTCGCGCCGCTTAAAGCCGGACAGTTGCAGATGAGGTGCTCCACTGTTTCCTCCTCCTCATCATCGTCGGTAGGGCACACCTAGCCTTTCTGCATGCCTGCCAATGAGGCAGTGACCGGTTAATACCCCTATCAATATGCAGATTTCCCTCCTAGTTAGGGCATAAATGCGTCTAGACCTTTCAAGATCCCATTTTGGCCAGGTTTGTTTCGATATCCGACACCCTGGGGATTGCAGCCATCTTTCGTTGGCTTGACGGAGTGTGTGCTCCTTCAGCATTAGTTTGCATGTGGCAAACGGCATACCTAAGCGCTCTTTATCCTGAAGAACCTGCTTGGTCGTGCCCTGCCTGGCAAGCTCGTCTGCCTTACAGTTTCCCTCAATGTCTCTATGTCCCGGGACCCATATGAGGTTTACGCGGTTCTGTTGGGCCATCTCCTGAAGAGATCGACGACAGCTCAGCGTCAGTTCAGAGTTGAACGTGTATGAGCCAAGGGATTTGATGGCCGCTTGGCTATCGCTGAAAATAGCGATATCTTCTCCGATAACACGTTTGCTTAACCAGGCCGCGGCGTCCAGGATTGCCGAGACTTCCGCCTGGAAGACGCTACAATGATCAGGTAGTCTGAAGGAGAGCTCAAGGTCCAAATCCCTTGAATAAACCCCCCGTCCAACTTCGAGCCGTCGGTGTATATGGAAGTGCCACCATTTGTTTCGGGACACCAATCCGTCCTCTCCCAGTCTTCTCTGCTGGGTATTCAAGAGCAGCTCAAGGGTTTCCTCTTCCGTGCTGGTCCAGGATCCGTCAGGTTTTCGCAAATAGCTGATGGCTGTTTGACTTTTCGAGAGGACTCGTCTAAGTCTCGCTGTGTCGTCGACCTTTTCGACGCCAGTGCAGAAATTTCTCCACGAGGTTCTCTTCGCCTGTCTCAGAGCTTTTTTGTAGGCCCTTAGTTTAGCTTTATATTCGTGCCAATAAGGCTCAGAGCCGAAGCTCTTGGCCTTGTTAAATTGTTTCCGGCATGATTTGCGGAGCGAGTCCAAATCGTAGGACCACCAATGTGGCCTGTGTTTACCGCGTGGTTTTGGCACTGGACAAGCCTGTCCTAGAGCATTTGAGAGCGCCGATGTAAATGTAGTAACAAGATCCTCCAGCTCCTCTACTGATGAGGGGGCTTGTGAGGGCAGTACTGGTAGGTCTCTGTCTAATATTTCATTGTGTAACTGCCAATTAGTGTTACGTGGATTGCGCTTCATGATTGGTTGTTCTACAATAAAGTCTAAAACCATTTCTATGTAACGGTGGTCGGAGCATGAATGTTCTTCCAGAACCCGCCATTTTCTGACCCACTCATAAGCGCCTTCACTACAGATAGTGAGGTCTATGACCTCCCTGCGGGTCTTAGTGATAAAAGTAGGTTCATTACCCACGTTGCAAATCACCAGGTTGGTTGTTAAGAGGTAATCAAACAGAGACTCGCCCCTGGCATTGATGTCGGAGCTCCCCCATTACACATGGTGAGCATTAGCGTCCGCTCCAATAATAAGATTACCCGTGCAGAAATTTGACACCAGGTCTTTCACCTCCGTTTGGGGTGGGGGTTCTTTGGCGTCGTGGGAGAAAGGAGTTCAACTCAGACTTGACCAAAATACATGTTCTGACTTTGCTCTCTTCGCTGGCATGAGCTTGAAGCCCTTAGTCCCCAATCCGTAGATTCTCGAGCTATTGACCCAGGGTTCTTGGATGAGGACCACATCCACGTTGCCTTTAGAAAGACGACTACTTAAAGCAGCCGAAGCCACTTTGGATTTGTGCAGATTAATCTGAAGCACCACCAACAAGAGAGCGCACAGACTTCCCTGCCGTCCCCATATCGTCGAGGTTTGCCCCATGTTGTTGTTGTTGTTGTTAACAGCAAAACACTCCCCGAAGGTTTTGGGGAGTGATGCCGAAGTTGACAGTCCTTGGCCGGATATGACCCCGGTACGCTGCGGTACTCCCTTGCGGTACTTCCGACTGTCGTGGTAGCCATTTGGTATGACCAGTCGAACCTTCTAGGTCATGTCATCCCTCCATCCGTGAGGAAGAAGAAGATGGGTAATGAGAGGTGAGAGGAATCATATCCGTAGATCAACCATCGAGTAGCACGTCATTACCTATGTGCATATTAGTCGCCTCTTACGACCGGTATGCCTACCTCGGGCATATTCTAAACCCCTAGCCCGCAGGGGCAGGTTTGCCCCATCCCGGAGGTTGCCTATCAACGACGAGTTGTTCCGATTAACTGCCCGATATGGCGTTGCAAGAGTCTTGCTGTCTGTAGCGTTAGATGTTAATCGCTCAGCGTTGGCTGCTACCACCGTGACGTCGAGGACTTCCTCGTCCTGTAGGCTGTCCTCCATCTCCGAGTTGTTCACAGCACTATCGCCAAGGGACGTGGCGGATAACATGCTTTCCGCATCGGAATCCTCCGCTTCCTCTTCTGGTAATTCGTTTTCCGGTTCCCCCAGAGCAGCCGAGAAGGCAGCGCGCTGAGCATCACCACGATATACGTGGATAACGATCTGGCCTACACTGTAGTGTACTAGGCCATTGCACCTTTTGAGGGGCTCGATTGACTCTTTATTCATGGTGAACACCACCTGTCTGTCGGGCCCTACCGCATCCCCGACCAGATTGACACTCCAGTCATGCGTTGGGAGGGACGGATTCATTAGCCGTAGCATCCCGAGAATTCTTTTGGGTTCGTCAGGGATGGCCGGAATATACGCCCTTGCTCTTGAACGAGCTGGAATGTCCTTCCAGTCGACGACCTCTATCTTTGCGCCCTTGTAGACTTCACCAAGTTTGTGGGTTTTTTTGCATCCTCGCATGCGAGTAATTTAATCTGACCCTGGTGCCAACCCGCATCCGTTACTCTCGCCGAACTACCAGGAAACTCCGGAGCAACATTGAGAAGAATGTTGCCGAGTTCATTTCGCACGTAACGCCACCGGTCCTTAGGGATGGCCAGACGGTCATTGCCTCGGTCAAGGACGCCTATAAGGATCCTGTCCTTGGTTACCTCAGCAAAGCTTAGTTTGCCCGCTCCAGGGGTATTCTGATGCCGCTTGGGAGGGGGATTTAACTCCAGGTCCGATCTCTGGAGCTTGAAAGGGTTAACTTTTAACCTCTTTGGCATGTAAGAATTTTGGAAATCCGGTTCACAGCTTTCGCTAGCTCTACCGATTTACTGGAATTCGGCGACAGCGATTTCTGCGGTACCCCTTCATACCTCTTAAGGATATTTGTGCGGACCCGTAGTTGCCATCGCGGTCGCTCTCCTTGCCGAAATCTCAGTTGTAGCTTCCTTCTCCTTCGAAACTCCGAGGCCAGGTCGTGAGACCGCCGCCACAGACGTAAAGATACTCGTTTTCATATCAGCGGTTGATGAGAGTTTAGCATCCGCCGTTGTCCGCTTAGCTGCGTTGGCAACCGCACTGGTGCTAGCTCCCATCAAGTCAATCTTAGTCGATAGAGGGTTGGTTGACCGACTCGTAGTTGCCATCGCTGTCGATCCCCCCCTTGATTGTGGAACGGAGGTTGTCCTCCGGCGTTGTTGTTGCTTTCTCGCCTGTTCCTCCATAGCTTTCCTTTGCTGAGGAGTGAAATTTGGCGTTGTTTGTTTTTTAGGTTTATCGTTTTTATTTGGGTTATTTGAGTTCATCTTGTTCGTACGACCCATCGCCGGACAAGGCCAGCTTAGGGTCAAGGGAAGAGTAGGGGAAAATGTGTCGTCCGCCGCGGCAGAGCCCCGATTCGGCGACAGCGATTTCTGGGTACCCCTTCATACCTCTTAAGGATCTTTGTGCGGACCCGTAGTTGCCATCGCGGTCGCTCTCCTTGCCGAAATCTCAGTTGTAGCTTCCTTCTCCTTCGAAACTCCGAGGCCAGGTCGTGAGACCGCCGCCACAGACGTAAAGATACTCGTTTTCATATCAGCGGTTGATGGGAGTTTAGCATCCGCCGTTGTCCGCTTAGCTGCGTTGGCAACCGCACTGGTGCTAGCTCCCATCAAGTCAATCTTAGTCGATAGAGGGTTGGTTGACCGACTCGTAGTTGCCATCGCTGTCGATCCCCCCCTTGATTGTGGAACGGAGGTTGTCCTCCGGCGTTGTTGTTGCTTTCTCGCCTGTTCCTCCATAGCTTTCCTTTGCTGAGGAGTGAAATTTGGCGTTGTTTGTTTTTTAGGTTTATCGTTTTTATTTGGGTTATTTGAGTTCATCTTGTTCGTACGACCCATCGCCGGACAAGGCCAGCTTAGGGTCAAGGGAAGAGTAGGGGAAAATGTGTCGTCCGCCGCGGCAGAGCCCCGTATCGCGGTAAGGCCATGCTTACTCTCTGAGGCGACCCGGTATCAGAGGCTCCGTCCAAATACAGCCACGATTTGCCTCCCGGCTGCAAACGTCCAATGGGCACGGTTTCGCGCAACACCCTGGATTGGGAGGGGGAAGATCTTTCTCGCCGCGCCAGGGAGGCTAGGCTGCTCTCGTGATGAAGTGCTGTACGGAGCTATGATCACAAGGGCAGCATAGCCCTGTGGCTATCGACTTAAGCCCTCGTACCACGGCAAGGTATCCACCCTTCACGAGGGTAATAATAATAATAGTTATAGAGGTAGCGCACTGCGACCTTGTGATCTATTGTGCCCTCATGTACTCAAAGCACATCTAGCAGGCCGATCGCCGTCAGGAAATCCAGAATCGGGGTCGGCCCTAGTTGGTGTATGTGCTTGCCCTCTAGGGTTGTGGACCCAAGGATCCTTAGCCTGCTCCTAGAGATAGCGTCGCATTTGCACACTATGTGCTCCGCGGTTTCATGCTCATAATCACAGTAGCGGCACAGGCTGCTGGACGCGATGCCCAGTCTGTGCATATGGGCCTTTAACCTACAGTGCCCTGTAAGAATTCCTGTGATGATCCTAAGATTGTTCTTGGATAGGCCGATTACAGCTTCGAATCGCTTAGCGTTGTACCCACCCATCATTACCTTCGCCTGACGCAGCCCAGTGGTCTGCCGCCAGTTCTCCTCTCTCAAAACTAGCTCTTCCTTTCTCAATATATCGCTTATGGTGTGAGGGCCGATGCCCAGGAAAGGTTCCGGGCCTATGGGCTTCGTTGCCGCCGCTACACGAGCAAGTTGGTCGGCTCGCTCATTTCCCCCAACGCCGGCATGACCCGGGACCCACACCAGCCATACCCTGTTTCGAGACGCCAACTCGTTCAGCCTGTCGACGCACTCAAGTACCAGTTTTGATCTTATCTCACTGGCCCAGATGGCTTTAATTGCCGCCTGGCTGTCGCTTAATATCGTTATGTTTTCATTAAAATAGCCGCGCTGCAGGTTTATGTGGGCACATATGCTTATGGCAGCTACTTCCGCCTGAAATATACTTGGGTACTCTCCAAGGGGTATTGACTCGTTTACGCGGGGACCTGTTATTCCCGCTCCGATCCCTTCGGGTGTCTTTGACCCGTCACCGTGTACCATACCAGATGTTTGTCTTGGTGGAATCTTTCCACTTTGGAGGCGTCCCAGGTGGTCTTGTCACCTAGTTCTATCCTAAATCTTTTTCCGAATCTCGTTGTTTTAGCGATGTCATCCCTAGGGAGCTGACATATCGGGAGTTGTTTCCTCAGTTTGTCTGCTCCAGTAGACGAGATGACTTTTCCTCTGCCAGTTCCTTCCCTTGCTATGTTTAGCAAGGTACGTTTGGCTACCTATTCGATCACTGTGTGCAGGGGACTCAGATCAAGCACCACCTCCATTGCCGCCGTCGGGCATGTACGCATGGCTCCCGTTATACATACGCAGGCCAGACGCTGGATTTTAGTGAGTGATTTCCTCACTGTGCCTAAGGCCGATCTGGGTGCCCATGCCACCGCTCCGTATGTTATTGCGGGTTTGACTATGGCGGCGTACATCCAGGTCAGCATCTTGGGGCTGCAACCCCAGGATTTTCCTGCAATTCTTCTGCACACCATTATTGCCCTGGTGGCTTTCGCTGTCGTGTTATCAACGTGTTTCCTCCATAGTAACTTGGAGTCAAAGGTGACCCCTAGGTACTTTACTTCGGAAACAGCCACCAGGTGTTCCCCGCCTAGTGCGATAGTTCTCAGTCCCGGAAGGGATCTTCTTCTTGTGAAGGGGATTATGGCCGTTTTACTGGCGTTTATGTTGAGGCCCACCCCCGCACTCCATTCCTTGGTGAGGTTTAGTCCCCTCTGTACTATGTCACATAGAGTACTCTCGAATTTGCCTCTTGCTATGATTACTATGTCGTCCGCATAACCTTGGCATCTGACGCCGTTTTGGGTTAGTACGTCCAGCAGTTCATCTACCACTATGCTCCACAGGAGGGGTGATAGGACCCCCCCTTGCGGACAACCCCTCGTGGTTCGAATTTGAACCGTGCGGTCACCAACCTGAGTTTCCGCTAGTCTTGTTTTGAGCAGGGCCTTTATCCATCGTATTATGGGTCCCTGAACTCCCTTTCTCTCCAATGCCCGACCCACACTGTCGTGAGACGTGTTGTCGAAGGCCCCCTCTATGTCTAAGAAGGCGCATAATACCACCTCTCCGCAGTCGAACGCGTTGTTGATTTCCTCGGTCAGCTGGTACAGGGCTGTGTCCGTCGATCTCCCCGCTCTGTATGCGTGCTGACCTGCATGTAAAGGCACGTGCCTTAGAGCGTTCGATCTGATCTCGTGATCAACTATTTTCTCCATTGTCTTAAGGACGAAGGAGGTTAGACTGATGGGTCTGAAGGATTTCGCCCGACAGATATGGGATCAGAGCTTCCCCTTGCTGCAGGAATGCCGGATATATGCCATCCACCCCAGGGGATTTGTAGCTATCAAAGGAGGATATAGCCCACTTAACTGCACCCTGAGAGAACAGAGTTCTTGACAGGTGCCAGTCTTGTCGTGTGGGTCTCCTCCAGTGAGGCTCCGCCTCCTCTAGGTCCGTGGATGCTTCCGGAAAGTGAGCGTCCAGAAGAGCTCTTGCTCTTTCTTCCTCTGTGCATGTAAACTCCCCGGTGGGGAGTTTCAGCGCCATCTTTGTGTCCACTTGTTCCTTGGCCATGGCTTTGTGGAGCCTAGCGGCCTCTGGAGTGGATTCTATTTTCTCACAGAAGTTCCTCAAACTACTTCGTTTGGATCTTCTTATTTCTTTATTGTACTCAGTTAGAAGCGTCGAGTACTCCTCCCAGTGGCCAGTGCGCCTTGCTCTATTGAACATCCTTCGCACCTTGCTCCGAAAATCAGAGAGCTTTCTTGACCACCAAGGGGTCTTGTATTTTGTCCCCCTGGATTTACTCTATCTTCTAACTCCAAACTGCTTGTTCCCCTGTTGTTCCCTCCCAGACCTGGAAGGTTTTCCTCGATTCCCTGTTTAAAGGATTCCCAGTTAGTTCTCCTGGGGTTCCTAGTCGGTTCCTTTGATACTATGTTTGCCCCTATGTTAAATTGTATGATGCGATGATCCGAGAGGGAGGGTTCAGTAGAAACTCTCCATCTCGAGATCAGGTCATCAGACAGATTGTTACCTAGAGTTATATCTAGTACATCAGCTCTGACCCTAGTTACGAAGGTGGGTGTATTCCCCACGTTAAAAATACTTAGGTCGTTACTTATTATAAATTCGAGAAGGTACTCACCCCTTGCGTTCGTATCTGTGCTCCCCCATATCTCATTGTGGGCGTTAGCATCGCAACCCATGACTAGCGGAAGTCGCGCCCTCCTGCAATAGTCCACCAATTTTGCCACGTTCGCAGGCGGGATGTCGCCGTCTCCCGCAAAGTAGGTCGCAGCAAATACAATGTTCACGGTTCGTCCTCCCGTGCTCATTGTTGCCTGCAGTGCCACTAGGTCTCTTCCCATGTACTCTGTAATGCAGAAATAATTAATACCTTTCTTTATCATTATACACGCTCTGGGTCTTTCCTGAGAAAGATCCCATATTACCTCATTCTTCCGGTCTTTCAGTCCTCTGATGTGCCCCTTCACGGTGTACGGCTCTTGAATGAGCGCTATGCCCAGATCCTTCGAGGCGAATTTATGCGCAAGGACAGCCGAGGCCGCCTTTGCATGGTGGAGATTTATCTGGGCCACGTTCATGGTGTTGGGGCCCATCATTGTTTGTCGACCATCGGCTCGTCCTCATCGGACAGCCGCGCGTCGTCACCCTCTTTGCTTTCCAGATCCAGGTTCTGGAAGTCCATGCCCTCCAGCAGGTCCTGCGTCCCAGTTCCCGCACTGGCCGCCTCCGCGCCCGTATTGGGCTCCTCAGTGGCCACGCCGGTATTTGCAGCCTGTGCGGGTGCCTCAACCGCTACTTCAGTAGCCCCGCCTTCCACGGTTTCGCCTTCCTCTTCCGCAGCATTTGTATTACCTTGAGCTTTCTGCTTCCAGGGTTTTACGGGGATGGGGCTGAACCTATAAAATAGTCGGAAGGATGCCCTCCTGATGACCCCGAATGACTCGTCATCGATGGCCACGTTCAGCCTCAGTCCCCCATCCTCAATGGTCCTTCCGAATACCCGCCAGAGTCTGGTGTTAAGTCCCACGTTCTGGCCCCCAATGAGGTCCAGAACAAACTCCGTTTTCCACTCGGCACTTCTTGGGAGGAATATCGTGACGGTGTGCGTCGGCGGTATATCGTCCCCCCTCCTAGTGTCGAGGGGCGGTCCCGACCATCCTCGTAGGCTGGGGATAGTCCTAGCCAGCCACTCTGCAGAGTGTTCGTCGAAGCAGTCTACCAGTAGGATTCCCGGCCTAAAGAACACTCCCATGAAAGATACGCCGGTGTTCGTCCCTGCTCTGAACTCTCGCACTATCTCCTCCATTATCGCCTCTTGCAGCCTGGAGAGGTCCTCCTGGGTCAGAGCCCCCGCCGGATAGTCCCTAGACAGCACAGCCATTCGTATGCTTCTGGCGGCATCCGAATAGCTCTGCTGTCTCGGCCCATCCCTCGCGGACCCCGGCCCAGCCGGAGCCTCTCGCACCCTAGTGGTCGCAGTCTTAGTCGGTGCCTGCTGCTTAGACATATGCCTCTTCGAGTTTGGTGTCTCTTCTGGTGTGCTCTGCCCACCTCTACGTTTTTCGGCCGCGGTGGTATTTGTTCCCGCAGACGTCCCGCTGACGCGCCCAGTCGCGCTAGCAGGCTGCGGGCCACCAGGGGGTGAATTCTGGTTCTATGAAATGATAAAATGAAAAGAATTTTCATACAAAATTTGTGAAAAGAAACTTCAAATTCATACAAATTTTTTTTCACGTTATCATATCATAGAACCAGAATTCACCCTCTGGTCTGTCTCCAACTCTCCCACCTTGACCACTGCTTCCGCCTGATCCTTGTGGTGCTGCCTGTTTGCTTACCTCCATGTGAAGGTAAGCTTTCTGTCTAGCTACTTCAGGGGTCTTCCCTTGTTGCAAGTAGCGAAGGTACCACTTGCATCCGGACCCACTCAGGCCTCTTCTATTTGGGTCATCCCAGCCTCCTGGCTCGCCCCAGCGCGGTGTTATGGGTGGCCTGCCTCGCGACTTTTTCTTGCCGGCCCGGTCTGTCTCCTGCTCTCTCCACCTCGCCGGCGTCGCATTCTTCCTTCTGGGAGAGCTATGTTGCTCCGAACTGCTGGAGGACGGGTGCCTTCTTTCTGGGGACTTACCACCGTGTTCGGAATGGCGACTTCTTCTGTGGCGCTCTTGAGCCTGATCTGCAGTTGATCGGTTATCCGCCTTTGTCCCCTCGGGGGGGTTACCTCTTGCCACTGCTCCATATGATTTTCTCTCAGCACTTTGCTCATAGGGTGCGTGACCCGTACCGCTTCCCGTTCTGGGTGGTGAGCGCGCTCGCGGGCTCTTCTTGTCAGTTACCTGACCGCTATATTTGGATCCGCCAGTCGGAACCACTGTGCTGGTACAGGATTCATCCTTTCCTTGTATCGGTTTTTCCTTGCCCGATGATTCGTTGCCCGCATCAAGTGCGGTATTCGCGTGTCCGTCACGCTGCCGGTCCGCATTGTGGGCTCGTTGAGCTGCCCTTGCGGCGATTAGCCTTCGCAGGTTAAGGCTGGTTGATGGACTGTCGTCGTCCCTGTCGAACTCTTTAAAGAGCTCGCGCTCCGCTGCCGAAAGGCTCTCGTAACGGCTGAGCGAGTGGCTCCGTCCCGGACGTCGTCCGCTACCTCGCGCCCTTCCCACACCCCTCTCCTCCTTCTCATCGTTTTTTGTTTGTTTTTTGTTGTTGTTCATTTTTGTCTTACGACCACTAGCTCGACGTGGCGAGCATCGCAGTCAATTCATTTGTAAGGGGAACTTATCTTGTCCGCCGCGGCAGAGCCCCATACCGCAGTAAGGCCATACTTACTCCCCGAGGTGGCCCGGTATCGAGGAGGCGCCGTTCGAATACAGCCGGTGTTGTAAACCTCCTGGCTGCAAACCATCCAATGGGCACGGTGACGCATAACACCCTGGATTAGGAGGTGACAGCTCTAGTTATTGCCGCCTCATACTATGCAGTCTGCCCGGGTTGACCTGGTCTAGACCACATCAGCCCCGCCAGTCTGTATCGAATGCGTCGACAATAACCCCCACACCACTTTAAGATGTCTGTCTTCGTAGGGTTACCTCGAGGCCATAGCCAGGAGCCATGTCCATACGCCAGGACTATTGAAGAGTCAAGGGGCATAGCTATGGTTCCTGACCTCAGCTGGATACCTTCCGCATAGACAGGTACTAAAGAAACAAGTACTAAAACCCCAATCAGAGACGGAACACTGTGGTATCCATTTACCGGTCGGCACCCTCTTGGAGGGTTCAGCCTGAGGATTTTTGCCAACACGACGGTAAATGTATTTTATTTTTAAACAAATTATATGTTAAACATTGTTGGAGGTGCAAGGAAACATTCCTTAAATCAAGTTTAAGGAAGCCTTGCACATCCCGCTTTGCGACTCGATTCTTTGACTTTTCTACGATGACAGAGAAACAGAGCTATTTTTTGTTTGTTTGTTTGATGATTTAAGTTACTTCCATTTTCTTGAAATGGAAGATTTATTTGGCCCGGCTCATATGAGCTATAACGCCATCACTAATTCTTTATATATACATAATTTAATGTTCTTTATTCTGAGTTCTTTTTCTGTATGCTTTTCACTTTTCTCTTCCAAATCATATTCTTTTTAATTATTCTTTTTGTTCAGTTTCTGCTTGGTATTGCCAAGCACAAAATTTAATGTTCGGTTATCTTTTCTTTATTCCTTTGTTCTTTTCGTTTTTGTTGCTGTTTTGGTTTTGCTTGGTGTTGCCAAGCGCACTGTTCCGGTATCTTCAGTGACGCCGTATAACGGTATGGTGTACGGCACTTTAGTACCGTTATGTTTTTTTTCTATATAAATCACATTATGTTCTTTTTGTTTATAGATCACTAATTTCTCTAATTATTCTTTAATTTTCGTTTCTGTTCTGTTTTTGCTTCGTATTTGTACTATGCTTCGTGCTGCCAAGCGCACTCTGTTTCAGAATTTTCAGCCACGGCGTGGTGTACGGGATCTTAGTACCGCTATGTTCATTTTCTTTGTAAATCACGAATTTATTTCTTTATTCTTTTCGTTTTTATTTGGCCACGCACAAATTTTATACTAATGTTTTCTTTTTAAACTGAATTCTTTCGTTAGGAGTGCAAAGCTTTCCCTAGGACTAGCCTAGAGAAGCATGCACATCCCAACTCCTTCGGCCTGCTAGGGAGGAGCAGGCAGCAGCAAGGCGTCCGACCACGCCAACCTCACAAACCGAACCATGGTGTATCAGTACACTATGGTACACTATGTCGTAATATGCGTACATCAACAAAACCGAAACTAAAAGTTGGTGTTCAATGTTCTTTTTTATTATTTAAGCAACCAATTCGATTATACAAATATCAAACAAAACTTAATTTAAGGGTATGAAAATCCACTTATTTGTTGGCCAATGAAAATATATAGAAAACTAATCGTTTTCAAATTGATTCGTTTTAGTAAGTTTTCCACTGGCATTCAAATTGATTGCGATACGTGATATTTATTGGCATTGAATACTTGTATGTGTTACTAATTTGGACATAATTTACCAAATACGCATAACTTAAAATTTACAAATTTACAAATAAAAATCATACAAATAAGAAAACAACAGAAACCACTTTTATTATATTGGGCAACGAGACTAACTGATGTGTTAAACGTAATGGTGCACATCCACGACTCATGCTTTGTTTGCATATTCTCTTTCTTAACAAATAGTTTTTGCTAAAAACTAACATTCGCATAATTCAACCAAAGGTTTCATTTCCCACCGAAACCGCCCATTAAATTTCCTAAACCACCAAGACCACCAGCTGCGCCCTGTTGTAATTGCCTCATCATATTCTGTAAACCACCAACTCCGCCCATTTGCTGCAGCATACGTGGATCGATCATTTTCGCCATTTGTTGATTTAATTTTGCCATTTGTGTTGGATTAACGTTTTTTGTCATATCGCCTTGCTTGAATAGACCCTTAACGCCGCCCATTTTTTTTACAACAGCTGCGAATTTTGTGTAGTGTGATATTAGATCGCGTACCTCTTTTTCTAGCACACCAGAACCTTGAGCCACACGAACATAACGTGTCGGTTGTTTTGTAAATAATTTAACACCATCACGATTATCTAGTTCTCCATCGGACATACTATCCATCATGGTCATCATGCGTTTGATGCGTGCCATTGATTCTTGTTCACCTCCTTTGGTCATGAAATCTTGTGAGAATCCAGGAATCATGCCCATTATTTGCGAGAATGGACCCATTTTCATGATATTTTGAAATTGTTCATACATATCGCGTATTGTAAATTGACCATGTTTAATCTTCTCCAGCAGCTCTTCGTTGCCGTCCAGTTTCAGTTCGTTCACCTAGCAAAATCAACGTATAATACAGGTTTGTTACTCCAATAATATAGTTTTTTTTTTTTATTTACCTTATCAATAAGTCCCTCGATATCACCCATACCAAGTAGTTTACTTATAAATGGCTTTGTTTTAAACGGTTCCAGATCGTCAATATGTTCTCCCGTGCCTATGAAAATGATAGGCGAATTCGTGGATGCTACCGCCGATAGAGCACCACCACCTTTGGCGTGACCGTCCAATTTGGTAATAATGACAGAACCAATATCGACCTTGTCTTTGAACGCTTTCGCTTGAGCTTCGCAAGCTTGTCCAATAGTTGCATCCATAACGAAGATAATATTATCTGGCGAAACAGCTTTTGATACAGCCAACATCTCTTCGAACAAAGACTCTTCTTGCTTGTGACGACCAGACGTATCCACAATGATAATTTCGAAACCTTCGCGTTTAAACATGTCAACACCTTCTTGCGCAATGACAACAGGATCAATTTCTGTGTAACTACCATAAAATGGTATACGCGCTTTTGTGGCATTCTGTTTAATCTGATCGTAAGCACCAGCACGGAAGGTATCGGCACATACGAGACAAGATTTCCAATTGCGTTTTTGGTAGTGATAGGCTAGCTTAGTACATGTTGTAGTCTTTCCGGAACCTTGTAGGCCGACGAACATAATAATATTGGCTCGCCCTTTGACTGGCTGATATGGCTTCACACCTGGATCGACAAGTTTGATTAATTCCTTAAAAACGGCAGACTGTATCATGCGTCTCTTATTTAAGCCACCAGCCATTTCATCAAAATCTATCACGGCTCGTACATTTTCGCGTAGTTGCTTTACTAAACGAATATTTACATCAGCCTCAAGTAGAGCTGCGCAAATTTCTTTTAACATTGCATTGAGTGCCTCCTCATTGATTACCGTTGCCTTGCTCAGCGACTGGATCGCCGAGGTAATTTTTCGTCCTAAATCTGCTAAAACCATATCTTTGCCGTTCTAGCTTTCGTTTTTTGCTATTTTAGTGTTTTACAATCGTCGTTAAATGTATATTTTATTAAAAAACAATGCCAATTAATGAATTTGTTAAACCTTTTACTTGTTTGACACGTCGATTTGCTTTTTGTAGCTGACAACAGCTGTCACAATTTTTCGGGAACCGTTCGGAAGGCAATTTTATACTTTTTAGTACAGCTACTAAACAGCAGATGGGGCAGGGCAAAGTATAGCTTTGTTTCTTGAAATCTCCAGCAAAGAACTGTCAGCAGAAGAGAGTCTTGTAAAAAGCTGTCAAAATCACATTTCCGCTAATTTTTCGTCGAACAGAGTTCAGCAGAAACTTGCAGATAAAACAGCGGTTACGTTTCTGATTGGCTAACAATTTGAATTTACATTTTTTGTTGTTGTTTTGCTATGCCACCGATCAGCTGTTATTGCTTGCTGGTTTCTGCTGGACGAAAAATCTCCAGCAATAACTTGCAGCGAATTGGCGCTCTCTCTCTCAATTAAATGTCAAAAAGCTGCTGAATTCGCTGCTAATTTTTGCAAAGAATACTTCATATATTCATAATTATTCATAATTAGCAGGAAAGAAACAAAGCTTATGTTAAAGAAAGTAATAGTGATCTTGACAGCTCTCTCTTTTCTGTAGGAGTTTTATCGCCAAATGAAAAAAAATATTAACCTCTTCTGCTTAAGATTTTAAAATTTTTTTCAATAGTGTGCCTAAGTTCCTTGCACGTTTAAATGAGTTTAAAGTTCAGATTAGCTAGACTCTAGCACATTTTAGCTAAGATGAATGGTCTAATCTTTTTTCAACTGGATCTTAGACCGAAAAGGAAACTGTAATTAAAATCGATTAATGACCCCTGCGGTTTGGGCCTAGAATATGCCCGGGGTGGAATGCCTGTCGCAAGAGGCGACTACAATCCATTTCGACCACGGTCACGGGGTTGATGAAATCGACAATGGGAATAGTACCATAGGGTGGTTCGGGAGCTGCGAGAGCATAGACTCAATACCGTACAACTATGGTTGGTCCGTCACATCCCTCTTACAACAGCGACAGCGAAGCCGATTAATTTCTCGAAACCGAAAGCTAAATCGTAACCGTTATTTTAATAAAAAAAACGAAATCCTGTCAAAATCCAGAACCGGTTCCAAACAAGTTTGTACTTTTTTTAAACTGATTATTTCATTTCGCGGACACATATTTTCCTAGATGAGACGGTACCCTGGGTTTGACTTCGGTATAAAAAAAAAATTCTAATGGAAACCAATCCACCAGTTTCTGCGATACTCTGGCGGCAACCTTCTTGTGGTGCCATCGGCGGAAATCGACAAATATTCAATACTCGCCATTTTTATAACGCAAAGGTCCGAAAAGAGCTAGATTCCAAAGTGGCCAAAGTTACTCCGTTACTGTTTGGGCTAGCATATTTCGCGGTATTGATAATTTTTTGGCCTGAGCAAATGCTATCTAATTTTTCAGTAAAACAATTGTATGGGACACAAAAACTGCTTGGATGGCAAAGGGTTAATAAGCTTGTTTACATATTTTTGAAGGAAAAACTCCTACAAAAACAAAATATTTCAATTGTCAATTCTACCTTGTTGAATTTGCCTTGGAGCAGAGGGAGTTTTTTTGAAGCTATGGTCAAGTGCATGGTTCAATTATACCAGGTTAGCTTTTCGATGACAGATTCTTTCAGTTGCGGCCATCTTGCTCCCTGAAAAATGTCATTCACATTCTGGGTAGCCTTTTAGCAAAATTATGTAAAAAAAGTAGTTAGAAAATTAGTTTAAAATAGTAGTAGTTAGAAAAATAGTAGAGGTTGGCTTTTGGAAAATTGATGAATTTATCATTAATAACTGACTTTAAAGATTTTTCTTCTGTGATAAAAGTATGTTATTTTATATTTTGCGTCGCATTTGGCGAAGTTATTTCGAGAATGTTTGTCCGCAGAATGAATTTGTTTGCCAAATTAGATGAATTTAATTTAATTTGACCTAATTTGGTTATAAAATTCAATTTGCGGATGAACGGTCTCGAAAAAACTAGGCCAAAAGTGACGCATTTGGTGCAGTGTAAACGAAGCTTTAATCATCAGCCAAGTTTGCATGAAAGAGTTGGAGGTAAATTTATTGGAACTGGTTAAATTTTGATAGTAAAATGCTAATACTATCCCTTTGGCACACTTTTTCCGATAATATTTGAAGACATGCATGGATGAAGGGGGTATGTCGCATTTTGAGTGAAACGAGAAAATCGGCTTTAAAGTTTTGCTTAAACATTTGAGGTTTTTTCGAATCTTTATGGAAAACTGACAAAGAAATTATGCAAAGCCATAAAAGACGTTGCATAATATGCAATAAAAAGCATAAATTTATATTTAGTGTTTTATATGAAAAAATCGGGACATACCCCCTTCTTCCACAATTAATATTGAAAAGTTGTGTACATACCGCCTTCATCCATGAAATACTAATGGCGGCGATATACCAACAGGTATATAACCTCTAACGAGATTTTTAGCCGAGCTTCTCTTTCCAACTTGTGGTGTGTTGCTTTTTAGTTTTCCTACAAGTTGGCGGTACCTACAGTTTTTTGCCGACTCCGAACGGCACTTGCAAAGCAAATGAATTTTTTGCTAAGAAGGTTCTCATGGCAGAAATACATCCGGAGAGTTTGCCAAACTACTGGCCGACCACTTAACCGCTACACCACGGCGGTCGCCATAAATTATCTTCTACAATTTTCACGATAGGCAGATTCTGATAAGACAGAAATATAGATCTGCATAAACACTATTCACCAATGCCAAAAACAGAAATTGAGTGAGAATGCGTCATACCCCCTTCATCCATGCATGTCTTCATTTATGACCTGAAATCCTTTCAAGGAACTTTTAGTAAAAATTTAGGTTAAAGCGGGCTACTCACCTGCCAAGAAATGTCAAACTCCATATAAAAAAACGCTCAAGAATTGGTCAAGAAATGTTTTCACACGTCAAATTTTCTTGAGCCAATACTCAGCTCATAAGAAAAAATACTACAATTTTCGATGGTTGGCAACGCCGGTTTACCTCAAGAAATAAATACGGTCGTATATATTTCTTGAGGTAAACGTGCAGATTCACGGCAAAGATGAGTATATTCTTCGCTACACATGTTTATACATTTTTATAATAGTAATCTGCCTTAAGCGGGCTACCCACCTGCCAAGAAATGCCTCAAGAAAAAAACGAGCATATATTTCTTATGCCTGGTCAAGAAATTTTGACGTTTACCAAAATTTCCATTTTTTGCAAATTACTCTTATAAAAATACATAAAACATGTGGAGCGCAATATGTACTCACCTTTGCTGTGGATCTGCACGTTTACCTCAAGAAATATATACGAGCATATTTAATTCTTGAGGTAAACCGGCGTTGCCAACCATAGAAAATTGTAGTATTTTTTCTTATGAGCTGAGTATTGGCTCAAGAAAATTTGACGTGTGAAAACAGTTCTTGACCATTTCTTGAGCGTTTTTTTATATGGAGTTTGACATTTCTTGGCAGGTGAGTAGCCCACTTTAAAATGGAAAATGCCGTAAACGTCAAAATTTCTTGACCAGGCATAAGAAATATATGCTCGTTTTTTTCTTGAGGCATTTCTTGGCAGGTGAGTAGCCCGCTTAAGACTGCTTTACATGAGTCGATGTCCTATTCGATTAGACGTTCGATTGTATTCAAGCATCAAATACAAGTTGTCGATCGGTCGAATTACTATTAACACGGTGGAGCGAAAAAAAAATCGACCAGGAAATCGACACTTATTTTGAAGCTAGAATACTAGAAAACGGCTAGTCGGAGAAAATTTTAGGCTATGCAGCTTTTGAAGGGATTCCGAGTTCTTACTCTTAATATGAGGTAAAGTTTGTGAAATCTAAACTAGCGATGAAAGACCTCTAGAATTGAATGTTAAGATCTGTAATTTTTACAGTAATCACCCCTATTATGGTTGTCAATATCAATTGCCACTTCGTATCAATATCAACATCAAGTCGTATCAATATCAACGACGCATGAATTCAGTTCTGGTATTTAAGCGTTCAGCAGAATCAATCCGTGACGTACGTCGAAATAACTGACAGCAAAGTAGACTGCGGATGTTTGTATGCGTAACGCCAGATAAGACGGATACGTCAAAGTAGAAATTGCTCTAAAATTGACGTACGTGACTCAGCTGACGTATTGGCGGACTGATTCTGTCGAAAGCTTTAAGCGTTCAGCAGAATCAATCCGTGACGTACGTCACGTACGTCGAAATAACTGACAGCAAAGTAGACTGCGGATGTTTGTATGCGTAACGCCAGATAAGACGGATACGTCAAAGTAGAAATTGCTCTAAAATTGACGTACGTGACGCAGCTGACGTATTGGCGGACTGATTCTGCCGAAAGCTTTACTTCATCATTGTGTTGACGTTGACGTGTTATCGATAATTTTATAGCAAAACTACGATCATTTATTTTGACAATTGTTTATTGGCTCTCAACAGCCATGTCACTGTTGATAGTTACAAATGTGAAACTGTGAGGGACTTCGTCTATTTGGGAGCCAGTATCAACACCGAAAATAATATCAGTCTAGAAATCCAGCGGAGAATCACTCTTGCCAACAAGTGCTACTTTGGACTGAGTAGGCAATTGAGAAGTAAAGTCCTCTCTCGAAGAACAAAGATCACGCTCTATAAGTCTCTCATCATACCTGTCCTGATGTATGAGAGAGAAAAGTTCTCCGGAAGATTTATGGTCCTTCCCGTGATGCCAACGGCGAGTATCGAAGGAAATTTAACGATGAGCTGTACGATCTCTACGCAGATCTGACCATAGTCCAGCGAATAAAAGCCCAAAGACTCCGCTGGCTGGGCCATGTTATGCGAATGGACAAAGAAGCTTCAGCACAGAAGGTTTTCCTATCGTCGCCTGAATTCGGCAGCAGAGGAAGGGGGAGGCCTCGACTGAGATGGAAACAACAGGTGGAGGACGACTTGAACTCCCTTGGGGTTTCCAATTGGCGTCAGTTATCGCTAAAAAGGAATGACTGGCGTGCTTTGATATGCAACGGCCAAATCGCTTAGGCGGTTAAGCGCCAATAAATGATGATGATGATGATGCCAACCATCGAAAATTGTAGTATTTTTTCTTATGAGCTAAAGCAGCCTCGGCTGTTTTTTAAGCAGTCGTCTTTCTAAAGGCGACGTAGACGTGGTCCTTATCCAAGAGCCCTGGGTCAATAGCTCTAGGATCTGTGGATTGGGGACTAAGGGGTACAAGCTCATCCAAGCCAATGATGTGGGCAAGGTCAGAACCTGTATTTTGGTAAAGTCTGAGCTAAACACCTTTCTATTACCCAACTACTCAAATGGTGACGTTACAGCTGCCAGCTTAACAGTCGGCAGCACCAGCCTAACGATGGCGTCGGTCTATATGCCCTATGACGCCGAAGAACCTCCTCCACAAAAGGAGGTGAAAGATCTGGTGGATAATTTCTGTACGGGCCATCTTATTATTGGAGCTGACGCTAATGCTCATCACGTCCAGTGGGGAAGCTCCGATATTAACGCTAGGGGCGAGTCTCTGTTTGACTACCTACTAACAACTAACCTGGTGGTTTGTAACGTGGGTAACGAGCCTACTTTTATAACTAAAGCTCGTAGGGAGGTTATAGACCTCACTGTTTGTAGCGAAGGCGCTTATGAGTGGGTCAGAAAATGGCGTGTTCTTGATGAGCATTCATTTTCTGACCATCGGTACATAGAAATTGTGTTAGACTTTATTGTTGAGCAGCCAGTTATGAAACGAAATACACGCAACACTAACTGGCAGCTACATAACCAAATATTAGCTAGGGACCTACCAGTATTACCTCCACAAGCCCCCTCATCAGTGGGAGAACTGGATGATCTGGTAACGACCTTTACAACGGCGCTCTCAAATGCCCTAGAGCAGGCTTGTCCAGTACCAAAACCACGCGGCAAACATAGGTCTGGTGGTCTTGCGACCTGGATTCGTTCCGTATATCATGCAGGAAGCAATTTAACAAGGCCAAGAGCATCGGTACGGAGCCTGAATGGCTCGAATATAAAGCTAAACTGAGGGCCTATAAAAAGGCTCTAAGGCAAGCGAAGAGAACTTCGTGGAGAAATTTCTGCACCGGGGTCGAAAAAGTCGATGATACGGCGAGACTTAGACGAGTGCTATCAAAAACTCAAACAGCCATTAGCTATTTACGGAAGCCTGACGGATCTTGGACCAGCACGCAAGGGGAAACCCTGGAGCTGCTCCTGAACACACACTTTCCGGGGAACTTGTATGATGGACCTGTAGCATCTGCAACAAACCTGGCGGTAAACATACCCATTACGGAGGAAAGGGTAAGGTGGGCAATCAAAAGCTTTGAGCCGTTCAAGGCAGCTGGGCCAGACGGGATTTTCCCCGCACAACTTATAAACACGCTGGAAATATCAGCTAAATGGCTGGTAGTTCTCTATTCAGCCTGCCTGGCTCTTAATTACATTCCGTGCTCCTGGAGAAGCGCCACGGTAGTCTTTATTCCAAAGGCTGGGAAGGCCTCACACTATGAGCCTAAAGACTACAGACCGATCAGTCTCTCGTCTTTTGCACTTAAAACCTTCGAGAGGATAATTAGCGATTATCTCTCCTCTACTATTGATAGCAACCTTATTTCTAGCTATCAACATGCATACACCAAAGGTAAATCAACGGAAACTGCGCTCCACAGCCTAGTCGTGGCCTTTCTGGACATCGAAGGGGCTTTCAACAATATAAGGCCGGAGGCTATTAACACTGCTTTAACAAACCTGGGCATAAATAGGTCTCTTATTGGACTAATTGATCAACTACTAAAGGGAAGGAAAATAGTTTCTTCACTGGGAACAGTTGATCTTTCACGCTATGTCACAAGAGGAACGCCTCAGGGTGGTGTTCTCTCCCCGCTCCTATGGAACCTCACCGTAAACTCGCTGCTACGAGACACAAGGTGGGGGGGGGGCGGGAAGATAGTGGCATATGCAGACGATTTAGCTATTGCATATAGGGGCAAATTCCCACAAACCCTGTGTGACTTGATGCAAGTAGCACTGCGAGAAGTTTCTTCATGGTCCTCTCGCTGCGGACTTAGCATCAACCCGGGAAAGGTGGAGCTTGTCCTTTATACCAGGCGGTACAAGATACCACCGCTGAACCTACCAGAACTAGATGGCGTGCGCCTGAACTTAGCTGACAAAGCCAAATTCCTAGGCACAGTTCTAGATAGAAAGCTTAACTGGAAGGAGAATGTCATCCAGCGCCAGAGGAAAGCGTGCATTGCACTTTACACGTGTAAAAGAGCCATTGGCAAAAAATGGGGGCTCAGCCCCAAAATTTGCAGATGGATCTACACTGCGATAATCCAGCCAATTATGCTGTATGGAGTCGTGGTATGGTGGCCTGCGCTAGGAAAGGCAACAAACCTAAATCTGTTAGGAAAAGTTCACAGATCGAGCATGATCTGTATAAGCGGGGCGTTAAGAACAACGCCCAATGAAGCTCTCCAGGCCATTCTTGGCTTTTTGCCACTCGATCTGGAAGGGTACCGGGCAGCAGCAGCATCGGCTGTGCGTCTAAGGGAAACGTCCGTCTGGGGCGCAAGCACTATTGGACACTCCTGTATTCTAAGATCTTACAGCTTTCTCCCTCTGAGCACAGATCGGTGTGCGACCACAACAGTCGGAGATTGTTGTTTTAGAATAAACATTCCCAGCAGGGAAGACTGGGAGAATATAGATCGGTGCCCCGCTACTAATGGCGGCACTTTTATATACACCGACGGCTCGAAGTTAGACGGCAGAGTCGGAGGAGGGGTTTACTTAAGGGATTTGGACCTAGAACTCTCCTTTAGACTACCTGATCACTGCAGCGTCTTCCAGGCTGAAGTTTCTGCAATCATGGACGCCGTGACTTGGATAGGTGAACGCACCATCGGACAGGATATCTGTATTTTCAGCGACAGCCAAGCGGCCATCAAATCCCTTGGCTCTTACTCGTTCAACTCTGAACTGACGCTCAGCTGTCGTCGATCTCTTCAAGAGATGGCCCAACAGAACCGCGTGAACCTCACATGGGTCCCGGGACACAGGGACATTGAGGGAAACTGTAGGGCAGACGAACTTGCCAGGCAGGGCACGACCAAGCAGATTCTTCAAGATAAAGAGCGCATAGGTATGCCGTTTGCCACGTGCAAGCTAATGCTGAAGGAGCATACACTCCGCGAAGCCAACGAAAGATGGCTACAAGCCCCAGGGTGCCGGATATCCAAGCAAACCTGGCCAAAATGCGATCTTAAAAGATCTAGACACATATACGCCCTAAAAAGGAAGGAAATCTCCATATTAATAGGTGTTTTAACCGGGCACTGCCTTATTGGTAGGCACGCAGCAAGGCTAGGCGTTCCCTACCGACGATGCTGCAGGAGTTGCAAAGAGGATGAGGAAGAGGAAACGGTGGAGCACCTCATCTGCAACTGCCCGGCCTTAAGCGGAGCGAGAAGGCGCTCTCTGGGAGTTCCCTTCCTGGTTAGCTTGAGCCAGGTCGCGGAGCTAGACATAAAGGACTTGATGGCCTTCATCAAGTTATCAAAATGGTTCGAGGAGGGGTAGCGGTGTCGGTTAGGAGTGTCAGTCCCGGGTTTCGGCTATATGGAGAGTCCCGACAGCACTGGGATTTTCCATATGGCCGGGCCCCGGGACTGACTTTCCTAGTGTTTGGTGGTATCACAACGGGCCTTTTATTACTGGCCTAGGTGTGCCTTTGCGGCAGCCACTTCTACCTACCTACCTACCTTCTTATGAGCTGAGTATTGGCTCAAGAAAATTTGACATGTGAAAACAGTTCTTGACCATTTCTTGGGCGTTTTTTTATATGGAGTTTGACATTTCTTGGCAGGTCAGTAGCCCGCTTAAGACACTTACGCCTAAAATTGACATTGCTGATACGCTATTGGCGAAATATTGAATATTTTCACAAGTGACTGTCATATGAGCATAAAATGATTACTGCAAATGGTGCATTTTCCTAATTCCACGTAATTTCAAACTGACGCGCATTTTCTGCAAATCGTTTGAAGAAAAATTAAGATGAAGTCGTCGTAAAAATCGCGGTTTTGGTGGAAATAAAATGAATAAATAATTGTTGTGGCGGTGTTGGTGGTTTTGGTGCTGGTGGCATGAACCAAAGTGCTGCTTTTGGTGGACGAAACAACAAGAATGATGGAATGGGATCCGATGGCATGGAATCTCGCGTTATGGGTGGTTGCCGTGGGGGAATTGAACAAGGGCCTAGCAAAAACGAACCCAATGCAGGAAATCTTCGCTCTGGTCATTCTCCGAAAGATTTTGCTGGTGCCATAATTAGCAAAGGAGGCGGCGCATTCAACGCATACGTAATGATCTTAGTACATACATAATCATCGATGAGCCATTACATGGACTTACCGTATTTTCACCATATTTGGTAACCCCAAACAGATACAAATAGCTCAGTATCTTTTACAACAGAGTGGGGAACGAAAACAACGACAGGCGAAACTTATTATTTATATCGAAAGTTTCGAATCTCCACGTGTTTAACAGAATATAATAAAGATAGAAAACAGGGAAATTATCAATGGTAGTTATAAAAATAAAAAAATTAAAACATTTTAACGATCTCATTTTATAAGCGTTTGTAAAAATGAGTCTCCCCTTCATGGTCACCAGCCCGCAGAACAGTGCAAAAAACAAACAAAATAGATAAATAGTTAGATGTTATGTTTTATCAAAAAACTGTAGGTCCCGCCAACTTGTAGGAAAACCTCAAAAGCAAGACACCACAAGTTGGAAAGAGAAGCTCGGCTAAAAATCTCGTTAGAGGTTATGATAACCTGTTGGTATATCGCCGCCATTAGTTTTTTTTTTTTTTTTATTATATATGTATTTATTTTTCAGAAATTGTGTTATCTTGTAAGCACTGTTCAATAGTTAAAAATAAAAAAAATACATAGTAATAACAGCAAGTTATCATATTTGACATTTTATGACAATGGTCAGCTGTGATAGTTTTATGGTCAGCACTGATAGTTTGAGGTTGTGTACAATGGTCAGCTATGATAGCCTTATGGTCAGCAATGACACCACAAATACAGTGGGAGAGAGCAGTACAGATATATGCTTATTTAGAGGGCGTAACTAATGTGCTGAAGTGAGACAAAAACTCACACGTACATAGTTGCTTAGTCATTATTGCGCAAACCTCCTGGAGTGTATGATCAAAATTTTGTATGGAGTGCTAACAATAAAACAGCCAGTAATGAGTATCACATGTATTGTCAAATGACCGTCATTGTTCTTGTAGGATATGCTCATGATTCAATAAGTATGGTTGTATTGACAGCTGTGGCCATATACGTAATACTTCTATATAGATAATACCGAACAGTGAAGCGTGTCAAACATTACAGTACAGATATACCATGAGAGAAGGAGACAAAATCTCAAGGATGTCGTTAAACTTTTGTAAACAAAGGGGCATAATTAAATGCATACTTGAACAAAATGTAAATAAATTCACTTCGTTTTTCTTATCACTCCTTTCACTAATTAACATTAAACCATGCCAAAAATACCCAAGGTAGCGGATATGACATTATTTTACCAAATGAAAAAATTCTCTTAGCTTATTATTATTTTTTAAACAACAAATACGAACATTTTTATTTATTTATTTTGTGATTTACTATTTTGGTATTTTCATTATTTAATCGACTAATCAAAGATTTTATAACTAAAACTATGCACAATTTGTGTAATGGGGATAGTGACCCTTTTTGAGCCCTTTGATATTTTTTTTTAAACGCGCTACTACAATTCACTAACACAAACAAAACTTGCGCATGCGCAGAACTCACATTTGTACTGATTCATATAATAATGTTTGACACGCTTCTTACACACGGCCAGTATACGAAAGGCGCAGGCTTTGGCTGTGGCTAACTGTTCTTTCATGCACAGTTGATTTTTTATCACTCCAACTATCACCCTTTTTGTTTTCTTGTTTACATTCTTTGCAAAGTTCATGGAAAGGCCACGGAATTCGTTTGCGTGTTTTAATGAGTTTTAGTTAATTTTTTTAGAAAAATATAGTTGTGAAAAGAAATTTTGTGAGTGCTTTGTGATAATCTCTTTAGAAAATGTGGAAAAACAAGTAAAAAGCCAGGAAAAATAAGTATATCGTTTGCTCACGTGTTTTTATGCGTTTGTTGTTTTGCCACTGCTTTTGACACAAAAATTCGGGCCAAAACGGTAATTTCGTATTCTGTTTTGGGCTGCGATTACCATTCAATCATTTTGCCATGGATGTGCTTGATAGAGCGGCATGAATTCGCCCTGAAAATACCGAAGTGCAAATGTTTCGGGATTTATTGTCTTAAAATATATTTTTAAAAAAACCTTTGGCAACCATCTTTCTCTTCTTCTTGCGCAGTCGCTTTTGACAGCGGCATAATTTATTTTAGTTTTTCCGTGGAATGCAATAAATTTTATGTTTACTGCATTTTTGCATAAAATAAATAAAAAAAATTGATTTTATATAGTAAATTTAGTAACAGATTCATTGAAAACATGGCAGGCACAATACTGGAGAATCTCAGTGGACGAAAGCTGTCCGTATTGGTAACACTTTTGCTCTTAAGTCAAGTGCTTTGCTTTCTTTTGGGTGGTCTACTGGCGCCATTACCAGCCGGTCATCAAGTTATATTGGGTATGGTATGCAAAGATATACCCAAGCGGCAAAATGACACGACCTTTTGGCTACACTTACGGGGGGATGGCAAATGTGCATCCGTATCTCAAGAAGAAATCGAGAGGCATGATACCAAAATGGCAAATGAGATTGTATATATTTTCCAAATGCCTCTTCCGCGTGGCGAAGAACTGGACTATTCACGTTGGCAACAAAATTTAATTGGCGTATTACAAATGGACATTGCTTACGATGCGGACATCTCACTGGTTGAACCACCAAAAGATATGCAAATAACAATAGACGCACGCTTAGCATACAGGTTGGTATTGGATGAGGAGAGTAGTATAGAGTTGCTCCACGTTAATTCGTTTTGTTTTTCAGAAATAAAGGCGATAAGCAAAATGACTGGAAACTATATGCACATTCGCTGGAAAAACGTTACATAGATTGTAGCTTGAAAACCGCAGCTCAGGAGGAATCTTTATTCTCTTGTGACATGGTACCACTATTTGAGTTGGGCGACTTACATCACGATTTCTATTTGCTCAATTTACGTTTTCCAATTGATACCGATATGAAAATGAATCTAAATTTGGGACACATGCATGATCTAACACTTACTGTCATACATCAAAATGGCGGCTTCACAAAAGTTTGGCTCTCACTCAAGACCGTACTATTTCCATTTGTTGTTGCTATAATGGTATGGTTTTGGCGTCGTGTACATATACTCCAACGTTCACCAGCACTACTCGAATACATGCTCATCTATCTTGGCGCCGCATTAACTTTCCTCAATTTCCCATTGGAGTATTTGTCTTTGTTCATCGAAATGCCATATCTCTTGCTGTTGAGTGATATTCGTCAAGGTGTATTTTATGCAATGTTATTGTCATTTTGGCTTGTTTTTGCTGGAGAGCATATGTTGATTCAAGACTCACCATATAAATCTACAATTCGTTCGCGCTATTGGAAACATTTATCAGCTGTTGTTGTTGGATGTTTGTCACTTTTCATATTTGATATATGTGAACGCGGCGTGCAAATGCGTAATCCATTCTATTCCATTTGGACAACACCATTTGGTGCTCACGTAGCTATGAGCTTTATTATTTTGGCTGGAATATCAGCGGGCATATATTTTCTTTTTCTATGCTTTATGGTTTGGAAAGTTTTCAAGAATATTGGAGCAAAACGTACATCATTGCCATCAATGTCCAGTGCTCGTCGACTACATTATGAAGGTGAGTTCAATTCTATTTCTGAAAAAGTAGATAGTAAAGGTAGGCTTAAAAACCAAACCAATGAAAATAAAAAATAACTTATCCAACAGAAATTTAAAAATTAAAAAGGGGTTTAACTTTGATTTTACGGAAATATAAACAAATTGAAAAACCTTTTATTTCCCAACCGAAATTTCTACATCTCTACAACATGTAATAAAATTGTAAGAGGTCAATGTCTGTACATGGCAGATATCAACAAAAAATTGATTGGGGGAAGCATTATTAAGCGAGTAAAATCCAAATCAACCATTTTAAAAATTTTTGTGTGTCTGTCTGTCCGTATGTTTGTGGCCGTATCACTCTGAAAGTATAGAATGGTATTGAATGAAACTTTTTTCGTCGGATTGCTCGAAGCTCAACTTAAAATTTAAGATATTACTTTTTTCGATATCTCAACCGGGTTTTGGAGGTATCGACGAATATTTCCACAAAAATGTGTTAGTACATTATGGTGCCCTTAAGTGCTGAACTCCAGCATTTTTTGGATTTTATTCTTTGCTAACCCAGCTGCAAAAAAAAAATTATACGCATACGTAGTCGCGGGCACCAGCTAGTACAAAATAAAAAAATAACTATTTTCCAAACAAAATTAAAAAAAAAAAATATTTTCCAATTGAATTAAAAAAAATAAATACAACTAACTTTTATTTTCCTATCAAATGTAAATTTTTTTTATTTTCGAGTTTTAGCGAGAGTAAAGCGGGAAACAGAATCAGACCGCCAATACCTCAGTTGCGTGACGTACGTCAATTTTAGAGCAAATTCTATGTTGACATATCCGTCGTATCCCGCGTTATTAATACAAACAACCGCAGTCTAATTTGCTGTCAGTTATTTCGACGTACTGACGGACTGATTCTGCTGAACGCTTAATAAGGAATGTCTCGACGTACTTCATATCGTTTTTTTCTTGCTAGTTAGTAACTTCTATTTGCGGTTCCTTCCCTGGTCGCCAAAAATTTACTCAGCATAGCATTAAGTTTTCTATTTGTGACAAAACTACAAATATCTTATTTTTTAGGTCTTATATATCGTTTCAAATTTCTAATGTTGGCTACCCTAATTTGTGCTGGATTAACCGTTGCGGGATTTATTATGGGTCAAGTTGCCGAAGGACAATGGAAATGGGATGAAGATATGGAAATTCAACTCACATCAGCTTTCTTAACTGGAGTTTACGGAATGTGGAATATTTATATTTTTTCATTGCTTATACTATACGCTCCAAGTCACAAACAGTGGCCATCAAATAATTCAGACGAAACTACACAGTCAAATGAAAATATTGTGGCAGCAGCCGCAAGTGAGGAAATTGAATTTAGTCATTTACCATCCGATTCGAATCCCAGTGAAATATCATCGCTTACCTCATTTACACGAAAAGTCGCATTTGATTAGACGCTGCTTATTAATACAAATAGACTGAATTTCAGCACAATAATGACAATTTAGATCAGTATATCGTTGTAAATACATAAATAGCTACTTAAAATACAAAACAAACAACCATGTACTTACGTTCTTTGATCACTGAACGAATATTAATATCTTATATACATATAATTAATATTAATCTATCAAAGCTACTCTCATTAGATAATATAAGTCAAAACATAAAGTATTGAAATTTTACATACCTAATTATAAATTATATCTTGCCATAGTAACATTTATGTAAGAGCAAGCGTCGATATTATTTTATATATTACATTTCTACTCTTTTCTTAATATTAGACTTAGCACAAATATGTCGTATTGCAATAAGAAAATTATTAAACAGTATTATTTTTGAGGATATTTAGCCCTTATCATGACTTGTATGACTTTTAAGTACGCATTTATTCTACCGTCTTTTTGAAACTTAATATAGTGTTTTATTACTAATGTAGTGTGTGCATGTAATTTCCACCTTTATAAAATATGTAGTAGATACATACATATAAATATTTTTAATAAACACAAATTAAGCTTTTCTTAGTATGAAAATGAAATGAAATGTTTATTTTTTTCTTTTTACATTGGCGGCCTGACTTTCGCTGAGTTGGGTACCAAACTCACTCGCCTTTGCATCGGGCTATAACGAATGCAACGAACGCTTCTGATTTGGTTTGCTACTACCAAAATTAAACCAAAACATGTAAGGGGCCCTATATTCGGCTTTGCCGAAGACTATATCTTACATTCTGTCAAAACAGAATATCGGTTGTTTGGTGGCTATATGTTATATTGGTCCCATCTTTGCAAGACCGAAAACAGACACTCGCGTTTGTATAATAGGGCCACTCATGCTTAATTTTTTAGTTAGGCATAACGCTATGTAGGGGAAAATGTATTCTATATAACACGCTAATGGCTCATTTATAGGGGTTGTTGTTGTTAACAGCAAAACACTCCCCGAAGGTTTTGGGGAGTGATGCCGAAGTTGACAGTCCTTGGCCGGATATGAACCCGGTACGCTGCGGTACTCCCTTGCGGTACTGCCCGACTGTCGTGGTAGCAATTCGGTATGACCAGTGGAACCTTCTAGGTCATGTCATCCCTCCATCCGTGAGGAAGGAGAAGATGGGTAATGAGAGGTGAGAGGCATCATATCCGTAGATCAACCATCGAGTTAGCACGACATTACCTATGTGCATATTAGTCGCCTCTTACGACCGGTATGCCTACCTCGGGCATATTCTAAACCCCTAACGCGCAGGGGCATTTATAGGGGTCGATTTTTATAGAACCACATGTGTTCAACCCTTAACCGGGCTACTCACCTGCCAAGAAATGTCAAACTCCATATAAAAAAATGCTCAAGAAATTGTCAAGAAACGTTTTCACACGTCAAATTTTCTTGAGCCAATACTCAGTTCATAAGAAAAAATACAGAACTTTTCGATAGCTGGGAACGCCGGTTTACCTCAAGAAATAAATAAGCTCGTATATATTTCATGAGGTAAACGTGCAGATCCACGGCAAAGGTAAATAGATATTTCGCTACACATGTTTTATACATTTTTATAATAGTAATCTGCAATAAAATGGAAAATGCAGTAAACGTCAAAATTTCTTGACCAAGCACAAGAAATATATGCTGGTTTTTTTTCTTGGGGCATTCCTTGGTAGGTGGGTAGCCCGCTTTAAATACAAGGTGAAGATCGATCGAATTGCTGTTTACACGGTCGATTGAAAAAAAGGTCAGAAAAATCGACCCGTGTAAGTCATCCTTTACACTGCACCAAATGCTTCGGTTTTTTCGAAAAATTTTACGCTCAGAGCTTTTTCCAATCCAAACCAAATGACGACTTTAATCAAATTTGGCTAACAAATCCATTCTGCGATTGAACGGTATCGAAAAAACTTAGTTTTATAAATGAAATGAAATGGAACAAGCAAACTGTTTCTATTTCCGTTGCCTTAACTGTTCGATTTATCTATACGACACATAAAAAGCTGGCAACTACGTAATTTGTGCTATGAAAAATAAAGGCGAAGAAGAGGAGAAAACACAAAATACACAAAACAAAAATTGTGAAAAATGTGTGAAAAAATATTGTTTATTTAGGAAGACGTGAAAAATATACAGAAAAACAACGAAAAATATATACATTAAGTAACTAATCGTGAAACCAGTCAGAATATCAACAAATAGTCTTTGTATAGGTATATAATACAAAGCGAGCGGAGAGCTCAAGCAACAAATCAACACACAATGGCCGCGAATGATTCCGGCGTTGAGACAAGTAATGATAGCAATGATGGAGTTAGCAATATTGGTATTAATATTGGCAATGGAGGCCTCGCAGTGGGTAATAGCAAAACAAAAATTATTGATATAACACCTCCGCCGGCAATAATGCCACCCACGCCAACATCCTCGCCCAACACACACGAGTGGCCACTCAACTTCAGTCCGAATGCATTCCAACTGAATCGTGGTGAACATTTTGCGTTACCACATCTACCGCCACTGCCACTGAACTCGGATTATTTGCTTCATCCTAGTAACCTGCCATCAGGAAGTCATCTCTCACAATTCAAAATGCGTCTACGTACGCGTAGCAAGCAACGTTTGCGTTCCAATTATAATTATATTTGGTCTGAATCGAATGGGCGCAAGCTACGCACAGCTGCCACAACCTGCAATATTGAATTATTAACACGCGTCCTCGAATCGGGAGCAGATCCAAATGCAGCCGATGAATATAAACGTAGTCCATTGCATTTGGCTGCATGTCGTGGCTACATACAAATCGTCCAACAATTGTTAAAGTTCGGCGCTAATCCAAATGTTGTCGATTCATTAGGCAATACACCGCTACATCTTGCCGTCATCTCAGCTAGCTCTAATAATTTTAATGTGGTGGTGCGTGTGTTACTGCAAGGCGGCGCTAGTGTACATATGTATGATCGCAGTGGTAAGACACCGCTGGAATTGGCTGAAGCAAAATTGCGACTACTACGCACACGCTATGACCGTCCGACACCAGAATCTGCGAAAATACTTGAAGATATGTGTATGCTAACAACGCTGATATTACGTTATATGGTGAAGCAGCAGCGCGAACTGGAAGATTTGTCAACGCTTGAGCAACGTTTACAAAATTTGAGTACCAGCGATGACCAGGATCAAGTCGTTTCACAAACGGCCGATGAGCTTTTGGCAAGTGTTGAACGCCTATCTATTAACAAGTAAATCTATGTAGTTTGCAAACAAACAAGCAATGTTGGCTCAACCCACACAAACAAAACCAGTTTTACCTTCTTATATCCTCGCTTAAAGTAGCAAGATAATGTCATCCCATTGTCCTTTAGTTTGTAATGCATTTAAATTAGGAAGATATCATAATATGCTAAATATACGAGCAAGCGTCTTTCCATGTCAACTCGGTTGATAGTTAGAATCAGGGTTGGGCCATTTAAAAAAAAGGTATTTGTTTCCTTTAGGGGTCAATTGCTAATAAATTAGCTTTTTAAATTTATTGCTTCAGTGATGAGATATTTACAATCAAAGCTGCAAGGTTTCATGTGGTTGCTGTAATCACTTTAGGACGTCCCTAAAAACGTGCAAAAAAAGTATGCATAAGGGTGTACTACGCACCCGGACATGGAATGGCACAGCCCAGGGTTAATTATTATAACCGCGGCCGAAGGCCGCCAACCCCAAAAGGTGCACATAAATACCATGGGTCCTGCCCCAATTTTGGTATCGGACTCGGGTAATTATTCGGTTTTTTGACCATAACTTTCCAACGAAACAAAATATTAAAAAGTGCGAATTCGTGATACTGACACTAAACCGCGTTTTTTTAACTCTCCCCCCATAATTTTAGCTAATTTATTTGCAGTTGACCCCTAAAGGAAATAAATAGATACCATAAAAAATTATTCAAATAAAAAATAATTCATTATTTTAAAAATTTTGAGCGCTCAGTGATCGGCTATTTTTATTAAAAAAAAAATAAAGTGATGAGTAACAATTTATTTTTATTTCAAGCTGTTCTTGAATAAAATGACTTGACAAATTTTTTTGAATAATGAATATACATTTATTTTTAAAAACCCATCCCTGGTTAGAGTATAGGCCACCCTATTTCAAAATATTTTTCCAATACGCCGTTTCTAAAAATTTGTCTCAATAACACTCTATTTCAGATCTTTTTTCAATAACACCATATTTCAAAATTCAGTTCAAGAACGCATTTTCTCAGAATGAATTTTAAAAACGCTTGATCCCAATGAAAGTTCAATATTTTTTCAGCTGATATATGGCGGTTTTGAATAACAAATAGAGCGTTATTAAAATTAATTCTGAGATAGAGCGCTCTTCAACCGAATTTTGAGGAATATCGTTATTTAAACAAATTCTGAAAAAACGGATGTTTTAAAGAATATTTTGAAATCGGTTGGACTTCCAATAATTAATTTTTCAAATCGGATGTGGTTGATTTTAACTACATATCTGACGATTTCATATGGAAAGACAACGACGTAAAATATATTTTTGATTTTCAAAGATTATGCTGTTTCAACGAAACGATTTAAACTATCTTAATTCATATTTCTGTGTAATGATTTTGAAAGGATGGGTAATTTTTTCCCAGTTCAACCACTTTTAGGATGCGCAAAATGCGGGGGGTGATAGGTGAAACTTATAGGAACACACAGAAAAAATTCCAGATACTGAGGTCCATTTTAGCTTTCCAATTTTTGAAATGAATTGCGGGTAGTGAAACTTTCACTTGCGTTAAAATCGCTTACTCTGATTTGTGCCAGTATTATTTTCATATATGTATGTAATACTTCTATATTGCTACTAAGGCACCTTGTCTATGAAAATAAATTCCGAAAACATAGCTAATGGTAATAGCTCAGTATTTAAGTGCCATCTGGTCCATATATTCTTGGTACTCGGGACGTCACTGAAACAATTTTTTTTGTTTTTTAACTTTTTGACGTAAATAGGCATAATTTCCCTGTTAAAAAAAGTATTTGTGTCATTTGTACTGAAATGTTTTCGGAAGGTACTAGCCAAGGCGAATTCATTACAGGTGGCATCCTTCCATCATATGGTTTCTTCTTCTTCCTTGCAAAGCGAATCGTAGCTGTCAAATTGCTTATGATGTTGCTTTGTCTGGCATTTTCAGCTACAAGGAGTGTGAGTGTGTGTGTAGATCTGAATTCGCTCGAACTCACCTGTATGAATTCGCCTTGGTACTAGCTTTTATTGCCAATATAGGAGTATTGAATATATGATTATTTTGCTTTCTTAAAAGATCGATACAAAGTAACACGTTTTATACAACAAACTTGGTATTTAAAAAACGTACTTAATCAGTTTAACCCTTCACCCTGCAAAATATTGTTAAAATAGCCATAACTCAAACTAAAATGAAAAATATAATAACTTTATCATGTGCAGTACTTCCTTCTCATTTGAAGCTGTTTTTCAAGTGGCTAAATTGGTTGGTTTTTTTTTTTAATTGATTGTATTTTATTCAATTTTTGTTGTATACACATTTTAAATTTTTCACAATATTGTTTTAATGTGTTGCATTTTTTTTTTTATTAGAACATCGCTTCAATATAACTATTATTTCCATTTTTTCCAAATTCGTTTTTTATGGACTTAATGGAAAATAATAATAATAAGCTCTTTTAATTCAAAATTTGTACGAAAATGTCATTTTAAAAAGCTTTATACCAATTTTTCTTTGATTTTGTTTTATGTAATATAAAATGATTATTAATTATCGGTTTATCGGTTATTTTCGAGAGAACCCATGTGATCATTAAATACCATTGTTTTCTAATGATTATTTTATATTTGATGTTTGTTCAAAATAATTAAATAAAATCATAATTTTTTACCATTATTAAAAATAAATCAATCTCTCTAAATTTTTTTCATAAAAAACACAAGAAATTAACAGGCTATTATCAAAATTCAAATTTTTTTCATGAAACATCAAAATGCATGTGTTTTTTGTTCTTGCTGAAAAAAATTTTGACAATAGTCTAGCAATTTCTGGTGTTATTTATGAAAAAATTTATAGGAGTCTTCTCTCTTAACTGTTTTCATAAAAACACAGGAAATTTACACGGCATTGTCAAAACTGGAAAATTTTCTTTCAAATTTTTTTTCATGAAACATCAAAATGCGTGTGGTTTTTGTTCTGGCATTTTGCAATTTTGACAATAGTGTGTTAAATACCTGTGTTTTTCATGGAAAAAATTTAGAGAGAATATCCCTAATGTATTTATTTTTTATTTTTTTGATCACCTTATAATAGGTTTGTTTTTGGGCTGCTCTAGCTTACGCCAGATTGAGATATTTCACAAAATTGTGTTTAACAAACACTTTTCTTGCTCTAGGTTGCTCTATCTTTTGTTTCATGAGTACGCTCAAAACAAAAGTAGAGTAATCCAGATCACAAATTTCTGTTCCAGCTCTTTTTATGGAGTAAGTTAGAGCAGAGAAGCAATTGTCAGTCAGGAAAAAAATAAATTTTTGAAAAATTCAAAAAAATTAGCTTTCAAGAAAATCAATGTTTTTGTAAACTTGAACTTGCATTAATTTTGAAGATTTAAACAAAAAAACCAAATAAAAAGAAACTATCGAGATTCAAGTGTTTCATGGCATTTCTGTTCTGAGTTGCTCTAAGTTGCTCTATTTCTATTTTGACAGCTGCCCTGCTTTGCTCTAACCTGCTCTGGGGCCTTATCATGTAATCCGATCCGAAAGGAAATGCGATTCGAAAGCTGTCAAATCACATAAATTTTTTTTCAAATTCGAAAGAAATTTCTTTCGGATCGGATTACATGATAACCCCCCTGAACTTTTTTTGGTCAGTAAACAAACCTAATATTGTTATACATTTTTTTTTACTTTTTATATTTAAACTCAAAATATTTTTTCACGTACCGAAGAATCTTTTTTTAATTTTTTTTATTTATTAAAATTTGAATATTAGCTGTTCTCACAGATTTTTTTTTTAACATTTATCATTTTTTTAGGGGAAATCACGATAAAATAAAGTTGTAAGTTTGAGCGCAGATTGCTTCATCTTTTATTCTGTGTAAGAATCAGGATTGCCAACTATCCCCAAGTAAAAACCGCTGTATGTCTAAAACACCGGTTAAAATAATTGAGATTTAAAACACTACGCACAGTTCATATATGAATATCAAGCTCATGCCTCACATTATTTACAAGTAATTTACTGTAAACTTACGTCTTCTCAACATGCAAAAATATTTGAACTCTTTTTAAACTATTTCGTTTAAATTGATAATTTTGTTTTAAATGAGTCACAGTTTTTAAATAAACTTCGAAACTTAAGTTTTAAATAATGAGAAATAAATAAATAAAAGAAGCATATGTGACAGCCGCATAATAACCTTGCTAGATAGTGCTATGACATTCAATCAGCTTTGTAATGTTGCCTTTGAAAACGCGATAGAAAATCGTGATGTAAATATCAGCTGTTTTATATTTACATCACGATTTCCCATCACGTTCTCAAAGGCAACATTCCAAAGCTGATTGAATGTCATAGCACTGTCTAGCAGGGAACAATCTGATAAAAAATATATAAAATGGTATTCGAAAATGTTAAATTTAAAATTAAGCTAAATTAAAAAAAATATATATTTTAGAAAATGAAAAACGAAAATACATAGGAAACAAAATAAATGCAAATTAAAAGTTATGGGAAGATCATTACTCAGAGCAGCACATAATAAGAATGGATTTCAAGAAAAAAATATATAAATATACAATGCATATGCATTCCTGTATGTATGCAAATTTCTCAACTACATACACATAGATATACCAACAAATAGTATAGTAGAGAAACTACCACACCGAAATGATAAATAACTTTATTGATAAAAAAATCATTATAATTAAAATGTATGTAATTTCAATTTATTGAGTGTGAAAATAAAGAAAATAAAGAAAAAATACTTGTATGTCAATATGTACGTTTATTTCCCTTATGAAATACATAGTGGATGACTGAGTTACACCTTATTTGAAATATTGTTCAATAACGGCCTATCTCGGAAACTATTTGAAGAACGCCATATTTCAACAATGCTCTATCTCTGAATAAGTTTCAACTAAAATCAAGGCATTTGGGTGAGATAAGGAGTTTTTGAATCAAATATTCAAAAGTTATCGATACTTCATACTTTAAAAATATGGCCCGTAGTCATAGTCAAAGTTAAACATAAGTTTAAGTTATTTAAAGCATTTTTGACAGAATGCACTTGTAAAGTGGTGTCAATAAGCTTTAACTAACTTAAAATCATATTTTATTTCGACTATGACTACAGGCCTATATGTCTTAAACTCAGCAAATCGGTTGACAGCCATGTCTTAGAAAACTGTACTTTTCAAAAGTAATCAGACCTTATATAGGCATTTCCTAACGTTGCGGGCGTTACGTTCGAACGATTTTTTTTTTTAATTTTGAGTAAGAAGTATCGTGACAACTGGAACCGATTATTATATATGGGCGTATTTAAGGACCTGCTGTCGGTAAAAGTATGCTGCAGACCCTAAAGGGTCAATTACATAAAACTTTATTTTGTCTTCACCTTGAACTTTGACTTTGACAGAAAAGTTCAGTATACGTATTTAAACGAAGTATGGCCAATAGAAGACCTCAAAGTTGAAGCAAGATTAAAATTTGGCAAACTCTCAAATTTTCCTAGCTTTGACAATCAGATGTTGATGACTTTGCTTTAATTTATGAATAAAAAGTTGGAGGAAACAATAATTAATTCATTTTTTCTTTATTAAATTAATAAATAAACCAAAAAACTCTGAATGCAAAGAAATAAATAACGAAAACAAATATATAAAAGAGAAGCGTCAAATCATTCATTGTAGCACTGAAGTTGAGCGCAAAGTTTTGAGGTTGCAAATATCAGGCGAAGTTAACAAAGCTTTGTGTAATTGACCCTTAACATGTTGTTGTTGTTGTTGTTAACAATGCATTGCCCTGTCTAGAGTGTATGATCATTCCGAAGATCTTCATCAAGCTCTTCTAAGGGGAGTCCAAGGAAACGTGCAGTTTCAACAGGGTTTGTCCAGAGGGACAGAGGGGTTAGAAGAGTAGGTTCAGATGAACAATTGAAGAGATGTAGAGTATCATAGGGGGTCCTACCACATGCTGGGCATGTATTTAAGATTGTATCATTAAGTCTGGATAAGTAGGAGTTTAACCTTACACTATATCCAAACCTAAGCTGTGCCAAGGTCACTCTTGTCTCCCTTGGTAAGGTGCGTTCTTCTTCAGCAATATCCGGTGGAGGACTGTTCAGAACGGGATTCACAGGTAGAGATCCGACAAAAGTGTCTACCGACTCGGTGAGGATGTCGGTTAGAGCCCGCTTATGATTCTGCAGATCAAACGGCAAGGTAATATGATGCTGGATCTCATCATAATGCTTACGGAGATGTCTCCTTATGTCTCTCGGGGGCGGATCTAAGTCCAAAAGATGACGGTTTGGATGTGCTGGCTTGTGGCAGTTCAGAAGGAATTGCCAGCTCAGCATTTCCGCATGCTCTTTTACATTGAGCAGTTTTGCCTCCTGATGGAGATGAGACTCGGAAGACACGAGGAGACATCCCGTAGCAGTTCTGATGGCAGTATTTTGGCAGACTTGTAACTTCGTCCAGTTGGTGTTATGTACATTAGGCGACCATATGGGTGCAGCATAGTCAAAGACTGGTCGGCCAATGGCCTTATATGTAGTCAGCAACGTTTCTTTGTCTTTTCCCCAAGTACTGCCGGCAAGTGACCCTTAACATAGTAGCGTTACTCAAAACGGAAACCTGCTAGACAGTGCTATGACATTCAGTCAGCTAAGGTCGTAACCGGATCGTAGCCAACCAATTGGTTTTTGGTTTTCCGCGGTAACGATAAACAGCTGATTGACTGCAAAAACTTGTAAGCAATAAGCAAAAAGGTAATTAGCTGTTTATCGTTACCGCGGAAAACCAAAAACCAATTGGTTGGCTACGATCCGGTTACGACCTTAGCGTTACGATGTGGCACCAATAATCGATTGCATTAAATCCCATAAGGTTGGTCGAATCAGCTGATTGGATACGACTACAGCGTTACGACAAACATCACCAATAATTCCAGCGTTTGCCTTTTTCACACCAAGTCATGTAAATGTGCCAAGAAAAGGTTTACTTTATGTATATTTTTCTTACAAAGTACTATTTTAGTTTTTTTTTCTTATAGTACATTTACACAGCACCAAATTTGGTAAATTTGGCGGAAAATTGCTAATTTGGCGCTTTTTTCCATACAAATTTCATTTTCCAAATTAGGAATTCCATTGCATTTGGCCTCATTCGCTGAACAATACAATCCACAATTCCTCAAAATAGCAACCCTGCATGTGTTCCACATTTAGAATTGCCCAGCAAGAACCTTAATGGGTAGTTAACGTGTGAAAACTTTTGCATTAGCTTTGTTTCTTGAAATCTCCAACAAAGAACTGTCAGCAGAAGAGATTCTTGTAAAAAACTGTCAAAATCTCATTTCTGCTAATTTTTCGCCGAACAGGGTTCAGCAGAAACTTGCAGACAAAACAGCTGTTACGTTTCTGATTGGCTAACAATTTGAATTTACATTTTTTGTTGTTGTTTTGCTATGTCATCGATCAGCTGTTCTTGCTTGCTGGTTTCTGCTGGACGAAAAATCTCCAGCAATAACTTGCAGCGAATTGGTGCTCTCTCTCTCAATTAAATGTCAAAAAGCTGCTGAATTCGCTGCTAATTTTTTCAAAGAACACTTTTTTAGGAATAATTATTCACAATTATTCATAATTAGCAGGAAAGAAACAAAGCTTGTTTTAGGAATAATTATTCATAATTAGCAGGAAAGAAACAAAGCTACTGTCAGCAGAAGAGAGTCTTGTAAAAAGCTGTCAAAATCTCATTTATGCAAATTTTTCGTCAAACAGGGTTCAGCAGAAACTTGCAGACAAAACAGCGGTTACGTTTCTGATTGGCTAACAATTTGAATTTACACTTTTTGTTGTTGTTTTGCTATGTCACCGATCAGCTGTTCCTGCTTGCTGGTTTCTGCTGGACGAAAAATCTCCAGCAATATCTTGCAGCGAATTGGCGCTCTCTCCCTCAATTAAATGTCAAAAAGCTGCTGAATTCGCTGCTAATTTTTTCGAAGAACACTTTTTTAGGAATAATTATTCATAATTAGCAGGAAAGAAACAAAGCTATGGTTAACTATATTTGTATGGCAACATATGTATGTACTTAAGCTTTGTTTCTTGAAATCTCCAGCAAAGAACTGTCAGCAGAAGAGAGTCTTGTAAAAAGCAGTCAAAATCTCATTTCTGCTAGTTTTATCTCTCTTCTGCTAGTTTTTCGCCGAACATGAGCCAGCAGAAATTCTCAAGCAGAACAGCTGTTCTGACAATTGACAAATGAAAATAAATTTTTTCCGCAGCACATGAAATTGCGAATTTTTCAGTCTTTGGACAATTTCTCCGTATATATCGACGTAAACCTTACAAAATATTAAGAAAATTTAATGCCTTATACACCTTCAGTATTTCCGATTCCTGTAACTGTGTCTGCAGGATTATATTGGTCTCTTAAACGAGCCACATTACGGACATTGGGCTTCGGCGCATTGCTATTCAAAGATACGGAATTATTGAAGATTTGGCATTTATTGTATGTACTTACTTCAATTGGTGGTAAATAACTCATAGTTTTCAAAATATTCGTAATAAATTTTAAATTTCATAAAAATATGCAATCAATTTTGATTTTGGCATATGTCACAATCAGCTGTTTGTTACTTGCTAGTTTTTGCTGAACGGAAAATCCCCAGCAGCAACTTCCAGCGAATTGGCGCTCTCTCTCTCAATTAAATGTCAAAAAGCTGCTGAATTCGCTGCTAATTTTTTCAAAGAACACTTTTTTGGGAATAATTATTCATAATTATTCATTATTAGCAGGAAAGAAACAAAAGCTTTAAGCAAATCATTTGAACTGTGGTAAAGGCAATAATGATCATCAAGTTGGAGTAGAACACGTAATGAGTTAGCTATTGGCACATCAATTGAAGGTAATGTCTTGAAGTACATATAACGCAGCGATAAAAGAATTAAAATCTTAATTACAGTTACTAGAAGCAGCTAAAATACACATATGCCATCCTTATGTCGAGCGAATTTCGTACCTTCACGCAAAGACACAACTTTAAACTAGTTTCTGTAAGAAAAATCTTTACAAAACTATTTAGCAGAGAAATCTTGGTTGACAAACAACTTTCAATTCAAAATTAATACATTTCAAAATTCAAAAAAAAATGTCATATTCTCCTTACCAAGCAACTGAAGCGGGCGGGGGCAATTGGACGGTAAATTAAAATTAAAAAAAAAAAAATCAAACGCTTGCATATAGCGCGCATTTCTGATTTCTCTTTACAGGATTTACCACTGCATTGCGTACTCTATGAATGGTTAACAAAAAACATGAATGTACCTAACGACTTTGGAACCATAATTGCCTACATAGGATTGTTTCTAATTACATGGTATACAATAATATGGGCGGTGCGTCTGGTGATGGCTGTTATATGGCCCTTATTCATAATAGCTTCTGCTATTGTAAGCTTTAAAATTTTACGTAATGTAACAAAACAAACACACTAATATTCTTATTCTCTAATAAAGGTCGTATTCCGTATACTCCAATTTTATGATCCTGAAGAAATAACTAGCATTATGATGAAATCGTTTAGTATAATTGCGGACACTTTGGTAAATAATTAGCTGATTATGACTTCTTACAAGAACAATTATTTGACTAGGTTCTTATTTTGTTATCCTAGGTAATGGTACTGGCCAAGCTGCTCGATTTTGCGTTTGATCTTTTTGATTAATTTTGAAAAAAAAAAAAAAAAAAAAAATCCACTCAAAAACAATTTCGCCAACAAACAAAACAAAAATCAATCCCATATTTGAAGATCAAAGTTGCTATGAAAGAAAAATATAAAAAACGTAATGGAGAAAAAAAGTCAAAAAGTCAAAAGTCTACAAAAAAGTCTAAAATATTTGAAGAAACAAATTTGTAAATTAAACGGAAAGAATATAAATTGCAAAAGCGCATAAATTTTCGGTTTAACGAAAAGTCAAAATGTCCGTTGCCGTACGTTTAGTTGAGGTCTTGACCTTAATCACACTATTAGGTATGCTGACGGGATTGTCAATTGTTATCGTGCTGCTGCAGCGCATTATTGTGATTACATTATATTTACTCGGTGTAAGTATTAGCGAAGTATCTCAAATAATAGTTATTAGCTAAATTTTAAACAAAAAAAAAAAGAAGAACCCGATGTTAGGATAGTGCTATTTGTATAAGGAGTACAACGGAAAGTTCCTTATTGCTTTGAGTCTCGATTGGCTGCCGCCGTGGTGTAGCGGTTAAGTGTTCGGCCTTCTACACCAAGTCGTGGCGGTTCGATGCCCGGCAAAAGTAACATCAAAAATTATTTAGAAAAAGAATTTTTTTAAACGGGGTTGTTGTTGTTGTTGTAGCGAGGTGTAGCCCTGCCTAAATGTCAGACAGGGTCACCCCGAGTGTATTGCTCTTGGCCGGGTCGATATAAGAAAACGGCCCGGGTCGTTTCGGCACGATGGGTACAGCACAAGTACTGGTACCGTTCTCGTAGAACCGGCAATACAAGAAACTAGCCGTGAAGGCTATGTAGGTCATTTAGCGTTACCCAGGGTGCACCAACTGGGAGGCGACCTACTTTTACACCCTCGCCCCTCGCCAGTAGTTTGGCAAACGCCAAGAGAAGCTTCTCAGCAAAAAATTCATTTGCTTTGCAAGTGCTGTTCGGAGTCGGCAAAAAACTGTAGGTCCCACCAATTTGTAGGAAAAACTCAAAAAGCAACACACCACAAGTTGGAAAGAGAAGCTCGGCAAAAATCTCGTTAGAGGTTATGATAACCTGTTGATATATCGCCATTAGTTTTTTTTTAAGGCTCCCTAAACACTCTCCAAGAGAATAAACTATTTTTCTGGGTATTGGATTAAACCAACGGGAAATTCTAAACAAAATTCCCCACTGGTTTTGTCTTCTCTCCTATTCATCCTATTACAGTATCAGCAAAATACTAAAAATTATATACTAATTTAATAACAGACAAAAAAATTAATTTGCAGTTTCATGCCAATGCAACTGATCCTGCGGCTTAGGGGTTTAGAATTTGTCAGAGGTAGGTATTCATGTCGTGAGAGGCGACTAAAATAAACTGCGATCGAACGAAATCGTTCCCAAGTCAGACGGGCTAGTACCACAAGGTGCTATTCACCGGGAACGTACCGGAGTCATCCGACAAAGGTCTGTCAACATCAGTACAACCCTGTCTGGTACTCCTACAACAACAACAACAGATGGTTTCCAATATTTTAAAATTTCCTTAGAGAAAGGAATTGACGTAATTTTTCCGAAAGAATAAAAAATCCGATTGAGATAAATTCCGGGAGAATATTCAGAATTGCCCTGTATATGGGTATTTCCTGGTATTCTGGCCGTTAGGTTGCGAGGGCGTTACGTTTGAACAAATTTATTGAATTTTCAGTAAGTAGTACCTTAAAAACTGGGGCCGATTTATTATATATATGGGCATATTTATGAACCTATTGCCTGCAAAGGTACGTTGCAGGCTCTTATAGAGTATGATGTCGGTGGCTTAACCACTTTAAGTGCGTTGCGAACGTTACTCAAAACGGAAGTAGTGTTGAGGCAACTAAGTAAATTTGAAATTTTCTGCCAAATGCCAACTATTAAGATACAAAACCTTTAAGGATAAACTAAATATGAAAGTAATGAGTTCTTATAAAGCAACAGATAGTTAGGGCAAGGAAAGTTTTTTGTAAGTAATCGTTTCATATCTCTATTGCGGACTTTACGTTGCGGACGTTTTTTACATAGTAAAAAATGTCTCCATACAAAATAAAAAATTTCCCCTGGGAAACACCCATATGACAAAATTAATTTTTTTCTGGGTATTGGGCTAAACCAACTTTTTGAAGAGATTAAGACATAAGTAAAAAAAGGCATTTCACTTTTTTCGAAGTTAGCCTCCAAAACTTGGTTACGGACTTTCGAAATTGGACTCTTCGAAGATTTGATTTTTTTCATTGGTTTGTTTAAAAAATTTTAAAGATGACGGTTTGAATGTGCTGGCTTGTGGCAATTTTCTGCTCAGCATTTCCGCGTGCTCTTTTACATTGAGCAGTTTTGCCTCCTGATGGAGGTGAGACTCGGGAGACATGATGAGACATCCCGTAGCAGTTCTGATAGCAGTATTTTGGCAGGTAACTTCGTCCTGTTGGTGTTATGCACATTAGGCATAGTAAAAGACTGGTCGGCCAATGGCCTTATATGTAGTCAGCAACGTTTCTTTGTCTTTTCCCAAAGTACTGCCGGCAAGTGACTTGAGAATTTTGTTGCGACCACGTACTTTTAAGACCATTGCATACACATGACCAGCAGTTGAGAAAGTATTATCCAGTGTCACCCCTAATAACTTTGGGTGGCTGACAGTTGGTAGCTTAGTGCCATCAACGAAAATGTACAATTCCTTTCTAACCTGGTGCATCCATGTCGTGAAAAGCGTCGCCGTGGATTTAGTCGGAGATATCGTCAGATCTCGCTCAGTGAAAAACCTGAAAGGTAGCAGAGGTAACCGTTGATTTTCGCCGCCGTGGTGTACCGGTTAAGTGTTCGGTCTTCTACACCAAGTCGTGGCGGCTCGATGCCCGGCAAAAGTAACATCAAAAATTATTTAGAAGTGGAATTTTTCTAAACGGGGTCGCTCCTTGGCAGTAGTTTGGCAAACTCTCCGGGTGTATTTCTGCCATGAGAAGCTTCTCAGCAAAAAATTCATTTGCTTTGCAAGTGCCGTTCGGAGTCGGCAAAAAGCTGTAGTACCCGCCAACTTGTAGGAAAAACTCAAAAAGCAACACACCACAAGTTGGAAAGAGAAGCTCGGCAAAAATCTCGTTAGAGGTTATGATAACCTGTTGGTATATCGCCGCCATTAGTTAGATAGTAAATGGAGGCGTGACCTTCTTGCTCCTCTTACTTGATTGGTGCCAAAAGGATCTAAGTGACATTTTTTTAAATTGAGTTATACCCATATTTGTATAGTTAAATATAGTGTATATTTGTTGACAATGCGGTCCAAGCCATTTTGGACATTTTAGTGCCACATATTGCCATATATTTGTTCGTAGGAAGTCTCGCTGATTTTTGGCAATTTTTTTCTGGATCCAAGCGCACTTAGACCCTTCTGATTCCAAAAATTCTTGTAATAAAATTTCGAACGTTGATTGCTCGGCCAAGAGAACATGTAGAATTTTTTCGAGTATGCAGTTTTGTAGCCCCTTCAATTTTAGTCTGAAAATATTTCGAACGTTCCTCCTATTGGCTACCGTCTCATACCATAATGACCTTAAAATAATACCAAAATGACCACAAGTTGAACCCGAAATGACCCACTAAATGATCCCATGTTGACCCAAAATGATTCTAAAATGGCCCCCATTTGACGCCAAAATGGCATGTATTAAACAGTTTCACAACCGCATATCATTAAACTAATTACATATCGTTACCTTAATGCACAAAGGCCCTAACTGACATAAACAAATTTTACAGGAGAAGCAAAAAACCAAATTTTTTTTACGTTGAACTCGTGCAAATATTGCTTGGTAAATTTGGAATATCTCCGTTATAACTGCTAGTAACTCCTTAAAATTTGTAGTGAGTGTGTGTTTTAATATATTATACTTAAATATGAGTTGAATTTTGTGAAGTGAGCCACTTTTTTTTCGAAGTTGTACTATCTTTCTGAAACTTTTTTGTATAGTTCACAACAACAACAAAAAAAAATACGTTTGGGCCAGTTTTTCGAAATTAGAATTATTTTAAAAGTTATAGCCAGAGCTCGGAATTTTATGTTTTTTCAATATGCCGAAAGTATGTAAAAAATATGTGAAAAATTTTCAAAATATATGTTGTATATAAGGAATAGAATAGTTATCTCTGTCAATGTGAGCCAGGATATAGCTTAACCACGGAATGCCAATAACCGATTTTAAGCCAAAATAGTGTTACCTGTATCAGTATGTTGTTGTTGTTGTTGTTGTTGTAACGAGGTGTAGCCCTGCCTAAATGTCAGACAGGGTCACCTCGAGTGTATTGCTCTTGGCCGGGTCGATATAAGAAAACGGCCCGGGTCGTTTCGGCACGATGGGTACAGCACAAGTACTGGTACCGTTCTCGTAGATCCGGCAATACAAGAAACTAAACTAGCCGTGCAGGCTATGTAGGTCATTTAGCGTTACCCAGGGTGCACCAACTGGGAGGCGACCTACTTTTACACCCCTGTATATTATACTACAGTGAACCAAAGAAAAACTGGGGCAGCCTGGAAATGGGTTTAGTCGTATTTGATAAATCCGGCGACCATATTGGCAAAAAGATAGCAGTACCATCAATCGGTTCAGGCTGTGTGAAAATGATCGGTTCCTGAACCTCCTTTTGACCTCTTCCCCGGTATGATTAGGTTAAGTTAGGTTCAAGTGGCTGCAGCAGACTTAGCCGTATGGAAAATCCTCGGAATCCCGGGTTTGACACTCCTAACCGACTTAATGCCGGCCGTAAAGTCCCTTATGTCTAGCTCCGCAACCTGGCGTAGGCTATCCCGGAAGGGAACTCTCAAAAAGCGCCTTCACTCGCCACTTAAAGCCGGGCAGTTACAGGTGAGGTGCTCTACTGTTTCCTCCTCATCATCATCTTTGCATCGTCGGCAGCGCACACCTACTTTTGATGTGTGCCTTCCAAGAAAGCAGGGCCCGGTTAATGCCCGAATAAATTTGTAGATATCCATCCTTCTTAGGACGTATATATGTCTAGATCCTTTAGGATCCGATTTTTTCCAGGTTTGCATAGATATCCGGCACCCTGGGGATTGCAGCCATCTTTCGTTGGCTTGGCGGAGTGTGTGCTCATTCAGCATTAGTTTGCATGTGGCAAAGGGCATACCTAAGCGTTCTTTATCCAACGGAGAATCGCTCTTGCCAACAAGTGCTACTTCGGGCTGAGTAACGAACTCAGAAGTAAAGTCCTTTCCCGATGAACAAAGATCACGCTCTATGAGTCTCTCGTCCTACCTATCCTGATCTATGGCTCGTCATTATGGGCAGTGTCGAGAGAAGGTGACATTGCCCTTGTAGTATTAGAGAGAACAATTCTTCGAAAAATGGGCCATACCATACACGTAAGGATCTTACGAATTAAAGACCAAAGGAACTACTGGCTGGGATGTCATGTGAATGGACAAAGAAGTTTCAGCTCACAAGTTCTCGACTGGGATAGAAAGAACAGGTGGAGGATGACCATTTGTTTCAGTTGACCCAACATGACCCCAAATATATCCCAAATTGATCCCAATATGACCCCAAACTGATCCCAGATTGATACCCAAATAATACCCAACGGCTAAAATTGCCAAGGGGGTTAAAAGCCAATAAATGATGATGAAAATTCAAAAGATATGTCAAAAATATGTAAAAAATATGCTAAAAATATTTCAAATTTATGAAAATATATTTCAAATTTATGAAAATATGCTTTAATTATGTAAATATGCCAAAAATATGCAAATATGTAAAACATACTAGCTAAAAAATAAATTTATTTTAACAAAACCAGCTTAAAACTCGGTCCGAGGTCTCTATGACGTCAAACAAAAATATGCACTTGCATACAATTCCGAGCTCTGGTCAATTTTTCAAACTTTTTTGTACAATATTTCAAACCGTCCAAATACCTACAAAGATTTTCAATTACTTTTGGTTTCGATTTAAAATCCAAATGAAAAAGCTGTCTAAATTTTTTATTTTTGGTTGGTTTTAATCAAGGCGAATTCATACAGGTGTGTTCGAGCGAATTCAGATCTACACACACGCACACACTCCTTGTAACTGAAAATGTCAGACAAAGCAACAACATAAGCAATTTGACAGCTACAATTCGATTTTCAAGGAAGAAGAAGAAACCATATGGTGGGAGGATGCCAGCTGTAATGAATTCGCCTTGGTTTTAATGTAATTGAATTTTGCCCACAAAAACTTCATGTGTGTCATAGCTCAGCGGTAGAGCAGTCGGCTGTGACTCCTGAGCGTTTTCGTTCGAGTTCTGTCAGCTGCCACATTTTTTTTAGTTTTATTTTATTCTTAAAACTTTTCGGTCTAAAATTTAAACTTTTGGGTTTGAAAATTCAAATTTATTTTTGAAAGCTTATTCAAGATTGAATTTTGCCAACAACATTTATGTGTGCGATGTAGCTCAGTGGTAGAGCAGACGGGCATGATGCGGGGAGTCTTGGTTCGAATTCCCGCCAACGGACAAAAAATTTATTTTATCTTTAAAAAATTGTTAAAACATTTCTTGTTTATAATTGAAACCCGATTCATTTAGCCAATTTTCATGAAAATTGGTCCAGATTGAATTTGAATCCAAATTTGGTTTCGTTTAGTTTAAATTTTAGGTTCAAATTTTGAGCCGTGTATCAACACTTTTTGGAATCCCTCACTTTTTGATGATTTTCTCACGGTTCGTCAAACCGATTTTGCTAATTTTTTAAATATATATAAAAGATGGTATCTTCTACCAAACGACGATAAAAATTTTTGCAAAAAAAATTTTTTTGCAAACATTTTTCGCAATTTTCAACTTTTTCATCGTGGTCAGATGGCCCTTTTGTATGATGTTGTTGGGCATTCCTTTAGTAACTATTAGCAAACAAAATTTTTTGCCACTTTAAGGGAGCGGGAGTTATTTAAATTTTTTACAGACTTGTTAATTTTTTATGACTGTGTACTATGGAGGTAAAAAAGTAAATATGTTCCGCTCCCTTAGAGTGCCAACAAATTTTTTTTCTAATAGTTACTAATGGAATGCCCAACATCATACAAAAGTTAAAAATTGCGAATAATGTTTGCAAAAAAAATTTTTTTTTGCAAAACATAGAATCGTCGTTTTGTAGAAGATACCATCTTTTTTATATATTTAAAAAATTACCATTTGGTTTGACCAATAGTGAGAAAATCATCCAAAAGTGAGGAATTTCGAAAAGTGTTGATAGCGATAACTTTGAAAATAATTTGAATTTCGAAAAATTGTTACATACGTATTTTTGTATAATCGTTGTGAGCCATACTACCAACTTAAATTAAAATACATGGCCGTCGAAAAAATTGTAGGGGGCTCACTTGACAAAATTCAACTCGTATGTGAAAAACTAATTTTCGAAAAATGTGTCAACTAGGGCCTTTGTGAATTAAGGCAACGAATTACATATAAAAAGCTTTTTTCAAAGACTTGAAAAAATATTTTTCAAAAATAACTATTATCTTGAGAAAATATAAATTTCAGAATAAAAGTCTTGGAAAACTTTTCAAAATAAAAATTGCCGATAATAAGGTTTGTTTACTGACCAAAAAAAAGTTCAGAGCAGGTTAGAGCAGAGCAGAGCAGGGCAGCTGTCATAATAGAAATAGAGCAACTTAGAGCAACTCGGAGCAGAAATGCCATGAAACACTTGAATCTCGATAGTTTCTTTTTATTTGGTTTTTTTGTTTAAATCTTCAAAATTAATTCAAATTGACGTATACAAAAACATTGATTTTCTTGCAAGCTAATTTTTTTGAAATTTTCAAAAATTTATTTTTTCCTGACTGACAATTCCTTCTCTGCTCTAACTTACTCCATAAAAAATGCTAGAGCAGAAATTTGTGACCTGGATTACTCTAGTTTTGTTTTGAGCGTACTCATGAAACAAAAGATAGAGCAACCTAGAGCAATAAAATGGTTCGTTAAACACAATTTTGTGAAATATCTCAATCTGGCGTAAGCTAGAGCAGCCCAATAAACAAACCTATAGTTATTTCATGACGAAAATTTTAAACGTCTTTCAATAACTCCCTGCTAGACAGTGTTTTGACATTCATTCAGCTTTGTAATGTTGCCTTTGAAAACGTGATAGAAAATCGTGATGTAAATATAAAACAGCTGATATTTACATCACGATTTTCTATCACGTTTCCAAAAGCAACATTACAAAGCTGACTGAATGTCAAAAGACTGTCTAGCAGGGCTGTTATTAGAAATTTTTAATTTTTCTATCGCAAAGTACTATTTTTCTGAGACTCAAAAAGGAATCTATTGAAACGAAAAATTTTTTGTTTTTTTTTTAATATTTGTTATAACAGTTATTATCCCAGCAAACAATTGGTGTCATAAGTGAGTCAGAAAAGAGTCCTAAATAGGAGCGTTTACGCTCTTTATGAGCTCATTTATGAGTCCGAAATGAATGTATTTCCTTTCCTGCAATGGTCGTCCGATATGAGCTAAATTTCATATATTGTATGAGCCTGAATAGGATTCATATATGACTCTTATTGGCCTCAGAAACGGCTCATATAGAGCCTATATAGGAGTCTAATATGACTCCTTTGTGAAGCTTTTCGGATGCATTTATGACTCGTACAAAAGTCATATATGTATCTACTGCACTTTTTGGGTTCAAGAATGGCGACTTTGCGGCATTGAAGGGGGGTGATGAGGAGGGGAGGCAGGCCGGAATTGGGGAAGCATACATGGCATTAGATATTTGTGGGGAAAGTCCATTAGGAATTTGTGGGGAAAGTCCATTAGATATCTGTGGGGAAAGTCCTTCAAATGTGGTACAATAAGCCATGATCTGCAAAAACGTAAAAATGCATTAAAAACACTAAGAAACACTTATAGGTATGTACGTAGGCATACTTATGAGGCCAGTAAATATCTTCAACAACGAAGTCCAGAACGATGTTTTCATAGCAGGAACAGCTCGCACGGTTATGATGTGTGAATTGAGTGATTGAAAAATAATTGAACCCAGCAAACAATCGGAGTCATATTTGATTCAGAAAGGAGTCTTAAATAGGAGCGTTTACGCTCTTTATGAGCTCATTTATGAGTCCGAAATGAGCGTATTTCCCTTCCTGCGATGGTCGTCCGATATGAGCTAAATTTCATATATTGAATGAGCCTGAATAGGAGTCATTTATGACTCTTATTTGCCTCAGAAAGGGCTCATATAGAGCCTAAATAGGAGTCACATATGACTCCTTTATGGAGCTTTTCGGATGCATTTATGACTCTTAAAAAAACCATATACCTACTGCAATTTTTGGGTTCCTAAATGGCCCCTTTTCGGCATTGAAAGGGGGACACTGGAATTGGGGAAGCATACATGATGAACCTTTAGCATTAGATCAGGGACCGGCCGAATTGAAAGTGAGGGTATTAGGGAAAGAGCGATCGTCGAACTAATACAGTTATGTTGTCTGTTTTTGCTCAATAAAATACGCTATTGCCTCGGTTTTTGCTAGTGAGCGACTGAACGTAAGAAATAACATCTATTGATTGGCCAGTGCGTTCATAGCGTCTTTCAAGCGCAGCGACAATTATATTGTTCGAAAGGCCAAGCAAAAAGCGTAAAAATCTGTTTGAATTTGGTTTTCATATTTTTGGACAACTGTCCCACCATCTGCCGGGGCTCGCAGGAGATGTATGTGGGGAAATTCCTTTAAATATATATGGTACAATGAAAAAAGAGAAACACTTAAAGGAAGGTATACTTATCAGGGAATCCGATAGAAGGGCGCCAACAGGACAGCAAGAAAAATTGCCAGGAACAGTCTGCACGCGATGTAATTGAATAAAAATAAACTTATAAACAATTTTCGAAAGTTAGCTTTTTTAAATGGTTTGATTTGAAGCTTACAATAAAAGAAAGCGTTTTATAAACATTATCTTGAACAAAATAAACGTTAAGTAATTGGTAAAAAGCTTATAAATGTAAACCTATAAAAAGTTTTTCTTGGAAATATTTTTTTTTTAATTTTATATAAACAATTTATTTTCTTCCTTTCTCATCCTTTATTTCAATGCCTATGAAATAAATTCATGTTTCTAATCATACATTAAATGCTGCATCTTTAAACAATTTGTAGCATATTGGGGAAGTGGCCAAGATCCATCAAAGATTTCTTTATTTTCGTCGCCTTTATAATGTAAAACTGATATTCACTTCCGAATAAAATTTGTGAACATTTTGAAATTACTATGTAATACAATTATATATAATGCTAGTAAACCTTGTGCCAAATTTCATGATTCTACCGTAATCAGTTTGAAAGTAATGACCATCGAATTTTTAAAAATACCTCCCTTAAAAGTTGGCGGTGCCACTCCCACTTTACAAAATTTGTCAAAAAATCATAATAGAGTGACTAGGTGGTTCATTCTACCAAACTATGTCATTCTAGCTATTTTTGTCGAATGATGTTAATTTAGGTGATTTTCCAAATTTCCACGATGCCACGCCCACTTTAAAATAAAAACAAAATTAAAATAGAATGATCAGGAGTATTCACCTATACAATTTTATCATTTAGGCCATTGCGGCTATAAATATATCTCAATTTATGTGATTTTTCGAAATTTTCGATATCGGGCGAAATCGGATGATAACCACGCCCATCATCCGATTTGGCCCTTTTTGAATAGCAACCTACCTGTATACAAAATTTCATGAAAATGTCTTAATTTTTACTCAAGTTATCGAGTACACGGACAGACAGACAAGCTCGAGAACTATCGGATTTACAAAAATAACTATTTTTATTGTCGATGGGGAAGCGGTAAATGAAAATTTGTCTACGCATGCTAAAGTTTTCGAGAAAAATACTGAAAAGTACATGCGTTGCATATATTTTCATATAATTTCGAGAGCTAATATTACAATCACGATATCTCAGGCCTACAACTTGGTCTCAGGTAATTTTTCGAAAAAACTTACCGTTTTCCAGAAAAGTCCTAAAATCTTGAGCTTTAACCCCGAATAACTTTTTTAGCTCGATGGGGACTTTTGAGGGGTTCTTTCTTAAGGCTTTTTCTTTTCTAAGCTGTATGCAAAAACTAGGATATACGGGAATTTTTGTTGTTTCAAATGTCTTTACTGACCGGGCTGGAAACAAATTTAGAGAGAAATTTACGCATAATGGAAAATTTAAAAAAATCTAAAATAATAATTGTGGTTGAGGAAAATTTGTAAAAACTCAAAGATAAAAAGAAGAAATTAGTACATTAGTGTCAAAAGTGCAAATGTTTTTTTCAAATTTTTTTTTTTTTTTTTCAAAATGAAATTTCCAAAAATTTCAACTTCTGGCTTAAAAAACATATCGCACCCTAATTCAAAAACCGTCACAACTCAAAATCAGAGTAACTTTCAATTAATTGCTTCTGGAAAGCACAAAAGTCATTCGATTTTTAAAAGCTTTGCATCACTGTTAACGATAATAGTCAAAAAGAAAAAAACTTATGTACTGGCTGTACTACTTTTTACTAGGCAATTTATGCCAAGAAAGCGACCTAAAAAAATTTTGAGTTGTGACGGTTTTTGAATAAAACACTATCGTCGGCTAAGAGTGTAAACCTGCTGAATCCCGTTCTTAGCCAAATCGACTTTTTGAGCGGTACGAAGCAGTAGCCGATTCTGCAGTTGGCAAACGAAAGCATAACCTCAAAATAAATATACAAAATTAAAAAAAAAAATTGATGAGAAAAGCTGCTTAATCCAACATATAGAGCTTCTGTCGCGTGGTTGCAGTTCTATTGTAGAGTTTTAAGGGTCAGTTACATAAAGCTTTATTTTGGCTTTACCTCAAACTTTGACTTTGACAGAAAAGTTCCGTATACGTATTTAAACCAAGCATCGCAAATTGGAGACCTCAAAGTTGAAGCGAGGTTGAAATTTGGCAAACTCTCAAATTTTGCTTACTTTGCTTGCTTTGACAATCAGATGTTGATGAGTTTGCTTTAATTAAAGAATAAAAAGTTGGAGAAAATAATAATTAATTAATTTTTTCTCTATTAAATTAATAAATTAACCAAAATACTCCGAATGCAAGGAAATAAATAACGAAAACAAATGTATAAAAGAGAAGCGTCAAGGCGTTCATTGTAGCATACCTCTGAAGTTGGACGCAAAGTTTTGAGGTAGCAAATGTCAGGCGAGGTTAACAAAGCTTTATGTATTTCACCCTTTACTTTCTGGGTTTAAGTCAAGGTAATAGCCAGCGAATATGATTTAATTTTTGATATTTCAAGGCAATCATGACCCTCAAATCATAACCTGAAAGTTCAAGTTAAATTTGGTTTTTTGCCTCTACTGAAAAATATTTTTTCGGTCGTTGGCAGGTTTACACTCTTAACTGACGATATATATTTCAAAAGTGCAAGACTTAGCGAATCCCCCTCTTATGGTTGAGAAAAATGATACAAATTCATAGGTAATAATTATGCTTGACTATAAAGATTAAAATGGATAAAACTCGAAAAATATAAATCATTATATATTGCTAAAGATTATACCTGCATTAGTATGGTGGTATTTGTAAAATTGTTTTGCGATGTTTAGAACATTCTGATTTTTTTAGTCGAAATAATGAAGAATAATAATTATTTTCCGTCTCTAATTTTAATCCAAAAAATTCCACTCCAGCTATAATGACTGTGTTTGATTAGTGTGGAGAAAACTAAACAAATTGAAATCATTGCAGATTGCTAAAGGTTATAGCTGAATAAATATGGTGGTATTTGTAAATTTTTTTTGCGATGTTTAGAACATACTGATATTTTTAATCGAAATAATGAAAATTTATAATTATTCCCCGTCTCTGGTTTTATTTTCCATTGAAATGAAAAAATTAAAAACTTACTTATTTTTTATTTAAAAAAATTGCTTTCAGTCATTATTTTATGGGTAGGTTACATTTAATAATTCTTTTTTTTTGCATATTTTCAGCCTATCACAGCAACAGTGGGCGGCATCCTATACGCTACGGAAAAGATACTAGTCGGCGCTTTGATGAGTATATTGAATCTAACCAGTGCGCTCGGTACTTCCACATAAAAATATGAAATGTTTAAAATTCTTGGTTGGTTGTGCAAATAGGGGAGATGTTATTTATCATTTTGTTACTTATATTAAAACTTAAAAAAAAGAAAGTTTTATGTGAAATTGTTGTGATATCGTGAATTATATGTGTTTTTAGATAATACTTTCTTTTTCATATTTTGAATGTTTTTAAAAATTTTTAAGTTTTCAAATATACAGTAGTAAAACCTAAAAGAAAGCGTTCGCGGTACTGATATTTCTAAGCGACGTAAAATACCACTGGGTGTAAGAGTAGGTCGCCTCCCTGTTGGTGCACCCTGGATAACGCTAAATGACCTACATGGCCTACACGGCTAGTTTCTCGTATTGCCTGTTCTACGAGAACGGTACCAGCACTTGTGCTGTACCCATCGTGCCGAAACGACCCGGGCCGTTTTTTCATATCTACCCGGCCAAGAGCAATACACGCGGGGTGACTATGTCTGACATTCTGGCAGGGAATGCTCCTTTGTCAAATCAAGTGTGCTCTGCCCAATTCACAAGAAAGGCGATCCCGCTATCCGCGCCAACTACCGCGGAATCAGTCTTCTTAATATCGCATATAAGGTTCTTTCTAGCGTATTGTGTCAAAGATTGAAGCCCATCGTAGACAAACTGATTGGACCTTATCAGTGTGGCTTTAGACCTGGTAAGTCTACCATCGACCATATTTTCACGATACGTCAAATACTGGAGAAGACCCATGATAAAATAATCGACACAAACCATCTCTTTGTCGATTTCAAAAGGAATTGGACTTCCCTGCAAAGCTTATAAGGCTTTGTCAAATGACGTTGAGTAACACCAATAGCTCTGTCAGAATCGGAAAGGACCTCTTCAGACGGGACGACTCCCTTTCGTGCGATTTCTTCAATCCGTGCTGGAGAAGATTATTCGAGCAGCAGAGCTTAGCCGCAACGTTACAGTCTATTACAAAAGCGTGCAATTGCTGGCGTATGCCGATGATATTGTGTCTTGCGGTCAACGAGGACAAGACGAAGTATTTGCTGCCATCAAAGAAAGAATCGGCGCACCTGCGCCTTGGCAGCCACGTCACCGTTGATAGTTACAAATTTGAAACAGTGAGGGGCTTCGTCTATTTGGGAACCAGTATTAACACCGAAAACAATATCAGTCTAGAAATCCCACGGAGAATCACTCTTGCCAACAAGTGCTACTTTGGATTGAGTAGGCAATTGAGAACTAAAGTCCCCTCTCAAAGAACAAGGATCACGCTCTATAAGTCTCTCATCATACCTGTCCTAATGTATGGCTCAGATTCATGGACAATGTCAAGAGAAGATGAGATGGCCCTTGGAGTCTTTGGGAGAAAAGTTCTCCGGAAGATCTATGATCCTTACCGTAATGCCAACAGCGAGTATCGAAGGAGATTTAACGATGAGCTTTACGAGCTTTACGCAGACAAAGAAGCTCCGCCCAGAAGGTTTTCCTATCGTCACCCGAATTCGGCAGAAGAGGAAGGGGGTGGGCTCGACTGAGTTGAAAACAACAGGTGGTGGATGACTTGAACTCCCTTGAGGTTTCCAATTGGCGTCAGTTATCGCTAAAAAGGAATGACTGGCGTGCTTTGATAGGCAACGGCCAATATTGCTTAGGCGGTCAATAAATGCTGATGATGATGCTCCTTTAGGACCATTTTAGGAGCCCCACTAGGAGGGTGAGCGCACCGCGTGGGTAGTCCTTACGGAGCACCTTACGGACTCCTCTGGTTAGCTGTGATGAATCTTTACGAAATTTATGTACATGTGGGTAAATTCGGTTCTAAACCATAATAAGTGTAGGGTGCAAACCATTTAGGAAATAAGTTAGTTATTATTTCGACGTGCCATACGAAAACTAACACTTTTAAAATTTTTTACGAAAACTAACACTTTTCAAATTCTGTAAGAAGACTAACACTTTTATTTTGTGTCTGACGAAAAATAACACTTTTAATTTGTGTCTGACGAGAAATAACACTTTTAATTTGTGTCTGACGAAAACTAACACTTTTGGCTAGTACATTTTCTTCAGAGAAAACCTGAAAGTGTTACTTTTCGTCAGACACAAAATAAAAGTGTTAGTTTTCGTCAGTCACAAATTGAAAGTGTTAGTTTTCGTCAGACACAAAATAAAAGTGTTAGTTTTCTTCAGACACAAAATTTTTGGTGTTAGTTTTCGTATGGCACGGCGATTTACATGTTTATTAGGGTGATTCAAATTTAAAAAAAATTGTTTTATTTTTGGCTTACCCCCTGAAACTTTAGGTATTGATGAGAAAATAATCCTTGCAAAACACTAGCGCTCTAACTTAACCCTTAGGGGTGGCTATTTTTTTCGCCCCTTCCCATATATTTTGTATGGGAAAAAATGACATTTTTTCAAAGTGAATTTTCTTTTAATTTTTGAAACTTTTTTCAAAATATTTTTACATACTCTTAAAGTTGAAGCTTTGAAGCTTCCAAAATGGTATGCCATGTGCGATTATCTCAACTATTAAATTAATTACAGCCATTACAAATTTACTAGTTTTTATACGTGTCACTGTGTATGTGTGTGCATTAGTACAAAACTCTGTGATTTTTAAATGCCTGTAATTATTTTAATAGTTAAGATAATCGCACATGGTTTACCATTTTGGAAGCTTCAAAGCTTCATCTTTAAGAGTGTGAAAAAATATTTGAAAAGTTTCAAAAATTAAAAGAAAATTCACTTTGAGAAAAAAAATGCAATTTTTCCCCATACAAAATGTATGGGAAAGGGCGAAAAAAAATAGCCACCCCTAAGGGTTAAGTTAGAGCGCTAATTTTTTGCAAGGCTTATTTTCTCACCAATACCTAACTTTTTAGGGGGTAAGACCAAGTCGAAATTTTTTTTGAATCACTCTAATGTTTATGTAGCTTTCATTCATTCATTAGATTATTGACTTATATGAACATAGGAAAGTTTTCATAACAGCAGCATTGCGCATGTCTACGTTATTGTTTATATTTACAACCCCAAATTACGAGTATTTGAAAGCAGTGATAACGGTGATAAGAACACCGGAAAAATATAAACATGACCTTATTTTGTAAACAAGCACTTGTTACACCCGGAACCCAATGCCGGCCACGTGATATGCAACAAACATAAACATTTAGTAAGCGCATGCGCCTTTTCTGGTTTGAACATGCGCCGGAGAGCGTTAAAAGAGTTACACCCCATAGATTAGTGACGAACAATATCTGACTCTTTGTAACACATGGACTTTAGGTGATGAACTCATCGATGTTGACGTTATACGGACAAATTTGTGAAAAACGGTGTAGACACATAAAGTTTTTCAACTGAAAATTTATTAGAAAATTAAATATTTTACGGTTTTTATTGTTAAAAAATACACCGTTAAATAGTGCAACAAATTGTTAAAACCAAACAAAGTTGTTAGATAATTAAATAAATGTTTTATAAAGAGCTGATCGTGTTAAAATTTGTAAAATATGTGAAGGAAGAAAAATTGATGTTAAGGAATGCATAATTTATGTTTTTTCGGTTTTATAAAAAGCTAGTAATTTAATAGTTAGTTGAAATTGTTGAAAACAAATATAAATAAATTTTATAGAAATTTATTTAGAAATGGCCTGCTATTGGGTAACGCGGACGCATTATTTGTTAATCTGTTTCTTTTTATTATATCCAAATGGTGCCAACTTTGTACCAGGCGAAAAAATCAATTACAATCTGTGAGTTCATTTTCTACTTGGAATTTTGTTAAGTTTGTTGAAATTTTCGTTTGCTAAAATATTTAACACAGTGTACATTCCTGGGCGGATAAATTGGGCATGGAGCTATATCATTTGGGCGACTTCATTACCAGGCGTAAGGAAGTGCAAGAGGTAAGCATCAGAAATTCCAACATAGTCATTACTGTGTTAATTATCGATTTTTCTCAAAAATATGTAGTCTATGCAGAAAGTGGGTTAATTATCTACGACAAAACATTGGCAAAGCAATTAGGAATTTATGAGACATTTACGTTCCATAGGGCAGTTAACCTAATGGCCTTATTGCAAAATTATCAAATGGGGCATATAGATTTTTTAAAAAGTCGGGCAAGAGCTCTTTGAATATTTATAATTGTTTGGGGATAAAAGAAGTTTAGAAACAACGTTAGCCCTTTTTTTTGATCCAACGTGTTTTCTATGTCAAATCGTCAGATAGTTGCAATCGACTGCGTAACTGCGTAAAATTTTAAATTCGCATAGGTTTCGAAATTTTTGACTGTTTAATATGAACGGTTTTGAAAAATAGGTGAAAAAGTTAAATTTTCAATTCGTATAGGTTTTGAAAAAAAAAGTTTGATCTTTTTAGACAGAGTTTTTGTTTTGTGACCAATTACACTGGTCTATTATGATTTTGTTGCCTGAGATATGAGTCGATACATATCAAAGTCGCCTAAGTCCATATATTGTAGCAAATGCCAAAATAAATAACTTAAATTTCTCAAAATTTTATTACGAAGGACTTAATCAGGTTTGATATACATATATATATATAATGTTATAAAATAAAATTCGCTCAACATCGCTTGTATTACAACGGTTTTGGGTAGAGAATTGTTGACACTTTCGAAATATATAAAGTGTTTTATTCAATTGAAAAAAGTATGATATGTTTTTCAAGCCAGAAGTTGGAATTTTTGGAAATTTCATCCGGTTTTCCGGATTTGACGCCATTTTTTGGCACTAATTGACAATGAATGGGTCTTTTTGGGCATGTGTCATCGAGAGGCATTCACTACTTAATTATACCATTTTTTTATTTTTTTGGAAAGGACTTCAAGCTTTCAAAATATGCAGCCTAAACCAAAATCCAATATTTTGGTTCCAAGTGCCCTACAGGAGTACTGTGTTCAATTAGGCGGGTCGATTTCAAAATCATCATCATTCATCATTTATTGGCGCTTAACCGCCTAAGCGATTTTGGCCGTTGCATATCAAAGCACGCCAGTCATTCCTTTTTAGCGATAACTGACGCCAATGGGAAACCCCAAAGGAGTTCAAGTCATCCTCCACCTGTTGTTTCCATCTCAGTCGAGGCCTCCCCCTTCCTCTCCTGCCGAATTCAGGCGACGATAGGAAAACCTTCTGTGCTGGAGCTTCTTTGTCCATTCGCATAACATGGCCCAGCAAGCGGAGTCTTTGGGCTTTAATTCGCTGGACTATGGTCAGATCTGCGTAGAGCTCGTACAGCTCATCGTTAAATTTCCTTCGATACTCGCTCAGATACTCTCTCAAATACTCCAAGGGTCATCTCATCTTCTCTCGACATTGTCCATGAATCTGAGCCATACATCAGGACAGGTATGATGAGACTTATAGAGCGTGGTCTTTGTTCTTCTTCGAGAGGACTTTACTTCTCAATTGCCTACTCAGTCCAAAGTAGCACTTGTTGGCAAGAGTGATTCTCCGCTGGATTTCTAGACTGATATTATTTTCGGTGTTGATACTGATTCCCAAATAGACGAAGTCCCTCACAGTTTCAAATTTGTAACTATCAACAGTGACATGGCTGCCAAGGCGCAGGTGCGCCGATTCTTTCTTTGATGACAGCAAATACTTCGTCTTGTCCTCGTTCACGGCAAGACACACTTTTTTCGCTTCCTTATCCAGTCCAGAGAAGGCAACGCTTACGGCGCGGTTGTTAAGGCCAATGATATCAATATCATCGGCATACGCCAGCAATTGCACGCTCTTGTAAAAGATTGTACCATTGCGGTTTAGCTCTGCTGCTCGAATTATCTTCTCCAGCATCAGATTGAAGAAATCGCACGAAAGGGAGTCGCCCTGTCTGAAGCCTCGTTTGGTTTCAAATGGCTCAGAGAGGTCCTTCCCGATTCTGACGGAGCTGTTGGTATTGCTCAACGTCATTTGGCAAAGCCGTATAAGCTTTGCAGGGAAGTCAAATTCAGACATGGCGGCATACAGGCAACTCCTTTTTGCGCTGTCAAAAGCGGCTTTGAAATCGACCCAGTGGTGTGTGTCGATTCTTTTATCATGGGTCTTCTCCAGGATTTGGCGTATCGTGAAAATCTGGTCGATGGTAGACTTACCAGGTCTAAAGCCACACTGATAAGGTCCAATCAGTTTGTCTACGATGGGCTTCAGCCTTTCACACAACACGCTAGAAAGAACCTTATATGCAATATTAAGAAGACTAATTCCGCGGTAGTTGGTGCGGTTAGCGGGATCGCCTTTCTTGTGGATTGGGCAAAGCACACTTAAATTCCAATCCGGAGGCATGCATTCGTCTGACCATGTTCTGCATAAGAGCTGATGCATGCTTTTTACCAGCTCTTCGCCTCCGTGTTTGAACAGCTCGGCGGGTAGTCCGTCTTTTCCACGCGCTTTGTTGTTTTTGAGCCGGGATATAGCTATCCTCACTTCATCATGGTCAGGTGGTGGGACGACTTTTCCATCGTCAGGGATTGGGGTATTAGGTTCGACGTCTCCCTCGCAATTTAGCAGTGAGGAGAAGTGCTCCCTCCATAATTTAAGTAGACTTTGTACGTCGGTTACCAGGTCGCCATTATTGTCCTTACAGGAGCTTGCCCCGGTCTTAAAACCTTCCGTCATCCGCCGGATCTTTTCATAGAATTTTCGGGCATCATTCCTGTCAGCCAGCATCTCAAGCTCCTCACACTCACGCCTTTCGGCCTAACTTTTCTTTTTTCTGAAAAGGCGTCTCTCTTCCTTCTTCGCCTCACGATATTGTTGCCATACACTGCGGGTTGCGTCCGTTCGCAACGTCTCCTTGTAGGCAGCGTCCTTTTTGTCCGAGACTGTGGTGCATTCCTCATCGTACCAGTTGTTCTTGCGGGCTCGCTGAAACCCTATAGTGGCTTCAGCGGCGGTACGTAATTCATTTTCAAAATCGCCCAAGTGAAAAAGAAAATCGTATTTTTGGGATCAAAATAAGTTACTTTGCCGAAGGAAGCATACCTCTAAAACCGAAAAAAAAAATTAAACTTCTCGCGTGAAAAACATGTCATAAGCATTTCAAATGAACAAAAGGCTATACATTATGGAATCCAATTTCCGGGATTTCTAGCCTCTCGGGATTTTCGGGATTTGAAAGTTCAATCAATGTTGCTAAAAATGGCACCCCATATAAAAATAAAATAAAATAAATCAAAATAAAATAAAATAAAATAAACGAAATAAAATAAAGTAAAATAAAATAAAATAAAATAATTCAAAATAAAATAAAATAAATTAAAAAAAATAAAATAAAACAGAATAAAATAAAATAAAATAAAATAAAATAAAACGAAATAAAACAATATAAAATAAAATAAAAGTTCTTAAGCGATAGTGGCGAAAACTACGTACATAGTTATGTTTTTTTTTTATACCCAGCTGTACTTGTACACAGGGTATTATAACTTTGTTAGGATAACGGTTGGTTGTACAGGTATAAAGGAATCGAGATAGATATAGACATAGACTTCCATATATCAATATGATCAGGATCGAAAAAAAATTTGATTGAGCCATGTCCGCCGTCTGTCCGTCCGTCCGTCTGTCCGTTAACACGATAACTTTAGCAAATAATGAGATATCTTCACCAAATTTGGCATGCGTACTTATTTGGGTTCAGAATAGATTGCTATTGAAAATGGGTAAAATCGGACCATAACCACGCCCCTTTTTCGATATCGAAAATTTCGAAAAACGTATAAAATGGGTTAATTCAATATTAGAAGCAGTATGCAATATGTATTGATTTAGATGTTCTAAGGCCGATTTTATAAAAATTTTTGAAAAGGGGGCGTGGTACCGCCCACGTATATTTGAAGAAATTTTAAAATTTTGACTCTTAATAACTTCAGAACAGTTTATGCTAGTATAACGAAATTTCGTAGAGGACATACTATTGTTGTGGTAAATTCAGCTATAGAAAATAAACGAAATCGCTTCGCGACCACGCCTACTTTTTCATAAAAGTTATATTGAAAGGAGGTGGAAATATTGAAAAGTCCATATCTAATTAACTGATTTCGCTATAATAATATAATTTGGTACATACATCAACTTTCATATTCTTTACATAATTTTTTCAAAATTTTGGAAAGTGGGCGTGGCACCGCCCACTTATGAGTCAAGCAGTTTTTAAATTCGACTGCTAACAACTTCAGAACGGTGTGAGATAGATTTACGAAACTAGGTACCAGGCATGTTATGTTTATGTAGAGTACTACCACAGAAAATAAGAAAAATCGGTGAACGATCACGCCCACTTTATGTGCACAGCTGGGTATGTAATGTTCGGTTTCACCCGAACTTAGACTTCCTTACTTGTTTTAATTAAATTTTTTCCATTTGGTCTCCGACAATTCAGGTATGCATAGTAATAATAAAAATTTCATTGTAGATAAAAATAAAAAGAAGAGAAAAATTACTTTTTCTGAAGTTTGAAGTGTGATCTTAAAGAAATTATTGCATTAATAGTGTCATCTCTTAACCTGGACCTGAAATTGTTGCATATGTAGCCTGCATTCGAAAAACATCGTTCTGCCTCAAAACATGTGGGTTGAACTGTCGACAAAAAGTCAAATGCCATTACAAAAAATATCAATTTTAACTAGTCAAATCTTGATGCAACTTTTCTTTAAGACTAACGGGCTTGTCAACTTCAACCACTTCGTCGGTGATATTAGTATGGTTTTCGCTATGAAGCATGTTTTCTGTATTACGAAGGATGCTCTCGGGTAATTTAATAGTAGGTATCATACTCATTTTTATTTATTTTCGGTGAACCCGGGATTTGGGTCTAGTAATCCTGGTTTTTCGGGACTTGAAAAACCACGGGATCCCGGGATTGGAATCCCTACTATACATATTTCGAAAGTGTCAACAATTCTCTACCCAAAACCGTTGTGAATTTCAAAATCGGTTGAAAGCTTGATTTTTAATGATTTTTTTTTTTTCAACGAAAAAACGGGTTTTTGTGTATTCCATTTTTTCTTTTTTTTGTCGCACTGTGTTATTAGTATTATAAATTTGATGCACATTAAACCGGAACAAGGTCCTCGAAGATAGTTTTGAGAATTCTAAGTTATTTGTTTTCGTATTTGCTATGATGTAGGGATTTAGGCGACTGTGATAAGTATCGACTCATATGTTATTGATTTTGGATTTAGTTATGCTTCCAAATCATGAAACAATCAATGATTTCTTTGGATTACCTCTAGTTTATAAAAAAGTGGCCAAAACCCGTTTTCCATAGATTAGAGCACGTATTGCCCCATAAGTTTTTTCTGTATGTGCTAACAATTCGCTGTTAATGTTGTTGAAAAATGCTGTTCCGCCCCTTTAAAGGAGTTGTTTGTTAACTTATCTGGATTAATGTCAGAGAAATTGTAAAAAACGTGTCGGAAAAAAACATTTAACCTAAATATGCCGAGCGTCCTACGTGTAGGAACCTGTTCTTGATTCGTTAGAGCTAAATAGTTACTTAAAATAAAGTTAGGCCAAGTTTAACATACGAAAAATTTATGATATGGAGAATCCTCTCTCGATCCAAAATGTTTTGCTCGACACTGTATGAAAAAGTAATACAAAAAATGAGCACATCCAATACTTTCGTGAATGCAGTCTTAATTTGGACACTTGAAAACATAAGCAGTGTTGCCGTTGGGGACCCTAAAGGATAATTTGACATTTTTTTAGAGCCAGTGCATTTTTGTCGTTTTGTTGTTAAAAACCAAAAAATCTCCTTGTTTCTTTTTTATTGTTACATCGGGAACTCTCGATTTCCAAATGTCTTGCCTAACTGAAGTCTTACTACTGGCAACGCTGTATCCTGTGACAACTCCGTCATATTATGTTTTTATACATTAGGGTGATTCAAATAAAAAACTTTTTGGTTTTTTTGGGTCTTACCCCCTAAAGTAAATGATGAGAAAATAAGCCTTGCAAAAATTTAGCTTTGCAACTTACCCCTTACCTACATAAAATAGCCTTAACCGCCTAGGCAATTTGAGCCGTCCCTTAGGGGTCGGGTTTTCGCCCTTTCCATAATTTTTTTACGAAAAAAAATGGAGTTCTTTTCAAAGATAGTTTTCTTATCATTTCGAAACCTTTTGCAAAAAAATATCCTTAAAGTGGAGGTTTTTAAGATTAAAAACCTTTTTACATTATGCGATTATCATTACTATTGAACTAACTACAACCATTTAAAAATGTTTATATTTTGTATGTGTTACTTGCAATATAGTACAAAACTCAGTCATTCAACATAAAAAAAAATGGAAAAGGTTTATGAAAATGTGTTCCTATCTAAAAAAATAGCGGACCCTTTTTTTGTCGAACTTTCGATCACAAACGATACTAGTTCAGTTAAATCGAAAGAAGTAGCTTTTAACTACCTGGTGATTTGGCATGGAAAGAATCAAAGGATAAGAAATATTAAGATATCTTATTTATTTAATATTTTTATATAGAGCTTCAAAGAAGCGCAAGTTGTTTCACGATCTGGGGCCAAAATTGTCGAAAACATGGCGCATGATATAAAAATGATGATGGATTTAAAAATTAGTGCAGTTCGGGTAAGAAATTCTTTATAAAAACTAAGAATGTGCTAATAATTGCTTCACAACAAATTTATAAATATTAATTTCTGATTAATCAGAGCTGTTGAATAATCAGACTGTGATTTACTATAACTGTTTACGATAAAAAAATTTAAGTACTGAGTACTAAAATTATTAATTTGGTTCTAATGAATGTGAATAATCATTTTGATTAATCGATTATGATTAAATAAATAATCAAGTTGAGGTTAATTAGCATATTCGATTAATTGATTAACAAGCATACCCATCAAACTATAAGAGCTCTAAATGAGTGCATATGGGACTCTTTCCTCTGAGCGCTCACATTCATAATTAGTTCATAAAAAAATCATAAACAGTCATAAAATGCTCGTATTTGAGTGGCTTTTCCTATGAAACTGGTCATTCATAAATGAACTCTCAGTCTTATGCATAAAAGATTCTTTTTGGAATGTTTTTTGAGCTCTTAAAAGAATGCATAAAAGAGTATTTTATGCATGATGATTTGTACCTTTAGGAGCTTTTTTCTCTTTTCTATTTTTATTTATTTTATTTCTATTTTCTTTTGATTTTATAGAACTCTCGTCTTTACATCATTATTTCCCATGAGTTTTCTCATTCTCTTTACCCAATCCTTATCCGCTTCCTTCCTTAATTTTTCAAATAGAGAAGATTCGATTCGATTCGATTACGAAAGTGCGCACACTCAGAAAAACTCATAAAATTATCATGATTACATACGCTCAGAAAAGCTCATATAACGACCACATTTATGTGCGTGATCCTAAAAACACATAAAAAAGCTCATATATGAGCTCAGATTTAAGAGCGCTCCGAAGCTAGTTTGCTGGGTGTTCTGAATTGAAACTCGTATTTGTATGTACTCGGATGTGTATAGCAGACCTGTTAAATATTTGTTATTTTTAGTAATAAATGGATAATTTTATTGGCAAGCCATTTAATGATTTAATTTTTATTTAAAGAGGAGCTGGTGCCCGCGACTTCGTATGCGTATAATTTCTGTTTTGTTTTTTGCAGCTGGGTTAGCAACAAATAAAATCCAACAAAAAGACTGGAGTTCACCGCTTAATACCCATAACGTACTAACACATTTTTGTGGAAATATTCGTCGATACCACCGATACCGGTCGAACTATCGAAATTTCAAGATATCTCCCAAACCATTTCAGATATTTCAATGAAACACATCGCATATTAAAGCACTCATTGACACCTTTTGTTTGACATCCATATTGTACTAAGACATTTTTGGTCACCCCTGGTCCACATATTGGGCGATAACCCCAAAACCCGTTGAGATATCGCAAAAAATAATATCTTAAACTTTAAATTGAGCGTCTAGCAATCCAACAATTCAATTCCATTCAGTACTTTTAGAGTGTTACGACCACACACATACAGACAGACATGGTCCACATACTGGGCGATAACTCCAAAACCGGTAGAGATTTCGAAAAAAGTAATATCTTAAATTTTAAGTTGAGCGTCGAGCAATCCAACGAAAAAAGTTTCATTCAATTCCATTCATTACTTTCAGAGTAATACGGCCACAAACATACGGACAGACAGACAGACAAACAAAATTTTTTAAAATGGTTGATTTGGATTCTACTCGCTTAATAATGCTTCCCCCAATCCATTTTTTTGTTGACATCTGCCATGTACAGACATCGACCTGTTACAATTTTATTATATGTAGAGATTAATTCTATATATAACTCAAAAAATCTAAAAGGCTAATCACAGGTAAATGTGATTTTTGATCATTTTATGTTTCGTGCAACGATACGGCGATATAATCGCAAATATTCAAAAACCATCACTACTTTTGATTAGCTTTAATAATTTTTATGGTCTTGCCTTTAACTATTGCCGATTTCGTAAAACAATTGAAATAGTCATTGCCAATTAAAAGAAGTCTCTAATCAATGGATTACTAGTTTAACGTAAAATTTAACAGGTCTGGTAAAGGTAAGGACACACCTAGCGACGCGACGCTACACGACGTGACATTTTAGTCTTCGTCCCGAAGGTGTAAAATTTTTCATTAAAAAAACTGCTTTGGCTACGTTCGCGTTGCTAGTTGTGGCCCTACCCTAAACATTTTTTAAGAACCATTAATACAAAAATTATTTTTCTATATTTTAAGCGTATTATGGATACGGCTGAGAATACCGCACTCTCACATCAGAACGAAAAGGAGGACCAATTTTTTTCCTATTATAATTCCAAAGATATGAGGGAACCAGACGATCCAGTCCCAACACCAGCACCACGCGAGTTAGACGATATGGGAGAACCACATATTTTTGTGCCACCCAAAGAGATTGTTCTAACACCGAAAGTTGAATTTTTTAATACGCCAGTTAATCTGAGCGTCAGTTCAGTGCATGTGCCCTTAAATGTATTCGATCGAGGTTTGATTTTTATTTAAATTTATGTTGTTGTTTATTTCATTATTGCATCATTCGTAGTAGTAGTTAATCACATTTCACCACATTTATCAACATTCCAGTTGCTTTTTTGAATACAAAGCTTGCTCCTGTTGTAGTTGGCATTGTGTTCAGGAAAGTAAATCCGAAGTCGGAAAAAATGAATTTCGTCAGGAATTCTTACGCAGACACATTTCGTGCGCCCGCTGTACCTTAACGCCTGATATGTATTAATGTATGCATGTTTGTTGAAGATGATTTTTAAAAGCACCAAAGTGACTGCGTAAACGATTCTGACCAAAGTAAAAATTGATTTCAAGCTCTCTCACACTGGGGCGTAGGTAGATGTTAAGCTAGGGTTCTAATTTTGAATTAATACTACATACATGTTATAGGACTGATCTCGACCCACATTACGACGTCTGCAGATACGAGCAATCCAATGATGAATGACTACTAGACACGATGATTCCTCTTTATGATTCTCTATGCAACAACTGAAGTAAGGGTTTTCCAATATGACGTCTTTATAGTCGGTTGACTGTCCGAGTAAATATTAAATTCCCTAAACGATAGCGTCCTATCATCTGCATCCCTTACAACTTCAATCCATTCCGTAAGGTAATGGCGGTATTGAGCTAGGCTAATCGGGTTCATTGCGTTTCAAGCGAAAAATCTTCGATTGAAGATTATTGCCGTTACCATCATCCCAAAAAGACAGTGTACGTCTCTTTTCGATGGCTCCTCTGCAACGATCGATTTCCTTCTAGTATTCTTTTGTGAGGAGAACGAAATCTGTTTGGGTGGATTAAGATCCCACTCAATTCCGCGACGACAGTTCCATTGCACAAGAGATTGACATTGACCTTCTGGATATTATATCCCAAAAGGTTTCTAGTTCCTTATACTGCATAGCAGTGGCGTGCCTACGTGTATCAATCAAGGCAAGCTCCAGTCTTTTTAACCCCAACGAAAGCACATACTGCTGCCAGAGAACATTTCAGACAAAGAAGAGTTCAGGATATTTATCGACTTTTGCACAAGGGGAAAAACTTAAACTTTTAGGTTCCGCTAATAAGCACGTTATTGTTTGCAGATTTTTTAAGATTTTCTAATCCAAGGGAAACGTTTTATTCGCACTATTTCCCATTTAGGTACATTGCAGAAGCTAAAGCTACATTTACACTGCACCAAATGCGTCGCTCATGGCGCAGTTATTTCGAGAATGTTTGCCCGCAGAATGAATTTGTTTGCCAAATTAGACGAATTTAATTTAATTTGACCTAATTTGGTGATCAAATTCAAGCTGCGGATGAACGGTCTCGAAAAAACTTGGCCAAAAGTGACGAATTTGGTGCAGTGTAAATGTAGCTTTAGAAACCTTAAATATCTTTTTTAAATTTTATAGTGCCTAGCAAATAAAAAAAATTACAGTACCTACCACTATTGAATTCTTTTTTTCTAATTTAAAATATCCGCCAATAATTTTTGAGTAAGAGCGCTTTGCACATTAAAATTGTAGATACATACATAAACAAATTTCATTTTCGTTTTATCGTAAGTTTGGCATTTATCGCGTATGGTAATACCAGCCAGAAGCCGGCTTCAAAGTTTCATATAAAATTATTTCCAAATTAAAAAACAAAAAAACAATTGCTTTAGCACGCAGATTCGTACTGGTTTTGAAAGCCCGGTAAAGCAAATAAGTAAAAGCGAGATGGCCATCATTGCCTAGGCGGTTTAAGGCTGTTTTAAGTAAGTAAGTAAAAGATGGCCATCACGCACTGAAATAATTTTATGTAAATGAGCTATCAGCCGACAGGTGTCAGGAAAAGCTGTAGGTATGTTTTTATGCTATTAACAGCTATTAGGTAGTAGGTGGCAGGCAGGGAAATAAAAACCGGATATCCTTTTAAGAACCCAAATGAACATATTGTAGCTCATAGGGGATTTGCTAGGCAAGCCGGGCTTTTCGGCTTATATGGAAGGCACGCCACTGCTGCATAGGACTTCTATTTGTTTTATTATGAAACCGTACCTGCAATAAGCATGAGGTGATGAGGAGACAGAACTTCACGAAGAGAATTTTTTACTAAAAACATGGCAGAAACAAGAGAACTCGATTCTTTGAAAGTTATTTCTCGCTATTAAGACAATCTAGGATTTCTCAATTTTTTCATATAAAGCGCCAAAAGTTGTTAATTTTTTATATTTTGGTATAGGGAACCCCCTAGGAGTGGTTTCTGGGGGTGTGATACTGGCATGGTTGGGTGGGCCCTCCAAAGTTAGTGGCGTAGGTCAAACACTCGATTGGGTCAGTCTAAATTGGTCAACGTAGGAGTTTTCAAACTTTGAGGCTCAAAGTCAAAACTACAAAGTCGGGACATCAGAGTTCGCTAAGAGGTATGCTTCCTTCGGCAAAGTATCTTATTTTTATCCCTAAAATACGATTTTCCTTGCTACTTGGGTTATTGTGAAATCGACCCCTCTTATTAAATACAGTACTCCTTTAGGGCGCTTGAGACGAAAATAGTAGATTTTGGATTATGCTGCATAACTTGAAAACTTGAAGTCCTTTTCAAAAAATATAAATTGGTACAGTTAAGTAGTGAATGCCTCCAGATGGCATACCCAAAAAATATCATTACAACTTCTCGCATGAAAAATGGGTCATAGCTTTTTCAAATGAACAAAACGCTATATATCACAATTAAATAGCTTCTGAATTAAAAAAAGTTTTTTATTAAATTACTGAGTAACCGCACTCCACCTGGGTTCCATGTTCTTCAATAAGAGAACCAAATAAACAAAACTAGAACAAGCCTAAGGGATTCATATATAAGCATACATATTTTAGCATTTGACCGTTTCGCTATACGAATGGTTCCCTAGAGTAAATTAGACTGCACATTCATCTGCATCCAGCACTTATTTGAAAAATTTTATTTAATATTAAAAATTAAATCAATATAAAATTGTGAACTAATAGGTAACTATCTAAATTTTTTCTTCCCACAAAAATATCCACCTTAACAAAAAAACAAACGTAAATTACGTCGCAACATTCATCAAACACAAACAATAAAAAAAACATAACCTCAAACAAATTTGGATAATTTATAATTTTAAACAAAACAACAATTCAAATCACTACACATGCTCATTTGACGTGGTTTACATGAAATGTAGCCAAAGACGTCATCAAATCCATTCAATGGTCTGAGAATTTAGATCAAATATTTCGTGATAATTATAAAAACGATCCAACATTGTCGTGGCAATTTTATGGCAGTTCGACCGGTTTCATGCGCCAATATCCGGCGGCCAAGTGGAAAGCCAAACCAGTCGATTTGTATGATTGCCGACTGCGTTCATGGTATATGGAAGCAGCGACAAGTCCCAAAGACATTATCATACTATTGGACAGTTCTGGCTCTATGAAGGGACAGAGGCTAGATATCGCAAAGAAGGTTGTTAATACAATACTTGATACGTTGGGTACCAATGACTTTGTGAACATCTTCACCTTTGGAAAAACAGTAGAGCCGGCCGTCAAATGTTTCGAGGATACACTTGTTCAAGTATATATAACTTTTTTTTTAATTCTTATCTATTTAATGAACGCAATGATCTTGAATACTACCAACTTATTTTTGTACTTTCATTTTGAGTCTTTAGTTTTTTTTATAGTATTTTAAGTTTAAAAAAATTCAGTTTTCAAAAACCTAATTAGCCCAGTAATTTTAGGAATTTCAACTATAAAGGTCAAGAATATCTATTTTTAGCAACTGTTCTCGTGACCTGTTGAATGTATGAATGATATGTCTTGATAGGTATCCTGGCAATTTAAAAATAATGTTTTTTTTTGTTCAAAATATAGTCTTAATATATATAGCTTCCAGGTCTAAAAATTTTTATTATTTTTTTTTAGATTAATTTTTTCGTTATTTTTTTCTTCTAATTTATTTAAACAAGTGACCAATGTACATTAATATATGTCTAATGCATATATGAATGTACGTTGGTAGTAAAATTTTCTTAATTTTTATTCAAAGTTGCCTTTCATTTTTTTAATTTTAAATACACCCTCAACACTCTCCTTCGCTGCATTCACAAATTAAAACAATTAACATACATTCCTTCCATTCATACATATATATCAGGCGAATCTTGGCAATATTCGTGAGCTCATGGAAGGTGTTGACTCTATAAAAATTGCCAATATTGCCAATTTCACCGCTGCATTGACAAAAGCTTTTGAAGTTTTGGAACAATTTCGTACGGAAAATCGTGGCGCACAATGTAATCAAGCCATTATGATTGTCAGTGATGGTGCACCCTTTACATACGAAGATGTATTTAGGGATTTCAACTGGCGCGATATACCATTTAAGCCGGTTCGAATTTTCACTTATCTGATTGGTAAAGAGGTGGCCGATGTTGAGCATATAAAATGGATGGCATGCGCGAATCAAGGTTATTATGTACATTTGAGTGATATGGCTGAGGTGCGTGAAATGGTACTGAACTATATACCGGTAATGGCGAGACCACTGGTTTTAGGTAAACATGATCATCCAGTTGTTTGGACGCAAGTGTATGCAGATGTTATTGTAAGTGTTGGATGCGCTATGAAAATTAATGAGTTCCTTTCGGAAATTGTATAGATATTGATTATCGATCTTTTATTTTATACTTTTAGGATCCGAAACTCTCGGATTGGCTGTGGGAAATGAAACAATGTGATGATCAACGCGAAGATGTTTTGGAATTTCGTAGAGAAGGCTATCGCATGTTGTTTCCAAATGAAACGTATAAACGCATTTACCAAAGAAATAAAGCGGTATTATATTGCAAAATATTATAATTTTTTCAAATCACCCACCCTATACTTGTCGATAGATATAGATTCCTAGTAGGGCAATTGAAATAAAACTTCAATCCGCAGCTAAAACAAAAGAAAAGAACACCGGAAAGTATTTCCTGTATTTCAAGATAGACCTCTAGCAGTAGGTACAGCGGTGAAGAAAGTATTGAGTTCTAGGGTGTAATTATTTAGTGATGTGAATTCAAACATACGTAATCCTAATTTGAGTTGAGCTCAATAAAGGGATTACATATCGTCGCTCGGCGCGCAATACCGCGTATCTGCAAAAAGCAATACAGCGTAACTTTTTGAAAAAACACGCCATATTGCATTGTTTAGTTCAAAGAAAATAGGCTCCATAGACGATATTTTACTTATTTATTTGTTTTGTTGATAAAAACGGCGGAATTTTAACGTAAATACATTAAGACCTAGTCAGGGTAGCGAAATCTCGGTTTTGGAGGTTTTGGTACATACGCCGTATGGCTTTTTGCAAATACGCGGTATTGCGCGCCGAGCGACGATATATCGCTTCGGGCTTTTTCCAACCATTGAGCTACTTCTTTCGGACCTTAGCTCGGTCGTCTTCTTGAACTATACTGGTAATTCTAATAGAAACCTAGATTCATATTGGTTGAGAAAAGCAACTTAAATTATTTGAAAGGAGTTTCATTTTTACTGTTTGAAAAAACGTGATGATTTTCTAAAAAAAAACTTACATAAATTCTCACCTCTCTAGTTCTGAACTACTCTCTTTTTATTGTATCCTGAGTGGTCAACTTCAACCTCTAATATCAAACTTCAACCTTTAATAGGGGGATTCATCAAACCTTATAAGTTTACGAAAGGCGTAAATTTATATACTTGATGTCAAACAAAAACTTTTTATTTCGAAATTCTCATAAAAAAAAGTTAATTTCGACCCATTTTCGGCATATTCTTCTATTTTTGTCCAGTGCGCATTGAATGCATTACAAAAATTACATGTCGAACGGCGTCATTGATTTGGATAAATTTACGAACCAAAATCGTCGCGGAAGTTAATCAAATTTGTGTAAACTTAAACAATTTCTTCATACCATCGACCAACTTTATTTTTTTTTATAAGGGGACCCTGTTTCATTTCATTTTAGCTAAAATCTTTGTTTGATATGATGACTATGATTACGGGCCATTATGTATATTTATTATAATCATTATTCACATTACTTGTTTAAATAATATTCTCTTTTTTTGGAAGGCTTGGAATCAACCGATCGAGTCCGATGTGTATCAATTTATGACCACTGTCTCAATGCCAGTTTTTGATAGACGAATGAATGCGGTAGGTTTATTTATTGACATTAACACAGTTATAAAATATATCCGTTCACAAACTAATCAAGCCTGTAAATATTAATGGCAGTGGTTCTAAAAACAAAAATCTTCAAAATCGAACAAATCAGCTGATTTAGTCAAGAGATAATTGTGTTAAACTCTCTATAATCTTAAATTTGAAAAGTTTGCGTGAAACAGAAATTTGTAAAAAAACTTGCAACAAAACAGCTGTTACGTTTTTTATTGGTTAATAAGTCGAAGTTTGAGTTTTTGTGGTTGGTTTCCGATGTCACGAATAGCTGTCTCTCACCCGCAAATCTGACTGAGCGAAATTTTCCGAGCAGAAACTTACAACTTCATCTCAAATTGAAATTTAAAAATCCGCTCCCTCCCTGCTGTCGTTTTGTGTCGTCGAACACTATTCAGAAAAAGTTTTATACAGAAATTGAACTTACAGACCTGATTAAAATACATATTAACAAAACAAGTTATGTAAAATTAATTTTTTTGATGTACAAAAAATTTAATTCACTAATTTTGAGTTCTATTGCATTTAACCATTTAAAATTAAAATTAATCACTTACGTATTGTATATACTAATGATAATACCAATCAAATATTACACGAACAGAATATCACCGAAGAGGTTTTAATAAATGAGGCGCTTTGGGAATTACAAACTCGTGAGGTACCTAGAGAATTAAAAATCAAAAACAATGAAAACGCGTAGTAAGAATTCAGTTGCTGAAACCTTAGCGTAAATTTTTTGCCGTTGCATCATATAAACAATATATACACATAACTAGAGTTGCGTAAATTTATAATATAGTAATTAAAATATTGGGTAAAAATTGTGTTAAACAACTTAAATTAATGAACTGTTTAAGTAGCCAACAGCTGCATAGATTTATTATATTTTCTTCCCCAATCAGTGTGAAAGAGTACGAACCAGATGGTGTTCATAGAACTATAGTCAAATCATATGGCGTTTTCTTTTCTCGACAAAATGTTGTCCTAATGTTGCTCTCTTAAACTGTAACTTTTGTCCTCGGCAATTTAGAACCTATCAAAATGGCTTAATTTGTAGATAGTAGTGTCCTTCTGCCTACTCATGAGGTATTATTTTGTGAAATGAACCTATAAGTCTTAGAGAGAACTGAGAAAAATCTACAGGGCAACACTTTTTCTAGAAAAGAAAACGCCAATACACTACAACAAATAATTTTTTAAAAATTTGGTTTCAAAGGTATAATAATTAGTATTCAAAAAGCTAGCAGTTACTTTAGTTTTAAAAAAGTACTTATAAGTAGTAAGTAAAAAACTTAAATTCAGTAAATTATATTTTTAATACTGACCCAGGATAGATATGTATTGCGTCGTATTATTTCTAGAAGTACCTATAATCAAAATGCATGCATCTATGTAGCTCTGTTGTTATACCAGGAATTATTAAAATGAATAACACGGTTAAACAAACTAGGAGCGCTTCGGAACAAGAATACAAAGAGTTCCTAATTTAATGTCATGGTCGGATATCCTTGTGTACTCACTAGTTTATAATTTAGTATGTACTTACGTAGATATTAGAAAATAAACATTGCTTAAAAGTTGAACAAAGCCATAATTCAAATTGGGAATTCAAATTTACTCTAACCTTTAAAGCCCACTTGCATAACGCCTAGTTATCTTTTTAACTCAGAGTTAACGTCAAATGAGGGGTTAAACGCATATATTTCTGACAAATTTTCAAATTAACTCAGAATTAAAAAGATAACTCGGCGTTTTGCAAATGGGCCTAAGTATTATTTCGCTTTATTGGCCTTCATCAAGGCAAATTCAACAAGGTAGAATTGACAACTGAAATATTTTGTTTTTGTAGGAGTTTTTCCTTCAAAAAATATAAACAAGCGTATTAACCCTTTGTCACCCAAGCACAGTTTTTGTGTCCCACACAAGTGTTTTACTGAAAAATAAGATAGCATTTGCTCAGGCCAAAAAATTATCAATACCGCGAAATATGCTAGCCCAAACAGTAACGGAGTAACTTTGACCACTTTGGAATCTACCTCTTTTCGGACCTTTGCGTTATAAAAATGGCGAGTATTGAATATTTGCCGATCTCCGACGATGGCACCACAAGAAGGCTGTCGCCAGAGTGTCGCAGAAACTGGTGGATTGGTTTCAATTAGAGTTTTTTATACTGAAGTCAAAACCAGGGTACCGTCTTATCAAGGAAAATATGTGTCCGCGAAATGAAGTAATCAATTTATAAAAGTTTTCGGTTACGAAAAATTAATCGGCTTCGATGTTGACGTGACGGGTCAAACAGAGTTGTACGGTATTTAGTCTATGCTCTCACAGCTGCCGAACCACCTTGTGATACTACTCCAATTGCCGATTTCATCAACCCCGTGATCGTGGTCGAAATGGATTTTAGTCGCCTCTTGCGACAGGCATTTCACCATGGGGTCATGAATCGATTTTAATCGCTTACAGTTTCGTTTTCGGTCTAAGATCCAGTTGAAAAAAGATTAGACCATCCATCTTAGCTAAAATGTGCTAGAGTCTAGCTAATCTGAACTCTAAACTCTATTTAAACGTGCAAGGTAGTGAGGCAAGCGGTATTGTATTTATATGAAACAATTTGCTATTTCTTCACGCTATTGAAAAAATTTTAAAATCTTAAACAGAACGGGTTAATATTTTTTTTCATTTGACGGAAAAACTCCTACAAAAAAGAGAGAACTGTCAAGTTCACTATTACTTTGTTTAATATACTTTGGCCTTCATCAAGTCATCTAAATGGTTCGAGTAGGAGTAACGGTGTTGGTTTAGGAGTGTCAGTCTCGGGATTCTGCTATGTGGAGAATACCAACAACTCAGGGATTTTCCATATGGCCGGGTCCCGGGACTGACTTTCCTAGTGTTGGTGGTATCACAACGGGCCTTTCAAGACTGGCCTAAGTGAGCCTCTGCGACAGCCATTTAAACCTAACCTTAGTTTTATTTCTGTAGGAACATAAGTATTGTAGTCAGTTGATTATACCAAAATTTCTAAACGTTTTATTAAAAATCGAGAAACTCCCGTTCGAGTGCTTGGAATTTTTTTACCAAATTTTTAATATACATTAAATAAAATGTTAATTAATAATTGTATTCCAAATCTGATATATATGTGTTAAGGTTACAGTAAACTCTTTTCAAACGTCGAGCTTACTTCATGTTTAGTTATAGGAAGCTTTTAGTAAATGTATTTTGCTTATCGGGTCTACATATAGTCAGCTAAACACATATGTAAAAGTATATTAGAAGTATGTAATGTCCTCCACTAATGATTACTGTAGTTCCCCAATCACATATTTTACAGTTTTCTATTGGATCATATTTATAAACAAGAAGCAATAACTTTTTCTCATATTTTCAAAATTTTGACATCAATTTGTATGAAAAGTTTCTAAATTTGAGAAAAAGTTTCATAGCTCTGCACCCAGTTTCTGTAACTTTTTAACGAAATTCGTTATTGTCGTTAACATCGATTTTGACAAATTTTGTACAGAAAATTGTGTCAAAATTAACGATTTTTATGTAACGAACTTCTGACTAAAACTACTTGAACAGTCAAAATTAGAAAATCCGCTCTCAGTGCGAGAGCAACACCAAAAAGTACGGGATCGCAAAAATGGTAGAACTATCAAACTTATTCGCCTGACAGTTCTACAACAAGTAGTCAGAAGTTAACAGCAAGCAAGTAGTCAGAAGTTAACAGCAACTCTCTGACTGGAGAGAGCTCAATTTTCTGCTCTCACCGGTCAGAAAAGTGGCCTACGAGATCACGTTCCTGTAGTTTGTGACTGTTTCTGGCTATTTTTGATTGTCAAATAGGTGTAAGGGATCAGAGCTAATTTTTTATAAATATGTATGACCCATTACATAAGCAACATTAGGGTGTGTCTAAAACATTCTGGAAAGAAAATGATTATAAAAAAAAATTTTGTTATTAAAATTATGTTCCCAAATTCCGCTCTACTTTAGAGTTTTATTCTATTACACTCTATTTCAGTATTTTTTTTACCAACACCCTGTCTGAGTATCTATCTACCTATTTGATTCAAATACGGCCAATTTCATCTGAAAATTTATTGTATTTTCCTTCCGATAGAGAGTTATTAAAATTCATTTTGTTAAAGAAATTATGAGGTAGGCCGCTTTTCAAAAATATTTGCCCCCCTATTCTGGCTCGCAATGGCTGACAATTGTTATAGCTCTATTTAAAATTTTCTTATAATTTATAATAGGAAAGTGAAAACAGACCTATGACAATTGTCAGTGACTGCAATCCAGAATGTGGTGGTTATAGTGAAAATTAAAAAATGCGAGCATGTCCTTTCTAAAATTGTTTTTTGGCCCACCCTATTGTAAATGCATACATATTTAAACTCACGTTTACAAACATTAGCTAATGTATATAAATATAAGTATTTCGTTTAAAAATTAATATCTATTTAGGAGAAAGTATTTTCTATAGTGTATTAGGTTAGTCATATTAAAAAAAAAAATTTAAGGGAAACGCCATATTGTATTAACATTACTTTCCTCTATTTAAAGTAGATGATTCGTTTACATTTATAATCGCTAAAAATATTTAGTACCTACACACATACATACATATATATGAGTAGAAGCGAATTATTTTTTTTTTTTGAGTAATATTATCTATGTACCTTTAGACGAAGATCGCAAATTTACTGGGGGTCGCGGGCACAGATGTACCTATTCGAGATATCAAAAGAATGCTGTCCCCATTTTTGGTAAGTGCGAGGAGCTTTTTTTATTGCCTATCAAATAACACACTATCGAATACGAAATACATACCATACTGTTAAAAAATTGCTCAAACTTTTAAACTTGTACTTAGAGTGGGCTAAGTTCAATAATTTGTTGTTTTACTACTTAGATACTGATATCAATTTCACTATTATTCACTCATTTTAGACTTACATAGATCACTTTCAGAAAAGCGGCTTATTTAACGAATATTATTTTCATTATCTTCTAAATACAGCTGGGCGTTAATGGCTATGCATTTATCGTAACAAATAACGGTTACATACTATTCCATCCGGATTTTCGTCCAATCGTAAGTTTTGAATTAATGAGTGTTAATCTCATATTCATGAAAATTAAAATTGTTTTTTTTTTTTTATCTCCTATAGTTTCAAGGCAATATTTTGAAGCCCGCTTATAATAGTGTGGATATGATTGAAGTCGAATTATTGGACGATGATCGCGCACCAAGAGATTTTAATCCAGTACTACTAACGGTATTTATAAGCAGTAGTTGTAATATATTTTTCGAAACTGTTTTTATATTTATTTTGTCTTATATAACTTTCAGATACGCGATTCGATAATAAATCAATCGACTGGTAGTAAATGGATGTTAGTGAAGAATCATTTCGATGAAATGGTAAGTTATTTCAAGAAAAATATTACCGAACTACTGAGCTTACATAACCTCAATTTATACCATGTTCTGCTTTCAGAAACGTGTTGCTCGCATCAAGCGACAATATTATTGGCGCGCAATACCAAATACACCATTTACTCTCGTAGTCACTTATCCTGAGTTATATGGTGTACATCGCTTGTCTATACGAGCAGAAAATGAGATACACCGCATGAATATTAAGGGTGATAACTTATTAAGCTACTTTGGTGGCAAGCGATGGCGTATACATCCAACCTGGTAAGAAAAGTCTCCCAAGCAAACATTAGAAAATTACTGGTTCCTATTAAATGGGAGCTTAGAATATATCCGTGGTACGTACGTATGCCTGTCGTAAGATACAACTAAAACATCGACTCTGGTGCTATTACCGAAGCGTTCCGGGTTTATAACCGACAAAGGACTGGCAATAGCAGCATAATCGCTTTTGGTCTGTCCCTATTAATCTCAAGAAAAAAGGGGAGGGAGCGGGAAGGGGGCTTGACACCTTCTCTACAAATGAGATATTTCGTACTGCATGCCTCTTCATTTAAATAAGATTATTCTTTAACACCTCAAAAAAGGGAGAAGGGAGAAGAAATCATGCTCCTGCATATCTCTGGATGTGTTAATGGTAGAATAGGAAGAAGGTTAGGGATAAGAATAAGAAAAGGGGCAGGAATATTAACATGAATATAATATTAAGATGAATGGGGAGAAAAAGACAATATGAAGTAGGAGGATAAAGAGGAAGATGAAGCATAAAATAGGAAAAGATAGATGAGCAGGAAAAATGTAAATTTTTTCAAAAGCAGGGAACCCAAATTTTTGTGTAACACAACCTTTGATAAGTCCTCTAGTGTATATAAGTCCTCTAATGTATATATTATAAATTTGAAACTGTGAGGGATTTCGTCTATTTGGGAACCAGTATCAACACCGAAATTAATATCAGTCTAGAAATCCAACGGAGAATCACTCTTGCCAACAAATGCTACTTTGGACTGAGTAGGCAATTGAGAAGTAAAGTCCTCTCTCGAAGAACAAAGATCACGCTCTATAAGTCTTTCATCATACCTGTCCTGATGTATGGCTCAGATTCATGGACAATGTCAAGAGAAAATGAGATGGCCCTTGGAATATTTGAGAGGAAAGTTCTCCGGAAGATTTATGGTCCTTCCCGTGATGCCAACGGCGAGTATCGAAGAAAATTTACGATTTACTGTACGAGCTTTACGCAGACTTGATCATAGTCCAGCGAATTAAAGCCCAAAGGCTCCGCTGGCTGGGTTATGTTATTCGAATGGACAAAGAAGCTCCAGCACAGAAGGTTTTCCTATCGTCACCTGAATTCGGCAGCAGAGGAAGGGGGAGGCCTCGACTGAGATGGAAACAACAGGTGGAGGATGACTTGAACTCCCTTGGGGTTTCCAATTGGCGTCAGTTATCGCTAAAAAGGAATGACTGGCGTGCTTTGATATTCAACGGACAAAATCGTTAAGTCGGTTAAGCGCCAATAAATGATGATGGTATATATATATAAACGCAGCATCCTCCACATAAATTATAATTCAGTTGGCTCACTTTCTTAAATCCAACCATCTTTTTATTTACAGGTTATATTGCAAACACAACAACAAAACATTCCCAACACCCGAAGAAGAATTGGTTTATTTTTTGAATAAAATGTCACAACCTGGTTGGAGGTGGCCATTAAGTAGAAGTGCGGTGCCACCAGAGCATGCAGCTTTATTATTTTGTAAGTATAAATTTAAAAAAAAAAAAAACAAAAAAAAACTTTACCTAGGCATATAAAACGTTTTAACTTAAGTTAATATGTATACTAGGGCGTTTTGGAATGTAAAGTTTTTTTTTCTCGAGAACGCGATTTTTCCAATCGAAAAGCATACCACTCAGAAAAACAACGAACCAGTTTCCTTACTTCGATTTACTTAATATAAGGAAAAATATCCTGAATTTAAGACTTTTTTCCTCAATTTAAATTTATGTTGTCCTTAGCTTTAAGAACTCAACTGTCTCAATACAAGTAAAAATATCCTCAATGCAAGTAATAAATAATTCCCCTAATACAAGTAATAATTACCTTAACAGCAAAGGTACTGTCCCTACTGTCATAGAACAAAGCTGTAATTAGACGCCGACAAGCATAAGTACAAGATGGCCTAATGGTAAACACGTCCGTTCAGCAGTCAAAGCAGTGTGAGCTCGATTCTCGGTGGAGACAACAATTAAACATGAGAAAGTTTTATTTAGAACAAAGTTGTAATGAGATGCTGACAAACATAAGTATACGATTACTTTTTCTTTCACTTTGAAAAAAAAAAAAAAAATATATATATACATCGACTTGCCGAGAATCGAACTCAGAACACCTTAATTTTCTCTATACAAGAGCTTTCCTTCTTACAAGTAAAAGTTTCCTAAGAACTAAGAAATAATTACTTAAAGTAAGGAAAACGGGTTTCCTTAAACTTTGGAGCCAAATAAAGGAAATTTTTCCTTGAAATAAGGCATTTTTTAATTGCGGTAAGGAAACTTTTTTCTGAGTGTAGATCTCACGTGCTTCATTGTGGTTTTTACCCACAAAATCTACGTTGATACCACCTTAATGTACCACTCTTACGTAATTAAATTTAAGAGCTTGAAAAATTATAAATCTTTTGCCAAAGAAGTATTTACAATTAGTTCAGTAGAACCCGTACCCGGTGTCAGAGAGGTCACGTTCGAATACAGATTAGATTACACTGTACAACATCTAAATATTTTGGGCGTGCTTAATCGGATTCTGAAGTCAGATTTTTTTTTTTATAATTTAACATTTTTTCTGGGGTCAGGGAACCAAAATTTAATTTTGGTTTTTATAGTTGGCGGCCTAAAGAGTTCCATAGTGCAAAATTTTGGGGTATAATAAATTACACTGTACAATAGCCAAAAATTTCCAGTGGGATTCTCATCGGTTTCTAAAGCTTTTGGGTGTGCTGAATCTGAATCTGAAATCTGATTTTCAGGTCACCCCTAGTTTTCTTTCCAGAGGGTAGTTTGATCAGAGATCGTTAGTAGCAAAAAAAAATTTTAAAATTGGTTTTAATTTTTGCTTAATAACTTACTATACTTTATTTAAAATCGGATTCAGCACACCCAAAAGCATGATATAAATACTATACAGGTAAAACCGTTCTCTCTTTTGATTTTATTATGACGTTGTTAAGCAATATAAAAGGTGTCAGTATATAAGTCAAATAGAAAAAAATATTCAAAAAATTTAAAATATGAAAAATTAAAAAAAAAAATCCAAAAATATTTTTCAATTTACACTGCACGTTTAGGTGGATACCTGGACACTGTAAAATGGCAGGAAATGAGATGGTAGATTAGCCTGATATAGGGGCACATTCGCTCCGCTTTTACAGCCCTTATTTTTAACAATTCTAGCAATAGTTATAATCGCAAATTGAAGAAAAATAAAAAGAAATTATTTTGATAACGGTTTTACCTGTAGTATTTATATCATGCCCAAAAGCTTCAAAAACTTCAATTTTGTTAAATTAAAAAAAAAAAAAATTTACGACTATGGACTTCCTCTGGAGAGAACACCTAGGGTGAACCAAAAAATTCTACTTCAGTTTCAGACGCAGCATACCCAAAGCTTTAGAAACCAATGAGAAACCCTTTGGGATTTTTGGCTGTTGCACAGTGTTATTATAAATAAAAAATTTTAATCGGAAAATTCATGGTTTTGATTAATCGAAGACTATTCTCTGATTCGTTTTTTACTACAATTTTTTGATAATTGGGTTGTTCGATTAATTAATTAATGCTCATCGCTAGAAATCAATAGTTTCCATACATGTATTCTACATTAATTACATAGTTCTGAAGCGATTTGTATGGGACATACCAGGTGAAAAGTAACAGTACGATCAAAGCAATGGGATAGATTTTACAAATATAAATTTCTTATAACAAGTTAGATTTAACATAACATTTTTAATATCATAGCGTTACTTTTCTCATGGTATTACCCATATGAATACATACATTTTATTCTTGTTATGTCTGTTTCATATACATATACATTTAAGGCTCATTTACACGGCTCGGTTTTTGTCGTTCCACTGCTTTCCACCTTCAAATTCAAGGCGTAGATCGATCGAATTGCTATTTACAGGGTGGAACGACAAAAAATCGATCCGTGTAAATAAGCCTTTATAACCATTATCGTAACTATCATAATTTATGTATGTAAATGCAAATCCACAGCTAACACATCTACCGGGCGCATACAATCCATGTATGAAAAAGAAAGTTACTATTGTGAGTAAAATTGAGTTTCAATTGTGTTTATTTTTTGCAAATTGCTCGTACGAAAAAAATATTAAATACAAATAAATCATTGTAATTTTGTTATAGTAATTCTCACCGAATAGCACTTATACTATTTTAAATTATTATATAACATAACATTAATTAACAATTTTGTTAACACTTCGAAACGCATTAAGATCTACATATGTATTCTCACCAATGCACAAATGCTCTAGTTTTCATAATGCATTGAGTTAAAGGTAAATTTGTTTGCACAATTTCATAAATTATTACTAACATTTCAATTGTTTTAAATGCCTTTAATTTATAATTAAGTTTTAACCTTATATTTGGGTTCTACTTATAGAAATGAGTTTTTTTTTTTAATAATATTAAGCCATTAAAAATGATCCCGAAACAACCCCAAAAAGACACTTAAATGTTTCCAAAATGATACGAAATTGAACTCAAAACTCCCCCAAATGATCTCAAAATTACCCTAAAATGATCCCAAAATGCTCCAAAAATGATTCCAAAATGACACTAAAATAATACCGAAACGAACGCAAAAATACCCTCAAATGTTCCCAAAATGATCCCAAAATGACTCTAAAATTATACGAAAATGACCCCAAAATTTTCCCGAATCAATCCAATATTTAACCCAAAATTATCTCAAAATAGCCCAAAAATTATCACAAAGTGACCCATAAATGATCCCAAAATTATCCTCAAATAATCGAAATATGATCCCAAAGATACTCAATATCCTACTTGAAAATATTTTAGTTGGTATGTCGCCGAAAATATGTACTTTTTTGATACACATATTGGCAAATCTTGCTCCATTATTTAAAAAAATTGAGATAGGTGGTAACACTGTAAACCCCCAAGTGGCAACCCCAAGTGGATAGTCTTATACGGCTGATATATTAGCGCAAATTTTGAATTAACTCCGCTTTTGGTAGTTAACTTGAGCATAATCTTCATTATAAACTCCCAAAAATTAAGAAGATTTGAGCAGATATGATAACGATTTGACCGCTACTGTCATCGATAAATAAACAAAAATAGCAAGGACAACTACCAAAATTACGAGTTTACCGCTACTGGACACTAGAGTCAACAAAAAAGAGCGACATCTAGTTTTAAACCGCAAGTACTACAACCAAAGTCGAGTGCGCCGATTGTTAATCTTCAATTTGGTGTGGGTCAGGGTAAAATTTGGATCTGATTAAAGAAGATTTATTGGATGTAATCTCCGTGTGTGTATCCATAGCATTAGATATAATAATACTGTCTCTATGCCAAATTTCATCCCGATCGGTCCAGCGGTTCTCGAGATAGTACCGGATTTACAAATATAATGCGGTAAGGTGGAGACCCTAGTGGGCAACCCTACCTGAAAATATTTTAGTTGGTATGTCGCCGAAAATACGTTTCATATGATACCCATATTGCCCAACTTGTTCCATCATTTTAAAAAATTGAAATAGGTGGCAACCCTGTAAAACTCTCCAGGTGGCAACCCCCAAGTGAATAGTTTTATAATCAATCATACCATCTATATGGCAAATTTCATTCAATTCGGTGAAGCTGTTCCCGAGATAGTACCGGATATACAAATATGCTTCGGTAAGGTGGCAACCCTAGGTGACAACCCTACTTGAAAATATTTTAGTTGACATGTCGCTGAAAATACCTTTCATTTGATACCCCTATAGGCATATCTTACTACAAAATTTAAAAAAAATTTAGATAGGTGTCAACCCTGTAAACCGCCCCAGGTGGCAACCCCAAATGGATAGTCTTAGAATCAATCAAACTATACAAACATACAAATACAAATATACAAATATACAAGTTTAGCTCGTTTAAAGTTATAAGATAACCCAAGAAAGTAACGAATTTGAATGTCCAATGTCTGAATATAATAAAAATAGAAAACCTTTTTGGCGCCCAAAACGCCATAATCATTAGGGAATACATACAAAGAGAGGGTTTTGAAAAATCCATGATTCGAACAGGTGGCAACTCTTTTTATAAAAAATTATAACAAATTAGCCATTTTCAGCCCAAGAACTTTTCCATTACACCTAAAATTTAAGATATATGATTTTAGGGCGAATGAAACCTTTTTCAAGTCAAATTAAATTTTTTTCAAGCCACGTCATTTGACTCTCAAGCTAAGGGAGCATAATGAAATGCTAAACAAGCAGTACCTACTGAACTGCTGTAAACCACAGCATCCCGGTAGACAACTGCTTGAACTCATTCCGCCTCCTAGGACCATAAGGTCGCATCTACGTAAACATTTTGATGAGATCCGTCACTATATAACAACGCCGTTTGATCTACAGGTGCACAAACAGGCTTTGGGGCATATCCATACAACGTCTGTTGGCCATTACTCTGCGCTCTGTCCGCTAAACAATGTCTTACATGCCGCAACACCTGGCATTTCTGAAGAGGAGCGTCATCTTCCTCGAGAGACAAGGGTCACTCTGGCTCAATTACGCTCTGGATATTGTAGTAGGTTAAATTCCTACATATCTAGACTGAACCCTGATGTGCCGAATGTATGTCCGGCATGCGGCTCGTCCCCCCACAATACCAATCACTTATTTTCTTGCTCATTTGAGCCCACTCTTCTAACACCCATCTCTCTTTGGTCCAATCCTATTGAAACTGCTAGTTTCCTTGGACTCCCGTTAGAAGATATTGATGACAATTAGGTTAAGGAAAAATACGCGTTGGGCAGGACTACACATCGTTACAACAACAACAACAACAACAACAACTCTCAAGCTAGAGAATAGTAAATATAAGGTCATATTTAAATACCCACAATAACAATGTTCATAATCAAATATATTGAGATCGCCTGATCCAGCACTAACTAACTGCAAGAGACAGCAGAACGAAAATTTACACTGAAGGCACAACGCCGAAGTTAGTTTGTCACTAAACCCAAGGGGCTGTAGTCATAGTCAAAACTAAACATGATTTTAAGTTAGTTAAAGCATTTTTGACAGATAGCACATGTAAAGTTGTGTCAAAAAAAGCTTTAACTAACGTAAAATCATGTTTATCTTTGACTTTGACTACGGCCTAATATGACAACACAGAGCCAAAGGTACCTAATAAAATAGAACAAAAATGAGAAGGTATCTGTATAGTTTTTCTTCAAGAAAATGTGCTTCATATTATTGTAGAGACAGTCTTTTTAATGTTATTAAGAAGATTTCATTTTTAATATTTTAAATGAAAAATAAAATGATATTGCGCTCACCGAGAATCGAACTTACAATTTTCGGAATGATAAACCCAGCTGTTAACCATCAGGCCATCGCTCACTTTTGATTTCTAGCGTCTAATTACCGATAATGTTTCAAAGGAAAATCACATAAATATAATTGAGAAGATTTCTTTTTAACATTTCTAATTAGGAAAAAAAGAGAGAGAATCGAACTTACAATTTTTCGAATGCTAAACTCAGCTGCTAACCATCCGGCCATCGTATACTAATAATTGCCAGCGTCTAACTACCACGGCTGGTAACCGGTTCAGAACCGAACCAGTTTTTGAACCGAACCACAGAAATTTTTCAATCTTTGAACCGAACCACGAACCGAACCATTTTTTTTGGAGATGTATGAACCGAACCGAAAACCGCAAAAAAAAAATGGTTCGGTTCGGTTCAAAATTGGAACAAGTTATATGCCTAAAACATAAATTTCCCTGAAAATGGCAACAGTTGCACTTACTGGTATTTCGATTAAGTATCAAGTTTAGAAGGTTGAAAGGTAGAAGTATACGCAAGAAAAACACTTTTTTCACTTTTGTGCTTTTGTCAAAATGCGTTGAATTCCTGCCAACTGCATGCCATTTGACAGCGTAAAGATGAAAAGAGTTTTTCTTTATCTACTTTGGTTTTCTCATAAACAAAACAAAACATACAAAACTGAAAGTCCATGGCGTTGCCAGAGACTTTAATTATTCAACGTTTGACTACCCAGTGGGAAAAGAAAAGATAATGTTTCATTCGTGAAAAGATGCAAAAAAAAAAAATGTATGAAAAATCGTCTTACAACCATAATAGGTCCAACTCCCAAATTAAAAATAAAGTATGGGGTCGATACCCAGCCAGCAGAACAACGTACTTTTTACCGATCGTGTATTTTTCCATCCTTTTACGTATCCGAAAACGATCCGGAAACTATACTGATAAAAACTGTGTTCCCAAAAATATAACAGAATGTGGTCCTACGTGATACTCGGTACTGCATTTGGCGTTTACGCAGTATTACAAACCATGCGACAGCATATCAAACGAATATTAAATCAATTACCTGTCCAATGAGAATTTTTCAGCCTCAATAACTCTTGTTTTTGTTGTTTCCTCCAAAAAAGAAATAAGCCGTTATGTTCACTACGATAATATCTATCGACCCCCATACTTTATTTTTAATTTGGGAGTTGGAGCTATTCTGCATTTAAGCCGATTTTTCATACATCCTTTTATAAATGAAATCCCTACCAGAAACGCTTATATTTTTCACTAACACACTCACACCAAAAACTGACAACGCTGATAATCTATTTACAAAATACTAACTATTTTCACAACTGACTGTCATAATGACTGTCACAACTGACTATCAAAGAATTAATAATAAGTAACCCGACGGCTTTAGCTGCCGTTTATTTAGACCCTAGAATCAGATAAGGATTTAGCAAAAAACATTTGATTCAAGTTTTCGAACTAACATCTAAAATCCAATCTCCGGAAAGTTCGATGGAGTCTCCTCAATCTAAGATAAGCTCGGATGAGCTGGAATGCATTCTGGAACAATTAAATAAAAAGGAAACTTTACCAAATAGGAAAACTTTAGTGGACGTCATTAATTAAGACCATTTTCAACTTCAAAATTTATTTTATCGGACTTAAGGGCAAGTATAGACAACGACTTGTTAGAAGACATTCTTTTGATAAACTTAAATACTAAATAACCAAATGATGTATTTTTTTTAGCAAAATAATGTCTTCTAACAAGTCTTCGTCTATATATGTATGTTTCTTTACATAATAATAATTTTCAGTATTGTTTGCTATTATAACTTTTTGCCGATATATTAATAAATATTAACTATAAATGAATTTGATCTCAATAACAGCGTTTTATTTGTGACATTTCCAATTAATTTTTATTTTAGTAGGCTCTTATATATGTACATATTTTTTTTTTTTTAAATTTTTAAAATTTTTTTTTCAGTTTTTGGCTGGGTTGGTATAAGCCCTGAACCGGTTCACGAACCGGTTCAAGTTTTTTCAAGGTGGTTCGAACCACTGAACCGAACCAGCCAGTTTTTCGGAAGTGGTTCGAACCACTGAACCGAACCACAGCGATTTTGGAGTGGTTTTCCAACCCCGCTAACTACACCTTTGTACTAAATGTATAGTTTTTTTAATAAGAATTTCTTCTTAAAACCAAAGAGATTTCCCTATAGTTTTTTCTTCGTTTCCACCGTTGCGACTACCCCTTTGCCCAAAAACTGATCATGAAGACAATCTTCTTAATTTTATTAGACATTTTTGGCTCTGTGAAGCGATGAAGGAAAATCGTTCTAACAAACATCAAATAAACTTAAAGCTAATGCATTATTAAATATTATTTCATTGTTTGTTTGTATACGTATAACAGTAGTGTTTACTTGGTTTCCATCATACATATTATGTATATTATCATGCCCTCAAACTCCTTTTATTTATCATAATAATTTCCACCGCCTTAATATTCACACAACTTCTTCACTAAAATCTAAAAAAAAATCTAAATTTTGAAAGCCTCAAAAGTTATTGTTAGCTGAGGACTTGCCAAAGCATTTTGCATGTAACACATTGCAAATTCATTTATCATCAAATCGTAATCACGGATTTGTATATTAATTTTTAAAATATAAGTAGATATCGTATAGTCACACTTGTAAACATATTTCTTTCACCTGCACCAACGTCGATTTAATAATTGCAAAGTAAGCCCTCTGTAAACATTATTCGTGTATTTGATTACTGAAGAAGAACTCATTATACTGGAATTGAAGTTGTTATTAAATTTTTACTAAGACGAGATCGGTGCTACTTATGCTCCGTTATAGTCCGGTCAATATAGACATTTGAAACAACAAAAATTCCCAAAGAGCCAAATTTTTGCATACACCCTAGATTCACCTTCAGATAAAAAACCTCAAAAGTCTCCATCGATACCATGTGTGCTAAAAAAGTTTTTCGGGGTCAAAGGTCAAAATTTTAGGTTTTTGGGACTTTCCTCAAACTGGTTCCGAGATATTGCGATTGTAAAATTAGCTCTGGAAATTATATAAAAATATATGCCACGCATGGACTTTTCAGGATTTTTTTGAAAACTTTAGTATGCGTAGAAAAATTTTATTTTATAGATTATTTGTCACGAAGTTCCCCATCGACAAAAAAATGGTTACTTTTGTAAAACCAATAGTTCTCGAGATAGAGTCACCTTTTCTCCACGCATGATATAAAAAAATTCTACACCTTTTCCGACTGTATTTGAGAAACGGTCAAATGTATTTGAGAAATGGGTAAATAATTTGAGAAAAGGAAAATGTGTTTGAGAAACGGGCCAATCTATTTGGGATAAGGGTAAATGTATTAAACCCGTTTTAGAGAAAAGTTCTAAAAACCTGAAAATTTGACGTTTGGCCCCGAATAATTTTCTAGCACACATTGAATCGATGGGGACTTTTGAAGATTTCTTTCTCTAACTCTCTACCAAAATTTGGCTCTGTGGGAATTCTTGTTATTTAACCACTATTTTTTATGCCCATTTTAACCGGGCTATTTAATTGTAATTTGGCCATACATAGATCTCCTGATATCTGTATAGTAATAATAATGATTTTTTTATTAGAATCAAAAACTGCATACCCAGAGTTCTGAGTTCTTCTTTGACGATTATTAAAATAAACCACCATTCTTAGTGTTAAAAAAAATACATTTCGCAAAACATTTGTAGCCATTTTTGAATTTTTATTTAATTTTAGGCGATCGTCAGCTAATGCAATCACTCGTATTTGATGCCAGGGTGACAGAATGGTTTTCCAAGAATACAAGCTTCAATTCTAAAGATGATAAGGGGTAAGTTTTCTTAATTAAGTTTATTCTAGAAAAATATGTGTTGCTCTTGTCGAAGACGGTAAACAGAACCCTTTATAAGAAGCAACCACTGCTGGATTTGTGGATTTAATTGGCAAAGGCAAATATGCTGACTTACTGCACTTTCCAACGAAAGCCCATAGCCACATGTTTTTTAGAGATAGTCAAGAGACCTCGCCCCTGGTAGTGGACGTAGCATCACGGCCCGAAAATACGTGCGTAAAGAGTAAAGAATTAACACGCAACTTTATAGTTGTATAGAGTGCTCTCTGAAAACTGCTGTGAGCAAAACCTCTCGCTATGATCGAGCGAGTTCCTCTGATATGGAAAATGGGACTAAACCATATGTCACAAATTTTTCAATATCCCAATCTGGGTGCCACCTAAGGAATTTGTTCTCGGTTTTTGAACTACATCGTCGATGCCTGTGCAATACCACGTATCAAAAAGCAATCAAATTTTGCAGGAGAAAAAAAACTAATTTCCTTTTAATCCTATATATAATCTTGGAACTGAATTTTTGTGTCTAATTTTTAAAAGATGATATTTACCTGAATAACTAAGAATTGAACAAAAGTTGCAAGTATTTAGTTGTGTTTTTTGTGAAACTATTTTGTCTATAGACGGTTTTGCAAATAAATTTTCTGAAATTTACTAAGAGTCGGGTGGCAAATAAAATCAAGCTACACCCCTTACATTTGCCATAGCTTACCGATTTTTTTGTAATTTTTTGTTGTTATGTGAAATTTATTATTTGTATAGATGAAACTCGATGCCTGGAATGCTGGCTTACCAAATCTCATTTTTGCCACTTTCGTCAGTTGGGAGGTTTTGCATCTAGTAGATAGGTGGTATTGCATAGGCATCGGCGACGTATGTTCCGAGTTTGAAATCTCTAACTCATTGGAGTCATTATCTCTGCAACAGACACAGAAAAAGAGTAATTCATGTGCCCACCGTCCTTAATCCTAACAATGACAGTGGTCGGTACGGAGAGAACGCTCGCTATGTTAAGGCATTCATATTTTCCTCCCACGAAAGTAAATGCCGGCATGGTGCAAATTCCGAGTTTTTCCAAGTTAGCCTGTAAAGCTTAGTTATCGGCTTTCGAATTTGGGCATTCGTAATTTTCGTCTTCTAGTTTTTGGCATTAAAAAATTGGAAAAGGCAATATGTGGGCATGGTCTGCTTGCCTCTCTTATTCGAACTTCGAAAGCCCAAAGCTAAGTTGTTGGTTTGATCAAAAGCCCAGAAAAAACACACATTTGGCTGCGCTTTGTCATTCACTTTTTTATTTGCCTGCTAATATTTGTTTTTCCATTTTCACCATCACAAACGTAAGGGCGCTGTTTATAAATAGATTTTACAAAAATAAACTTTAGAGCCACCGCCACATACATATTTTTATGTATTTAATCTAAATTAAAATAATCCTTTAATGCTTTAAGCGGGCTACTCACCTGCCAAGAAATGTCAAACTCCATATGAAAAAACGCTCAAGAAATAGTCAAGAACTGTTTTCACACGTCAATGTTTCTTGAGCCAATATTCAGCTCATAAGAAAAAATACTACAATTTTCGATGGTTGGCAACGCCGGTTTACCTCAAGAAATAAATATGCTCATATATATTTCTTGAGGTAAACGTTCAGATTCACGGCAAAGATGAGTATATACTTCGCTACACATGTTTTTTACATTTATATAATAGTAATCTTCAATAAAATGAAAATACGTCAGAATTTCTTGACCAGGTATAAGAAATATATGCTCGTTTTTTTCTTGAGGCATTTCTTCGCAGGTGCGTAGCCCGCTTTAAGCATACATACATTATACTTAATATCTACACATTGACTTATTTCAAACATTTGTAAATGCATTGTTCCTTTCGAATTGCTATGTTTCTTTTTTTTTTTCCTATACACCACAAAAACACTTTTCTGCTCTCTTTTATACATTCCCTTTTCTGTTTTTCAAAAACTTCTTTTTTCATCATGTTAAACTTTTTTTTTGGTATTTAATGCAAAAAAAAATAATAATAATTAAAATAAATTAATTTTGTCTAGCACAAGTGCTTCAAGCCCAATCGCCGTTCTCATGGGTTTGTTGCCAAGGTAAAAACAAAAAAAAAAGGAACAATTTTTTTTGTTTTAATTCTTAAGTTTGATGGTTATACTTATAAAGAATTTGCCCTAATTATTTATATGGGTATTTCCATGTAAAATCTTCAGAAGTTATGGCAAAAAAAGCTAAGCAAGTTCAGAATTATTTTTTTCTTTTCTCCTCTTTTGTAAAGTTTATTTTTTTCAAAAATTTCAGATTCAACTGTAAATAAAAAAATCTTTGGCACTTTCAAAGAGAACAGTAAGGACCGTTTTCTAGTAAACTTCTAAAATTATCTGTGCCATAAACAAAAAATATGTATGTAAAAATTAGATATCTTTAAAAGTTTCTTAATTTTTTTTTTAATTTTTTATTCGAGTTCAATTGTTTTAACACAAAGTTACATTTTGAGGACCGGAACATTTTTCTGGAATGTAAAAACAAAAAAGTAAAAAAAAAAATTGCATTTCATTTTTTTTTTTAAATTCCACCAGCATGAAAATAATGTTTCGATACTCAAAATTACGTAATGATAAAAAGAAACTCCCACCCAAAATTCATTTAAATAGGAAGTGGTGGAATCCTATGATCTGACGATTTGACATGGAAAGATCCATGTTTGTTACTATTTATCTTTAGATATGTATATTTCTTTATTTCACTTTCTGGTTTGATGAGCTTTTATAAAACCCTTACATTGCCAATATTTGAATAAGTTTTATTTTCACAGAAATGAATTCAAGCAACGCTTCGGCATCACAGTGGCTTTTTTAGCAACGCACAGCGGTCTAACGAGATGGCAAGAGTTTCATTCGAATATGGCAGAGGAAGCTGGACATGGGTAAGATACATATGAAGTCTAGAGTTTTGCAAAACATCGATATAAAGCTGCCTTAGGTACTTAGTGGGACAATTGTCCGAAAATCTCAGAAACAAATTCACACAGATAATAACCCGCTTTGCTTGGCCTCTCTAACAATGAAATTTTTGCTGCGCTTGTGAGAGCGTTATGATCGCACTTGCAAGCAAGGACTCAACAACATACGCTGTTGCTTCAGTACTTGCTAGGGAGCTAAGAAGCAAAAAGAGAGAACATAATTTGGTTGGTGCGGTGACCGCTCTTTCACTAATACACCCTCACTTCCAATTATGCCGGGCCCTGATATAAAATCAATACTATCGATAGATAGCTTTACATTACCGCGTTCATCGATGAGTCACCATTAATAGTATTTAGGACCATTAATAGTATTTAAATTATGTTTACTTGTATCATAAGATAAGCAAAAATTGGTAAACAAAAATATCGTTGCCAGAGTCGTTTGTTATCTAGCAGTTAAAATATGAATTGGTCGCAAATTGATGCTGGTCCAACTAAATGCAAATTAATCTCTCTGGTCCAACCCTTTTGAAACTGGACGTTTTCTTGGACTCCCGTTAGAAGAGCTTAATGAAGATCTTCGGAATGATCATACACTCTAGGTAGGGCGAAGTATTGTTAACAACAACAACAACATCAATGCAAATTAATTATATTCCCCAAGTTAGTTGGTCTGGCAAATTCGTAAGAAAAGAACGGTTTACCGGTGTCGATTACCAAGGCAGCTAATATATTCAAGTTCCTTTCTTAAGTCTTTTGTTATTATCGCTACCGAGTTCGTTGCTTGTGTCTTTCGTTCTCTATCAATTAAAATACAAATTTGTTTATGCTGCAAATTGGTTGGCTTGCAATTGATATTGAACTTTGCTATGGATACACACACGCATAAATTCTCTTAGATCCAAATTTTACCCTGATACACACAACATTGAAGATTAACAACTTAAAGGATTACTTTGCTTTACCGCTGAGCTATGCCCACATTAAGTTTTTGTGGGTAAAATTCAATTACATTCAAACAAACAAAAAAAACAAAAACTAGACTCCTTTTTCATTTAAAACTTAAATCGAAACCAAGAGAAATTGAAATTCTTTTTAAACTTTTGGAAAGTTTAAAATATTCCGAAATTTTTTTTAAAAATTCGCTTAAACTTTAGACGGGTTTAAAATTTTGGCTCATTTTTTTAACCTTGTAACCAAAAACGACAAAAAAAACCAAAAATTACATTTTTCAAAACATATTTTTTCGCCGAAGGCCGAGGCCGAATAAAAAATACTAGCCGAATACCGAAACCTGGCCGAATATTCGGTCGGAAACTAGTATATAGCCTTCGACACAGCCGAAGACAGCTTTCCTTATTTGTTTTTATTTTATTTTTAAAACATTTTGGTTTCTAATTAAAACTTTTGCGTTTAAAATTCGGTTCAAAAGTAAATCATTTTCGATTCAAAATTATTAAAGTTTTTGGTCTAAAATTAAAACCTTTTCGGTCTACAATTTTTGTTTTGTTTTCTCTTATTTTTGATTTTTTGATAGCTGTTTCAAGATTGAAGTTTGCTACCGAATTTATGTGTGCGATGTAGCTCAGTGGTAGAGCAGCCTGGATGATGCTAAGAGTGTTGGTTCGAATCCCTGCCACCGAACAAAAAAAATTATTTTTTCTTTAATGAAATGTTAAGACATTTGTAAATTAAAAATTTGAACCGTTTTCATTTCACCAATTTTCTTGGTCTAGCTTAAATATAAAACCAAATTTGGTTTGTTCATATACGAAGGCATGTAGCCCAAGAATATTTAAAATTCAGGCTCAAATTTTTTGCCGTGTATCATTTATGAGCAATAAAAAAAAAATTAGTTGGTCTTTAAAACTTTTATACGAAGGTCAGCGATCATTAAATGCAGCTTTCTCAAATGGTCAGGGCTTTTATTTTTAATCTGAAAGGTTTTGCGCAAATTTTTGACATAAAATTTTCCTTTACTTTTATTTCATTTAGCGAAACATTTAGTGAGCAAAATAAACGAGCCATAGAGGAAATGTGGTACAGGCGTGCTGTAGATCAGCACTTCGTCCATGAAGATAGCTTTGTTTACTCGGTGCCATTCGATGCTGGAGGTATTACACGTACACCATTATTATTGATAACTATTAATGTGTATTTATAACAATAAAATATTTAAAATTACTTAGATCTACCAATTATTTCATAATTATTTTCAGATTATGCAGAAGAAATTACAGTGACCGCCAGCAATGCAATTTTTCATACCGAAGGCGGTAAATCCGCGCCAGCAGCTGTTGTAGGATTTCAATTTCATCATTCTGCATTAGAAAAACTATTTCGTAATATTACTGGAAAAGTAAGTTGGTTATAAGAAATTAAAGTTTAGCAAAGCTCCTGTTAGGCGATTTCTGTTGCATTTACGACGGCTGATAAGAAGAAAGCCCCAACTAAGCTAACAATTAAGGAGCACAGCGTGTTTTTTTTTTTGAAGTGCGACATCTCGCGGAATTTTTTTTTTTTTTTAGAAAACGCCGTGTCTGCCATAATAAGTTTTTTAAACCAGAACTATTGCCGAGATTGGCGGCCGCCGTGGTGTAGCGGTTAAGTGTTCGGCCTTCTACACCAAGTCGTGGCGGTTCGATGCCCGGCAAAAGTAGCATCAAAAATTATTTAGAAAAATAAATTTTCTAAACGGGGTCGCCCCTCACCAGTAGTTTGGCAAACTCTCCGGGTGTATTTCTGCCATGAGAAGCTTCTCAGCAAAAAAGTGCCGTTCAGAGTCGGCAAAAAACTGTAGGTCCCGCCACCTTGTAGGAAAAACTCAAAAGCAACACACCACAAGTTGGAAAAATAAGTTCACAAAAATCTCGTTAGAGATAGAACAATATCCTACTCAGCCTTCGACTAAATGTGTGGACGAAAGCGCTTTCCGACCACGCCCACTTTCGATATCGAAAATTTCGAAAATCACGTAAATTGACATAATTCGGTAAGGTAAATAGCTAAACCAGAATAAATATTTAGGTAAATCCTCTAGGGTTTATATAATGTTATCCCTTTCTGAAAACTAACGCTGGATATATAATGTTCGGTTCAGCCAAACTTAAACTTTCTTACATGTTAGTCAATAAAATTGCATTTTCTCTTTTCAAGGGCTGTACTGTGGATGATCATGACTGTTACGTTATTGACAATAACGGTTTTATTGTTATCGCTCCAAATCGTGAAGAGACAGGAAAGTTCTTTGGTGAAGTTAATGGTGGCGTTATGTTTCGTTTGGTTGAAGAGAAAGTATTCAAACGTGTCACTGTGTATGATTATCAAGCTGTTTGCTTTGAATCCGATGGTGATTATAATTCATCGAACAGCTTATTATCGGTGAGTTATACTAACGAAACAGGAAAAGTACACGGTTAAAAATTTGAACCTAAATCTTAAACTTTTTTGGACTACATATATGACCAAACCAAATTTGGATTCAAATTCAATCTAGACCAGTTTTCATGAAAATTGGCTAAATGAATCGGGTTTCAATTATAAACCAAAAATGTTTCAACAATTTTTAAAGATAAAATAAATTTTTTGTCCGTTGGCGGGAATTCGAACTAAGACTCCCCGCATCATTCCCGTCCGCTCTACCACTGAGCTATATCGCACACATAAATGTTGTTGGCAAAATTAAATCTTGAATAAGCTAAAAATAAATTTGAATTTTCAACCCCAAAAGTTTAAATTTTAAACCGAAAAGTTTTCAGAATAAAATAAAATTAAAAAAATATGGCACTTGGCAGGATTCGAAAACGCTCAGGAGTCACAGCCGACTGCTCTATCGCTGAGCTTTGCCGCACATTAAGTGTTTGTGGGCAAAATTCAATTACATTCAAACAAGCCAAAAATAAAAAATTTAGACGGCTTTTTCATCGAAACCAAAAGAAATTGAAAATCTTTGTTGGTATTTGGACGGTTTGAAATATTATACAAAAAAATTTTAAAAATTGATTAAACTTCATACGGGTTTAAAGTTTAGGTTCATTTTTTTAACCGTGTATATACGTAAGCACAGTTCTCTGAAATTTTGCATATAACCAATGTGCTAAATTTCAAGCTCTCCTACTCAAGCGTTGACAGATTTACTTAAAATTATTATATTGATACACACTACTGAAGGCATTGCTTAACACACTATTTTGTTTCTCTACTTCTTACAGCCCATCTTTCACTTGCTACGCGCACTCAAATGGCTGATCCATACGGTGTTGTGGTATATTGTGCAATTTACGAATGCTGCCGTAGCCGAATTTATCGAAGTTTATAACGACGATGATATGAACGACTATCCGGGCAGTTCAAAAAGTACCGATTGGTTGCGAATGGTAACGTTGCATCGTACACGTCTAAAATCGTGCGATATGCAACGTGAATTATATTTAATGTATAATGAAAAGGATAATGTTGTTTACAATATGACAGCTCACGCATGTGAACGGCCATTTGTGGTGTTACCAATACCGAATAGTAATATGATTTTAGTTGTGATCGATCGACGATGTCGACGTGATCAATCAATACAATTAAGCGTTAATCCAATGGATATTATTTATCCGCTGGATAAAAATCAAACATTTGCTTGTTATAAAAATGATAGAGAATTTTCGAGAGTACGTCCGGTTAGCTGCATAAATAAGCACATAAATGTGAGTATGCAATTTTTTTTTTGTATTTGTGAGAAAAATCTACAGATTAAGGGATAGGGATATCGAGAGGGAGAGGAAGAGAGGGAGGACAATTGGGAAGAAGCAGTGAGAGGGAGATGATTAGCGAGGGTGGAAATAAATAATAATGAGGGAGAGGGAAAGATAGAAAGGGATATAGAGAGCGAGAGGCAGAGGGAGAAATGGATAGGAGGAACGAAGGGGAGAGGAAACAGAAGAAGAGAGAGGAGTGTGGATCGACTTTTGAAGTTTTCTCCCTGCTCTCTAAGCTCTCCAAAATATGACGGAGTTTTTGTTATATCAAATATTTAAATGTTATGCATAGAGAAAAGTTAACTCTAGCTCAAGAGCCATAGACTTTACAAAAATTACTAATTAGGGAACTTTGTGACAAACAAAAGAGGGAAGAAAATTTTCTATACATACTAACTTTTTCGAATAAAATCCTGAAAAGTTCATACTTGGCATATCAAGAATACAGTTAGTTTTACAATCGTTATACCTGAGAACTGCTTTCTATCCAACTACTTTACAACTAGTTTGTGCACCAAGTCCAACTATTCAGTCGTTGGTCTTTTTTCCATATAAGCAATTGGTATTTTTTACGTGGTGGTAGCCTACGAGATGTTAATTGTCAGACTTCGACCAGAACATACCAGTCATCTACTAGTCATGAAATACTAGAATTATACTGGTTGTAAAATACCAGTTTCATACTAGTTCAACCTGGACTAGTATGATTTTAATAAAATGTACTCATACTAGTTTAAAAAGTCACTTGGACTAGTATGAAATTTAGTGGTCCCCATACCTGTTAAATCTGGACTAGTATGATTTCAAACAAAAATAAGTAGTCGCATTATTTTCATGACTTAAGCGGGCTACTCACCTGCCAGGAAATGTCAAATTCCATATAAAAAAAAACGCTCAAGAAACGGTCAAGAAATGTTTTCACACGTCATACCGACGTGCCATACGAAAACTAACACTTTTAAAATTTTCTGCGAAAACTAACACTTTTCAAATTCTGTAAGAAGACTAACACTTTTATTTTGTGTCTGACGAAAAATAACACTTTTAATTTGTGTCTGACGAAAACTAACACTTTTGGCTAGTACATATTCTTCAGAGAAACCCTGAAAGTGTTACTTTTCGTCAGACACAAAATAAAAGTGTTAGTTTTCGTCAGACACAAAATAAAAGTGTTAGTTTTCTTCAGACACAAAATTTTTGGTGTTAGTTTTCGTATGGCACGGCGATACTTTCTTGAGCCAATACTCAGCTCATAAGAAAAAATACAGCTCTTTTCGATAGTTGGCAACGCCGGTTTACCTCAATAAATAAATAAGCTCGTATATATTTCTTAAGGTAAACGTGCAGATCCACAGCAAAGGTGAGTACATATTGCGCTACACATGTTTTATACATTTTTATAATAGTAATTTGCAAAAAAATGGAAAATATGGTAAACGTTAAAATTTCTGCAACCAATCACAAGAAATATATGTTCGTTTTTTTTTTTTTGAGGCATTTCTTGGCAGGTGGGTAGCCCGCTTTATCCTGTATTTTATCATTTGCCTTCATTTTCAAGTTTATTCTGTTAGTAAGCAGCGACTATTTGTATTAACCCAAACACGAAAAGCATCTTTGAATTATAAGAGAAAAAAGAAGCAAAGGAAACATTTCCAAAAATCATTCGCTTTTTATTTTTCTTATAATTAACAGATGCTTTTTCGTATTGGGATAAATATGTACAAATGCATTGCGTTAACAAGAAAGAGAGTTTGCTACCTAGGTGTGGTCACTAACAATCCTTTCGTGATATGAAATAAAAAACCTGAGGATGAGGTAAAATTAACTAGTCCCCATACTAGTCCAAAAAGGACTAGTATGAAATATACTAGTCCAAGCATTGAACCTAGATTGGTATGATTTCAACCAGAATTTTCATGACTTACCCTTTATTTTATCATTTGCCTTTATTTTCATGTTTATTCTTAAGAAAGCAGCGAATATTTGTATTTTCCATATCACAAAAAGCATCTGTGAATTATAAGAGAAAAAAAGAAAACGAAACGAATAAATTTTGTATTTCTCAACTGGTATGATTTCATCCAGAAAAATTTAGTTGTATACCAGTATGTAATGGATATTTCCTGACTAGTATGATTTCTGCCACAAAATTATAGTTGTATACTAGTATTTTTCTGATTAGTTTGAGGTTTCGCTGCAGGGATGGGATTTTTTTGATTGGTATGATTTCGACCAGAAAATTCAAGTTGTAACTAGTATGGAATGGAAATTGCCCGACTAGTATGAGTTCTGCCAGAAAATCATAGTTGTATACTAGTATTTTTTCACTAGTTTGACTTTTGCTGCAGGGTTACTCTCACAGAAAAAAAAATTTTAGAGTGGTCTACAACTTGGTGTAGGATAACTTAAAAAAGAAAACTTACCGTTTTCGGTATAAATTAAAACAAAAACTACCAATTTTGACCTTTGACCCCTAATAGCTTTATAGCACTAATGGGATCGAAGGGGACTTTTGTAGTTTATCCTTCTCATGAATTTGAATGTGCCGAACTTTTTGTTATTTAACCACTATTTTTAAGTCTTATTTTGACTGGACTATAATTATTGAATTTTCTTTCAACAGGAAAGTTCAATTGAATTATGTGGCAACGCTGGCAGTATTTTCGTCAACATATTTTTGATGTTACTTGGACTTTTACTAAGTAGATATCTGTAGCAAATAACGATTTTAAATTAAAACCAAAGAAATAATTAAAATAACTTCATCTGCTTAATTTTACTTTAAGTAAATACTAGTACTAATTAATAATTTTATACGCATTTGTAAGTATTTCATAGTAGCTAATTAAAAAAAAAAATACTAAATAAATACGGATGTGTGTATATATATTTTAAGATGGTTCTTTAAGAGTAGAATTTGCGCTTTCACTACTAAAAGTGATTTTCTGAAGCTAGCAAATTTCAATAAAGCTTGTTACATATTTAAAATATTTAGAAAAAAATTAATTAAGCTAATTGAAAAAAAGTTATAATTAAAATTAACAATTAGCTTACTAATTTGTAAAGACGTATTTGTAATATATTACTAATATTTAGAATCTTTTAAAATGTATAAACAAAATTTAAGGTGCGAGTTATAGAATTTTACAAATGTTGCTTACTTACGTTAGCGGTTTGAAAGCAAATATGTATGTATGTATGTATGCGTTAAATACTTATGTATAACTTTTACTCTACGAAATGACTTTGTTTAATAATAATTATTAATTATTTAGCATTGAAACATAGTTTTTAAAGACTTTTGGCGAAAAAGTCGATTTAAGTAAATTTTTAATAAAAATAAATAGCAAAATAAAAATAGAAAATATAATAAATAATTACTAGATAATTATACTGTATAAATCCTCTACAAATACAATGAAAATATAAAAATAAATGAATCGGTAAATATTTCTAGACAGTATAGCGGAGTTCAGGTTTATGTGCAGTAAGTATAACTTCGACACCACTCCCCAAAACTTTCGGGGAAATCTTAGTGCTGAGTGCTATGAAATTTCACTACAAATTAATTTTTATTGATAAGCTTTTTTCGCTTTTCATTATTACACAAATTTTACTTCACTGAAACTATTCTTACGTTAACACAAAAATCAAAAATAAATGACACTAAAAACAAAATTCTGTTTTTAATGCTTCTTGTTGCCACTATCGTGCACAATGGGAAACGTGAGCTATCTAGGATCGCGACAGAAAGTGGGGAAGCACAGACGGGGCCACACTAGTATACTTGGTTTAAGGGCTCACCGAGGTGTTTTTCACAGCGTCTGTTCACCATAACGCGCTACTTCAAGCAGGGGCTTTCATGGAGGAAGTGGCTTGCTGTATACTTAAAGAATATTTATATACACAAATCCTCTGATGAGAACTCTCCTTGATGTTGGCGGTGCCATGACAAAATCCCAAGCAAAAAAAAAATTTTTTTGGGATCGCCTTCAAATATCTTTAATCCTAGGGGTGGACTGGAAAAACTTTTTTTTTTGTATTGGGAGCGATCCGGGCTAAGGAGCACTGCCTCGAACAAGAATGACACTGCCTGCAGAGATACGCCGCAAACAGTAGTAGTGCTATCGTGAGGAAAGAGAGACATCTTTTTAGAAAAAAGAAACGCAATACCAACACCTCCGTCAGAATTTGGAAGGACCTCTCTGAGTTATTCCAAACCAAACGAAGCTGCAGACAGGGCGAGTCTCTTTTATGCGATTTCTTTAATCTGATGATGTAGAAGATAGTTCGAACAGCAGAGCTAAACCGCAGTGGTACAGTTATTACAAGAGCGTGCAATGGATGGCGTATGTAGGTGATATTGATATCTTTGCCCTTAACAACCGTGCCGTAAGTTCTACCCACTCTGGACTTTATAAAGAGGCGAAACAATTGGATATTGAGGTGAACATAGTATTTACTTTCATCATCATCAAAGATCACACTCTATTATAAGTCTCTGATCATAGTTATCATGAAGTATGGAATCATACTCAGTGGCGAGAGAAGATTAGATGGTGCTTGCAATAATTGAAAGAAAACTTCTTTAGCAGATGTATAGTCCATCCTCGCCTAGGCTGTTAAGCGCCAATAAATTATGATGATAGATCCTCTCAGTGGGCACAATGAAATGCTAAACAAGCAGTACCTGTTGAACTGTTGCAAACCACAACATCCCAACAGACTACTGCTTGAGTATGAGCCACCTCCTAGGACCGTAAGGGCACATCTACGTGAGCATTTTGATGAGATCCGGCACCTCACACTTTCGCCGTTTGATCCAAAGGTACATACGCAGGCCCTGAAGCACATCCATGACACGTCCGTTGCGTCTTATGTCTCGCTCTGTCCACTGAACGCCGTTTTGCACGCCAAACCACCTCGCGTCGCGGCTGAGGAGCGTCATCTTCCTCGAGAGACAAGGGTCACTCTGGCTCAATTACGCTCTGGATACTGTAGCAGGTTAAACTCCTACTTATCCAGACTAGACCTTGACGTGCCGAATGAATGTCCGGCATGCGGCTCGTCACCCCATAATACCAACCATTTATTTATCTGCTCTTCGGAGCCCACTCTTCTAACACCCATCTCCCTCTGGTCCAACCCTGTTGAAACTGCAAGTTTCCTAGGACTCCCGTTAGAAGAAATTGATGACAATTTAGGTTAAGGAAAAGTACACGCTGGGCAGGGCTACACTTCGTTACAACAACAACAACAACAACGACATATGATGGATATATGGTAATGTTCTACAACCAAACCTTATCCTAAGTACGATACTACTCTTCTTCTTAACTCTCTCATACAAAAATATCCATAATACAACGCATTGGTTTTATATTTCTTTCATACATATGGAATTTATTTAACGTTTAAATGCATAATTATACAAACAAATGTATGTTGGAATATAAGTAAAATCGATGTACCGAATATTGAATTCGCATGCTACTTTTTAAATACTCCCGATTATCTTATGGTTGAAGTATGTGTAAATGGTAATTTGTATATATATAGATTTATATATATATGAGTACAACATTATGTAAGTATGTATGTAGTTTTAGTAGGAATATACATATGTAGGTATTATGTATGTAGGATTAAGTACAAATTACAAAGCTTCTATATAGTAATATGCAAATAGGAAATGTATATTTTAATGTCGAATGTTGTAAATCTTTATAAATTATTTAGATGTAAATTGAAAATACATAATAATGTGAGTTTTCTCTTCCCCTTGGATTATCCCAAAATACTTAGCAAATAGACTCGAGCAGGTTGTACAAAGTTTTACAAGGGAAAAAGATTGCCTCTAATAAAATACTTTTAAAATATTGCATACATGATGAAGTAGTAAATATAAAAGTATGTATGTATAACAAAATAGATAAACATTTTTCATAATATATGTATGCATGTCGATATAAACATTAGAGCGTATCGCCAAAAAAAGTATAAAATTTTCCCCCTGTTTCGAATGTTTACTTGTTGGTGATTTCAAAACTGGAAAATAAAATTTCGCCCTGTAAAAACAGCGAAATTGGTTTTTTGCTTATAACATTTCTATTTGGTCTTTGATTTCAACGAGCAATTTATTGTTTTATAGGTTTTAACCCGTATCATATTTCGTCCATATAAGCCATTAACTTGCGACACCAAGTTTAGTTTTTATTCAAAATTATTTAAGACCAACACCCTGTATTAAAAAGAAATTTAATAAAATAAATATAGCCCTAGATTTTCTATGCCATTCTCAAAATCCTGAGCGATTTGTTCACGTAGTAAGTGATTATTGTACAGAAGTTACCGACGTGGAACGTCTAGGTTATATATTCGCTAAACTAAGTAGCCGAGAACGTTGCAGCAAATTAAGAGTCGAGAAAAGATTTTGCATAAATGCATTACAATTATTTCCTCATTATATGCAGGTAAATATTTTTTTCTTAGTTTTCAGGAAACAATTAATGTATCACTTTTGAAAATCGAACGTAAAATATAGAAATTCTATAAAAAAACAATATCGCTGTTTTTACAGGGTGAGAAAAAAATTGAAATTTTTTTTGAAAGCCCCATAAGGTAAGTGTTCAAACGGGGAGGGACATTTTCAACTTTTTTTCCTCCTTACACCGTGATACGCTCTAATAAATATACAGCACATATAGGTTAAAATGTACATACCATACGAATATGAAGAATTTTGTTATTTAATTGGATATTCGAATATGGAATACTCTTATCTTAATACTACTTTTAAAGATCAGACATTGATTTTTTATATAACGTTTTATTGATTATTTAAATTCCTTCGTCACTGTTATCTTCTGTTTCATCGTCCAGTAATAAACTCGTTGAACCGTAATTACGGAGTCTGTGAATGGGAAATATAAAAGATTTCATTTCAGCATCAAGGCAAATAAACAATATTTTTTCAGTTGCAGTTGGAATGATTTTGTTATAAAAAAAGAAAAATAAGGTCATGATGTGGAAAAAACATGAAAGCTATGTACATAAGGATTCCGCAACGAAAACAGACCTCAAAAGATAAATCTAAGAATAAGAGCATTTAAATGAGAAAAAATTTAATTAGCAAAAATAAGATAAAATAAAGCAAAAAATAAATCAAATTGAAATTAAATAAGAAAAACCGCGAGTAGCATAGTGTACGTGATAGATGTTAGCTTATTAGGTAATATATATAAATATAAAAGTGTTTTTCAAAGTTTGTATAATATTACTTGCCAAAAATCCAAGCTTTCCAAAATGTATTTCCATAACATATCGACAACTAACCGCAAAAATAGCAAAACGGTGAACGGTGACTTAAGCCCGTTTGGCGGTTAAGGTTCGATATACCGACCAATATTTTATGTTTTAAATTTGAATGTATGTTATAAGTTTGTCGTCATTAATTTGAAAATTATTCACAAATGGTCAAGAATCCACCAAATTTTCAAAGATTTTCAAATTAATGACCACAAAATTATAATATACATAGTACATATGGATCGCAGGACACAGCGAAAAAGCCACCCTGTGAAAATAAGCTGACAGGTGTCAGTAAATGATTGCAGGGTGCCCTGCGGATTAGGGGTTTAGAATATGCCCGAGGTAGGCATACCGGTCGTAAGAGTCGACTAATATGCACATGGGTAAAGACATGCTAACTCGATGCTTGATCTACGGATATGATGCCTCTCACCTCTCATTACCTATCTTCTCCTTCCTCATGGATGGAGGGATGACATGACCTAGAAGGTTCCACTGGTCATACCAAATTGCTACCACGACAGTCGGACAGTACCGCAAGGGAGTACCGCAGCGTACCGGGTTCTTATCCGGCCAAGGACTGTCAATTTCGGCATCACTCCCCAAAACCTTCGGGGAGTGTTTTTGCTGTTAACAACAACAACAAACAGGGTGCACCAAAACCCTTGACACTGCTAGTATAAATAGCGACCAGTAGTTGTCGCTCTAGTTGTCGATAAGGTAAGAATAACAAAAAACCAATAAAATTAATACATATACAAGTGGTACACACTGTGGGTTTAGAAATTCCTAATCTCCTTGCTTCGTGGTTCGATGACCAACAATAGGTGATGAAAAATTTTTTAACACAAAACCATTTGATAAGTGCCCTTGATCAAGGCCGAAAATACGTAATCATGGTAGCTTGTAATTGCTGTTGCGTTTCAAGATAATAATAAAACACAGAATAATTTAAGAAAAATACTCATAAACCGTCAAAAGTCCACCAAATTTTAAAGAAAAAAATGTTTTAAATTTATTTAGATAATTACTACCCATATTTTGGATTATTAAAAATCAGATAGGTGGTCGATATACGAAGGAATAAATAACCCAACAAACACAGTCTCTAACGTTAGAGAAATGCTCGTCTTTACGTTAGATAACGAGGGTAACTCTCTATTTTTTCAAAGTGATTTTTCTCATAGTTTTTGAAACTTGTTTAAAAAAACCTTCACATATTCCTAAATTGTAGGCTTTGAAGTTTCCAAAACGGTAAGCCGTGTGCGGTTATCCCATCTATTAAAATAATTACAGCCATTTAAAAATGACTGAGTTTTATACTATTGCACACACACAGTAACACATACAAAATCTATTAAATTTTAAATGGTTGTAATTATTTTAATAGTTAAGATTAGCGCATACATCAAAAATGTCCAAAATTATGAGAAAAATCACTTTGAAAAAAATCCCATTTTTCCCCATACAAAATGTGTGGGAAAGGGCGAACAAAATAGCCACCACTAAGGATTAAGTTACAGCGCTTATTTTCTCATCAATACCTAACTTTTCAGGGTTACCCCCTGATAAATTTTTTTTTTTTGGTAATTCACCCTAATCTACAAGGTACGTGCCAATTTGATCCGAATCGCTTCAGGCGTTCCCGAGGTAGTAGTGGATATACAAAAGAATTGATTTTAAATCAATTTCTTATTAAAATTTCACTCTCTATAAAAATATTGCATCGCTGCCAAAGAAATTAACTTAAAATATATATAAAAAATTGAAAAAAAAAACAAAGATAAAATGAAAAAAAAATGTTTAAATTAAAAAAAAAAAGTTAAATTAAATTAAATAAAGCGAAAAAATGAATATGTACTTACAAGCATCCGGTGCTAGCCTAAAGTTAGTATACCATTTTATTTTTATTATTTATTAAATTATTAAAACCCATTAAAAGAAGCATCACAAAACACGGACAAAAACGATAATTTTTCAAAAATACTCATGCCTTTTAACTTACCTCGTCGTCGGACACTTTGAGACCATCTAAGTTAATACTGTTTCTTGAATAACTACCACCTGCAACACCACTTCCACCAGTATTAGCAGCATCCTTACGGCTATATTGGCCAGTGCTAGTAGCACTAACAGCACCTCCATCAGCCACACCTACTACACCAACACTACTACCGCCAGACGTCGAGGAATGCGAATTATCATCATTATATAATTGACGATTTATGTCATCTTTATTCAGCATATTGTTGGTGTTTGAATTCGAAGTTGTTGTTGTATTCGAATTCAAACTAGCACTACCACTACCACTGCCACTACCATTATTACCATTACCACAATTAAGGCCTAAGCCAGAGTTATTTGAATTTTTCAATGGTAATGCCAGATTGGAGCGATTACCACCAGTATGGTGTTGTTGTTGGTGTTGCGAGGCAGTAAATCTACCCGATGATCTTTCACGTTGCTCGCGCTGGTGGTGATGATGTTGGTGTTGTAAATGTGTTGGATTATCAAATTTCTGTTTGGCACGTTCAAATTCAAGATTACGCGATTTCGATTCAAATATATTCTCTTCCAAATGTGATGGTTTGGCATCATAGAATGCGCTAGTTTGTTGCATTAGCGTACGTTCTGTGTGGCTGGCACGTTTCGGTATGGCTGCTTCATTGATAGCGCCACCATTTTGTAAGCTAGTAGCCGCATTGTGACTATGGCGACTACCAGCTGGTTGATCATCGAAAATTTGGCGTAAATCATTGATATTCGGTAAACATTCGCTTGGAATTTCTACAGCGATCTTATTTCGTAATTGTACACCGCCGATAGTACGCATTGGTGGACTGGGTGCACGTCTTATATGATTTTTATTTGTATTTATACACGAGGGGTAGGGCAGGTGCGTGTTAATCACATATGTATGTTAGTAGTTATGTACGTTATTTTTAGATTTATAAAATTAATGTCCGATATAAAAGGCAGCATATCAAAATGTTAAGAAGTTGAAAATATTGCAGATATTTTAGAGAAATGAGAGTACATATATGAAGCAATATACCATAGAAACCAGGAAAAAAGTTCGCCGTACACCTTTGTATTTAAAATATTTTTGCTAGGCTGCTCGTAAAAGAAACTAAGTTTTCATTATATTCCGAGATTTAACCGATATGGAAGGTAGAGGCAACGTGGCTGGCATTGTTCCAGAATTCCGTGTCATGGAACATGTGTGAAAAGACGGCACAAATGATTGGCATACATGGTAAATAGCTTTATCCTGAATAAGTACCTAAACTGTTAATATATTATTGTAATTTTACGATGATAATCGTAGACAACTTTATTTACTTTAATGTCTAAATTTACACAATACAGCTTTTTATTGAATTCTAACCAGGAAGATGGGTAACTCTCTCTCTTTTTTGAATAATTGGAACGCGTGCGGTGTCTTTAGAGCGTGAAAATCTAGATGGTAATTTCTATAAATTGGTAATGTAGTTTCACAAACCTGTTACACACTTTCACATCTATATCTATACTATCTATCGACGTGCCATACGAAAACTAACACTAGAAATTTTGTGTCTGACGAAAACTAACACTTTCATTTTGTGCCTGACGAAAAGTAACACTTTCATTTTTTCTCTGAAGAAAATGTACTACATAAAAGTGTTAGTTTTTATCAGACAAAAATTGAAAGTGTTAGTTTTCGTCAGACTCGAAATAAAAGTGTTAGTTTTCTTACAGAATTTGAAAAGTGTTAGTTTTCGTAAAAAAATTAAAAAGTATTACTTTTCGTATGGCACGTCGATATATAAAATTCTAGCTCGAAAATTTGTAAAAGTGGATCGGCTGACTGGCCCGGTTTTTTTCATTCAAATTTTAAAATATCATAATCCGGAAACAATGAAACCTGATTGTAGGGACAGGCATCGGGTTAGAGATAAGGATAGGGATTCAGATATATAGATATAGGAAAGCTAAAGAAACATGCAGGGAAATAAATTTGTGGCAGGACAACGTCTGTCGGGTCAGACAGTATTCTTATAAAAAATAAATAAAAAAAACAATAAGGGCGATTTTCACGACTATTCGTCAGCTTTAAAGCTTACTATAAATTTATAGGCCAGTTCATCCTCCTGTTAAAACAAAAGGAAAGTGAACTTTGACGTTAACAGGCAGTCGAGAAATCCGCGCTAAGAATATCTTTTTGACTTTTATATTTAAACGATCACAAGCATACAGACGGACAGAAAGACAGGCAGACAAAAATTCAACTTTCGCAACAGATTGTTTAAACCGTCTAGGCGGTTAAGCGTCATTGAATGACGCAAGCCAAGATTAGATTAGATTAAACATTTCTAGTGGTAAATTATTCCTTTTTCAACTTTTTTTCAGAAAGTAAACAGAAATTATTATAATTTCAAGCAACAGAAAAAACTTAAGTGTATGTATATGATGTATTGTATCGTCGCTCTGCACGGAATACCGCGTATTTGCAAAAGGCATTATACCAAAACTTCCTAAATCGAGATTTCGTTACCCTGACTAGGACTAACGGTCTTAATGTATTTACATCAAAGTTCCGCCGTTTTTATCAAGAAAACCCCAAATAAACATATAACATAACGTTTGTGGAACCTATTTTCTTTGAAATAAATAATGCCCATAAAAACCACGTATTTTTGAAAAAGTTACGCCATATTGCTTTTTGCAAATACGCGGTATTGAGCGCCGAGCAACGATAATCAATTATATCCAAACGGATACGATAGGACTAATACCCTTAATATCTGGGCTTGTAGGGTAGAGGAGAACTCTTACTAGAGACCAAAAAATCTGCACAGATGGTACAAGTTAGTTAGAAGAACTTGCGGTAGGGTCTTCTCCAATCACCTACATATCTTTAGATGTAGATATTGTTTTGGCTCTTAGAGTCGGTTTAAATAACCGATTGTTGTGATCTTCTAACTACTAATGGCGGCGATATACCAACAGGTTATTATAGCCTCTAACGAGATTTTTGCTGAGCTTCTCTTCAAACTTGTAGTGTGCTGCTTTGATTTTTTTCCAACAAGTTGACAGGACCTACAGTTTTTTGCCGACTCCGAACGGCACTTGCAAAGCAAATGAGTTTTTCCTGAGAAGCTTTTCATGGCAGAAATACACCCGGAGGGTTTGCCCAACTACTGCCAAGGGGCGACCCGTTAAGAAAAATTACTTTTCTAAATAATTTTTGATGTTACTTTTGCCCGGCATTGTTCCGCCACGATGCTATACTGTGGGGAATTTCGTTATTCACATATTGGAGCCCATGAAACGTCTTACATTTAACTATATTTTTCATTTTGTCGTTTGCACCCTGTGTACTAAAATTCTAGGCAGTGTTTCTGGAATCGGGGATTTCTACCTTTTTTAGGGATAGGGGTAAAGGGATTTTTTGTGGATTTTCCGAAATCAGGACAAAAAGCGAAATAAAAATTCTAATAATTTTTACATACTGTATAACTAGTAGATATTTGTTTTTTAAATTCATCAAAGAAGTTCCATTAGTTGGTAAATATCAAAATCCGAAACACGTCTTTTGATACCTCCCCCCACATTTTTTGATGTGTTTTAGCGCTGTCGTTAACAGCTACCCTTAAAAAAATGTTGAATACTGTTTTGTAGCGGGGATAAATTTAGTGGAACTTATAAACAATGAATAATTTGGAAAGCTCCTTGCTATAGTCAAAATAAAGTTTTTTTTTAAACTGCCCAACGTTGGTGGTTTAACCACTGGTCAGATATCAGAAGGCCACCTACCAACAATTTATGTAGAAAAAAATTCAGCAAATCCATAGTTACCCTGCAGCGAAACCTCGAACTAGTTAGAACAAGTACGGAAGTCTAAGTTCGGATTTTCAAAATATTCCATTTCGGAAGTGGGTGTGGTTGGGAAGCGATTTCGTCCTATCACATCAGGTATACTTCATATTATGTTAGTATACCTTGTACTAATTTCATCGTTATACCGTAATCATTTTAAAAGTTATGACACGCCAAATTTTCAAAAATGCGTGGCTCCGCCCACTATAAAAAATGTATGGAAAAATCATAAGACCAGGGGGATTCACTTATAAAATTATATCATTTTAGAATTTTCAGCCACCGAGATATATCAATTTATATGATTTTCGAAATTTTCGATATCAAAAAGGGGGCGTGGTTATCCGATTTCGACATTTTAAATAGCAACCTACCTTGGCCAGAAAGTAACCTGTGTATAGAATTTCGTGCAAATATCTAAATTTTTACTCAATTTATCGTGTACACAGACAGACTCCTCTTTTCAACCTAAGAACTTTCATATATGGAACTCTATATCTATCTCGATTATTTTGTGCCGTTACATAGTACCGTTATGTTGACAAAATTATAATACTCTTGTACTAGTACTAGTACGCTGGGTATAAAAATACTAGTATACAACTATAATTTTCTGGCAGGAAATATCCATCTCATACTAGTATACAAGTAGAATTTTCTGGCTGAAGTCATACGGGCCAGGAAATATCCTTTTCATACTAGCATTAGAATTTTCTGGCTGAACCCATACTAGTCAGAAAATATCCACTCCATGCTAGTATTTGACTAGAATTTTCTGGATGAAATCATACCAGTTAAAAAATACAAAACTCATTCGTTTCATTTGCTTCTTTTTTCTCTTATGATTCACATGCTTTTTCGCAAGGACTGAAACCGGAACTGAAACCGTAACCTTAACCGATTAAAACCGATTAGTTTTTGAAAACCGAAACCGTAACCGTTATTTCGATCTGGAAAAGAACGAAACCGAAACCGTTTCAAAAGCCGGAACCGGTTCCAAAGGGTTTTGATATGTTTTAGTGATTTACTTCTTTTAGTGTGCACATAGGTATTTTCTTTTATAAAAAGGTACCCTGAAAAATTTTCATGGAAGATTATCGAGCAAGGTTAAAAAAGACACGTTTTGACATCAGTATCGAAATTCTAAAGGAAGAAATTTGACTACAGTTGAATGAAGCCATCGAATAAAATTTACGAGATCTGATAAAAAATATTATGAAAATTCAGACCTATTTTGAAGCTACATACTTGAGTTTTTTGTGGTCGTGTTTTTATTTGGAAACCGAAACCGGAACGAAACCGAAACCGAAATAAATGTTGAGGAACGAAACCGGAACCGAAACCGAAACATATTACAAAACCGGAACCGAAACCGAAACATATTACAAAACCGGAACCGAAACCGAAACATGTTACAAAACCGAAACCGAAACCGAAGGCAAATGATAAAATAAAGTCATGCAAATTCATGAAAATTCTGGTTGAAATCATACTAGTCCAGGTTCAATACTTTTTGGACTAGTATGGGACTAGTATATTTCATACTAGTACTAGTATGGGGACTAGTTCATTTTATGGAAATCATACTAGTACAGGTTGAACTAGTATGGGACTGGAATTTTACAGCTAGTATAATTCTAGTATATCAGGACTAGTAGATATACCAGCCATCTGGTCGACATCAACACGTAAATAATACCAGTTGCTTATATGGAAAAAAGACAAAACACTGACTAGTTGGGCCCGGTGCACCAACTAGTTTTAAAGCAGTTTTCAACTAGTTGCTTTCGCTGCAGGGTAACTGTGAAACTTAAGTTAACCTGTCACTATGAAATCGGACCTAAGTGGCAGACATTTTTATTTTATATGTATGTAGAGAGTTTGAGGGATATTTGAAAATTATGTGGGGGTAACTGGGGTGGATTTCGGGGAATTTATTTTTTAATGTCGGTAATTTAGAGAATTTCAAACGGCAACGCTGCACCACGGTGATCTTCACGACGCGTCAAATCCTGAACTAAAATGACATCAAAATTGTAGTAAAGTGTACGCCGAACTTTTTTTCCTTAAGTTATTAGCTGCAGTCTTATTAGCATATGTTAAGTTGGAAAATATAAGTTAAAATTATGAAAAGAAAGCAAACCTTGTTTGTAAATGTTGTATTTGCACTTGTAGTCCTTCAGTCTGTCCAACCAACTCATCATTTGAACGTTGTAAGCGGCGTACTTGATTTACCGCAGAATCTAGTTCGTCTTCAGCGCCGGCTAATTCACGTTTCAACTCTTCGACACGCTGACGTAAGCGCTTTACCTGAAAATATGTAGATAAAACAGGATTTTTTAGTATCCTAATTAGGGTTTTATTTGTGTTTGTTCAGGTTCGGTATCATTTTCGAAGCAACCTACTAGGTTCTGTTTTACCCAACAAGCAACAAGGGAGTCCTAGGAAACTAGCAGTTTCAATAGGGTTGGATCAAAGGGAGATGGGTGTTAGAAGAGTGGGTTCCGTAGAGCAAGTGAATAGGTGGTTGGTATTATGGGGGGACGAGCCGCATGCCGGACATTCATTTGGCACATCAGGGTTTAGCCTGGATATGTAGGAGTTTAATCTGCTACAATATCCAGAGCGTAATTGAGCCAGAGTGACCCTTGTCTCTCGAGGAAGGTGACGCTCCTATACAGAATTGTGTGGTGTTAAGGCATGCAAAACAGCATTCACCGGACAGAGCGCCCCAAGGCCCGCTTATGAACCTCTGGATCAAACGGCGTTGTTATAAAGTGCCGGATCTCATTAAAATGTTTACGTAGATGCGTCCTTACGGTCCTAGGAAGCGGAGTTAGCTCAAAAAGTTGCCTATTGTGGTGCTGTGGTTAACAGCAATTCAGCAGGTACTGCTTGTTTAGCAATACATTATGCTCCTTAACTGGAAGCATTTCCGCCTCATGGTGTATATGAGTTATAGGAGACATAAGGACGCACCCCGTAGCGGTTCTGAGTATGGTGTTTCTTCTTTCTTCTCTCGCGTAGGTGACAAGAGAACTTACCTAATAAACTAGGCGAGTGTCGAAGGAAATTCAACGATGGCGCCTCGACTAAGATGGAGACAAATTTGGGGGATGAGTTGAACTCCCTTGGTGTTTCCAATTATCGTCAGCTATAGTTGAATTATGAAGTAGGTTCTTGTCAGATTTTAATGCCTAACATTTGACGTGCATATATTTACATATCTTCTCCTCAGAATAAGGATATCATACATTTTTCGACTTCGGTAGGCTTCCTTTGAAGGGCGTTATCAGTTTATTTCCTATCCTAAAACTAAAAAGTTCCATCACTAATGACTTTTTCTTGACATTTTTCCATTCTCTGCCATTAGTTTCGACTTCTTTTTTTCGACATATCGTACCAGACCCAAAAAAAGTTCGACTTTTTGTAAACATGCTCATAACCTAAACTAATTGCAACCGTGAGCTAAATGCATTATAAATGCGGCAGCATGCACGTATTTTCGAAATGTATGTCCGAAAATGGTAAACGCAGCATTTAAAACCTTAGTTTTCGTATGACACGTCGATATGCAACCGATTATTTTTTGTATTAAATATACAATTTTTGTACGTCATATTTAATTGTACTTTTTTATCATAAACATGTACAAGTAACGGAATCAATATATACTTGATTTAAGCTGATAGAAGTACAATATCCAAATTGTATTCAGACCGTAATTTGAATAGAACCCATAGAGCCATTTTGAAAATAATTACCACATCCGTATTCTGAGGTAGCTATATGTAAACGTTAAAGTCAAAGTGGCAGAGTTTTATGTGAATTGACTCATAGACTTATTTGTTGCTCCACAAAGTTAACACAATAAACTTTTGTTAACGAGATACATTTCAACCAACTTATTTTTATTATTTATACATAATACAAAAAAAAAAAAAATAATACAATACATATGTACAAGTAGCAAAATATAAGTAAAATAACGATATTACAATTTTTGGAATATTTCGTACAACTCAAGAGTAGTAATTAATAATTTTACAATATATTTTTTTATTTATTTTATACATTTCTAACTATAAGACTTCTGTTGCTCATTTGGTGCCATTTGACGAAAACTCCAACCACCTTGACCATCAAACTCCAAAATATGTGTATGAAACTTCCACAATGTAGGACGGTGTGTTATTGTCAACAACGTAATACCCATATTCTTTGCAAGCTCATAAATTGAACTTTCGACATCAACCGAAACAGCGCTCGTACATTCATCCAATAGAGCATATTTGGGACGATGATAAAATAGGCGCGCTATAGCCATACGCTGCTTCTCACCACCCGACAATATATCCTTCCAATCTTGCACAACATTAAAACTATCACGTTGCGCAATATGTTCCAAAGAAACCATTTTCAAAATGCCACGTAATTCATTTTCAGTAATACCTTTACGTTTCATATCCTCGCGACTATCAGGATAAATAATTTGATCACACAGCGAACCAATAGACATATACGGACGTTGTGGTATATAAAACATGCATGGTTTATCCTCAACAGGGCGTGGTATATACAATTCCCCCGAATAAATTGGCCATAAACCGCTCAATATGCGAAACAAGCTTGATTTACCGCAACCATTTGGGCCAGTAATTAACAAATGCATGCCCTGCTTAATACACAGTGTCAGACTGGGTACGACAATATCGCAATTGGGTGTAACCACAGGTACGGCGCGCATTGTAATTGTCATATCATTCGGTGTATCTGTATATATAATGCGCCCTTTAGCGATGGGTTTGCCATCTTTAAATTCGATAATACCGCGCATTTCATTATTTTCAATAACGGTATTTTTATGATATACACCTAATGATGTTTCTTCAAACACCTGCATCATACCAGCAACACGATACGTATAACCAGCTAGCGCAACAATTTCTTTATACGAAGACATAAGACGTTCAATGGCATCCGAAGCGGAGATAAGTAAGTTACGCGCTGTGGTCAAATATTGTGTGCGATCGCTAACATTTATATCATCGGCAGCTGTGCGTAACGGTGTTGTTGCTGTATCACTGCTAGACATTGCTGCCGTTGTTCTCAAGCTCGAACCCGATGTAAGAATTGGCAATGAAACCATCACCATACCCGTGCCAGACCACACATATTTCATAAAGAATTGTTCCAACATAACAAACCACAATTTTTGTGTAAAAATACGATTCATTTGCGTCACAAGACGATTATATGCTTGACGCAATTGTTGTAATTCCACTTTGTGTCCACCATAAAAAGCAATTTCCTCGGAATTTGTAATAATGCGTGAATGTATGTGACGTAAATAACCATAACGATTAGCTTCCTCGGCGACAAGTTGTCCAAATTTCGGTGATACAACACGCATAACATGTGCCGTTAGCGATATAACTGTAACGGCCAAAACTGGCCCCGAAAATATGTTCGCTTGCATTTTTTGTGTTGAACGCATTAGCGCAAAACCGATAAGCATTAGGTCGAAGCATGGCTTGGTAACGCTACTATATAAATGCGCAACAGAACTGGCGAATACGGCAATATCTTCGGTGAGACGATGATCGGCATTTTCGATACGTCCATCCAAATTCGATACACGATAGTAATTTTGATTTTTAAAATACAAACGATAAGAATGACGTACAAGACGTGTACGAAATGCTAACGATAGTTTACTCTCCAGAAATCGAATCATTGAATTTATAAATGTAGCTGGTATTGCTATACCGAACCATTTGAGTAGCACAATCGCAAATTGTTTGACGTCCTTGCGTACGATGAACTTAACAATGGCACCCTCCAAAGCGGCGACATAAATCGATAAAAATGTGCGCGATATTAAACACAGTGTATGTATGGAGAGTAAGCCTGTCTCGTAGCATACCAATTTCGGTATCATAATACCAACAAGTTTATATAGCTGTTTTACGAATTCTTTGTTGAGGCCAGGCTCTAATTTATTAATATTTTTCAATTGTTTTGCTACAAGTAATTTTTCAGCTTCCGCTAATTTTGAATCCACATCATCATCGCTGGGTTTTTGTGGTGCAGCAGTAGCAGCAGCCCCGGCGGCGGCTTCATTCAAATCTGTATACTCGTGTGTATTTTTTTGATCATTTTTTTGTTTTTCATTGTTTGTTAATACATTCTTATTATTAGTATTACTCAATAACGGATATGTTAATTTAACTGTATATGCACATATTGCAGCACCGAGTATTACATTGCTAAAGGCAGCCTTTGATAAACCGCTTTCATCGTATTTCTGCACTGCCAAATCGATATATTTTGAGAGAGCAGCCATCGTTTGTTTTGTTTATTTATTTGTTATCGTAGAAGGTTATAGTTAGATATTTATCGAGAATTGTATACTAGTTGGGTAGAGTCACAACAGCACAATTTTTTGCGGCACATATACCCACAAACTTGCACATATGGATAAGTTATATGTATGCATGTATGTATAGGCGTTGAGGAAGCAGTCAAAGAAATAAAAGTATCTAAGTAGATACTATTTTAGTATACGTTCTTTGCACTTAATTTTTGCACAAATTATTAATTTTTGTGTTTTAATCAGCGTTAGCACACATGATTTCAGCAATCTCTGTCGTTCAAAGTGCACATTTTTTCTTTCCTCATTATACATAAAAAAAAAATAATGTCGTACGACTTCTTCCTCCAGAGCCAAACGATCTGAAAACACTTGAATTGTAAATAAAACTAATAATTGTAACTACTTGAAAACGAGTAGCAAGCAAGCAAAGTGTGCCCCAAAAGCAGAATGAAAATTGTTTGTGAGTAAAACATACTACACAGAGAGCGAAAATAATAAAAAAAAAAACACAATTGCGCACGCAAACATAGACATAACTTGTATGCAGCGATGTATGTATGTGTGCACGTATTATTCGCAAGAACCAAAAAACTGTATAAGTAGTTACGCTGCATACGGCGGCAGCGCATCATCATCATCATTTATTGGCGCTTAACCGCCTAAGCGATTTTGGCCGTCGCCTATCAAAGCACGCCAGTCATTCCTTTTTAGCGATAACTGACGCCAATTGGAAACCCCAAGGGAGTTCAAGTCATCCTCCACCTGTTGTTTCCATCTCAGTCGAGGCCTCCCCCTTCCTCTGCTGCCGAATTCGGGTGACGATTGGAAAACCTTCTGGGCTGGAGCTTCTTTGTCCATTCGCATGACGTGACCCAGCCAGCGGAGCCTTTGGGCTTTAATTCGCTGGACTATGGTCAGATCTGCGTAAAGCTCGTACAGCTCATCGTTAAATCTCCTTCGATACTCGCCGTCGGCATCACGGGAAGGACCATAAATCTTCCGGAGAACTTTTCTCTCAAATACTCCAAGGGCCATCTCATCTTCTCTTGACATTGTCCATGAGTCTGAGCCATACATCAGGACAGGTATGATGAGAGACTTATAGAGCGCGATCTTTGTTCTTCGAGAGAGGACTTTACTTCTCAATTGCCTACTCAGTCCAAAGTAGCACTTGTTCGCAAGAGTGATTCTCCGTTGGATTTCTAGACTGATATTATTTTCGGTGTTAATGCTGGTTCCCAAATAGACGAAGTCCCTCACAGTTTCAAATTTGTAACTATCAACAGTGACGTGGCTGCCAAGGCGCAGGTGCGCCGATTCTTTCTTTGATGACAGCAAATACTTCGTCTTGTCCTCGTTGACCGCAAGACCCACTTTTTTCGCTTCTTTATCCAGTCCAGAGAAGGCAGCGCTTACGGCGCGGTTGTTAAGGCCAATGATATCAATATCATCGGCATACGCCAGCAATTGCACGCTCTTGTAAAAGATTGTACCATTGCGGTTTAGCTCTGCTGCTCGAATTATCTTCTCCAGCATCAGGTTGAAGAAATCGCACGAAAGGGAGTCGCCCTGTCTGAAGCCTCGTTTGGTTTCAAATGGCTCAGAGAGGTCCTTCCCGATTCTGACGGAGCTGTTGGTATTGCTCAACGTCATTTGGCAAAGCCGTATAAGCTTTGCAGGGAAGTCAAATTCAGACATGGCGGCATACAGGCAACTCCTTTTTGCGCTGTCAAAAGCGGCTTTGAAATCGACAAAGAGATGGTGTGTGTCGATTCTTTTATCATGGGTCTTCTCCAGGATTTGGCGTATCGTGAAAATCTGGTCGATGGTAGACTTACCAGGTCTAAAGCCACACTGATAAGGTCCAATCAGCTTGTCTACGATGGGCTTCAGTCTTTCACACAATACGCTAGAAAGAACCTTATACGCGATATTAAGAAGGCTGATTCCGCGGTAGTTGGTGCGGTTAGCGGGATCGCCTTTCTTGTGGATTGGGCAGAGCACACTTAAATTCCAATCTGGAGGCATGCACTCGTCTGACCATATTCTGCATAAGAGCTGATGCATGCTTTTTACCAGCTCTTCGCCTCCGTGTTTGAACAGCTCGGCGGGCAGTCCGTCTTTTCCAGGCGCTTTGTTGTTTTTCAGCGCTACCCTGCCGTATAATGACTAACCAGTCTCTAAAAACGATATTCTTATAGGTGAATTCTATAGTCATTACCTAGGTTAGGTTCAAGTGGCTGCCACATAGGCACACTTAGGCCAGTTTTGAAAGGCCCGTTGTGATACCACCAACACAAGGAAAGTCAGTCCCGGGACCCGGCCATATGGAAAATCCCTGAGTTGTTGGTATTTTCCACATAGCAGAATCCCAGGACTGATACTCCGCAACCGACATCGTTACTCCTCCTCGATTCCTTTATGTCCAGTTCCGCGATTTGGCTTAGGCTATCCAGGAAGCGCGTTCTCGCGCAGCTTAAAGCCGGGCAGTTGCAGATGAGGTGCTTCACCGTTTCCTCTTCCTCATCATCTTTGCAGCTCCTACAGCATCGTCGGTAGGGCACACCTAACCTTTCTGCGTGCCTACCAATAAGGCAGTGCCCAGTTAGAACACCTATTAATATGGAGATTCCTCTCCTTCTTAGGGCGCGAATGCCTCTAGATCTTTTATGATCCCATTTTGGCCAGGTTTGTTTGGATATCCGGCACCCTGGGGATTGTTGCCACCTTTCGTTAGCTTGACGGAGTGTGTACTCCTTCAGCATTAGCTTGCATGTGGCAAACAGCATACCTAAGCGCTCTTTATCCTGCCTTACAGTTTCCCTCAATGTCCCTGTGTCCCGGGACCCATGTGAGGTTCACGCGGTTCTGTTGGGCCATCTCTTGAAGAGAACGACTGACAGCTGAGCGTCAGTTCAGAGTTGAACGAATAAGAGCCAAGAGCTCTGATGGCCGCCTGGCTGTCGCTGAAAATAACGATGTCCTCGCCGATAGCGTGTTTACTTTCCAAATCGCGGTACCCAAGAGACTTCATCCTGCAAGACGCTGCAGTGATCAGGTAATCTGAAGGAGAGCTCAAGTTCCATATCCCTTGAATAAACCCCTCATCCAACTCTGCCGTCTGGCTTCGAGCCATTACCTAGCAAACACAGCATCTGACGTTAGAGAAATCGTTGCTTTGCGCAGAAACTACCCAGCAAACATGGCTCAACTTTTTCTCAAATCTTTGAAAATCTGTATAGTTCTCAAGTTGATATCCAATATCATTCTCCAAGTATTCTCCAGCTTCGAGGTATTTTGATAATTTAATAGTTCTCAAGTTGATACCCAACATCATTCTCCAAGTATTATCTTACCTTTGAGATATTTTGATAACTTTATAGTTTTCAAGTTGATATCTAACATATTCTCCAATCTCCAGACTTAAATTTTCGAATTAAATTTGAAGAGCTTAGACTAAAACTTATGTAAATAAAATTTTTTGTCAACTATGTAGTTCATGGCGTTTTAAATAATAAAACTCATGGTTTTTTTTTTTTGGTATTTATTTTTAGAGTCGCGTTCATACCTTTGAGTCCAATTAGAGGAGCACAAGTTGAGAATTATCCCTTTCTCGACTTGAGAAACAGCGTTTTTTTTTTCATATAAAAAAATGCCCTTTTTGTTGAAAACGCTATCATTCTCAAGTTGTTTTGGTGTTAAGAAACAACGCATGAGGTTTGAAAAGCCCCTTAGTTATCAACTTGAGATCTAACGTAACTCAAGCTGTAAAGCAATTTAGTGTAGTTCTCGAGTCAAATGTTAAAAAACTACACTAGTAATCAACTCGAAAATGTTTAGATAACTAACATAAATTCAAGCATTGGAACTCGATTAGAAACCTAACCTTTTTCTCATGATATCGATAACCACTAATTTAGAACCAAAATAATTCCTAAACTTTCCATTTAGGAACTTTTTGAAAACTAGACACAGCGAAGCTACCATAAACCATTCGAACGGGAACACTCATTCAGAACCAAAACTATGTACACCTAAACTGTACGAGTACTAAATGAAACGTGTTTAGAGTTAGACATATCAAAGCTTGAAAAATCATAATGTCGTCCAATGGTTTATGTCTTGTTTAATCTTGAGCTAGTCGATTTTTCTGCACTCAAAAATTACATGGCTCAAATTATAAGGCTTAATATGATATGATATAAGCAATCTATAAGGCAACAATTTTAGTTTGGAGCCAATATTCACACTTACACAAATACAAAAGCACCCGCTGGGAAATGAAATGTTAAGACAAGATTCTGACTTATTCGATAGGAGTCTACCTACTAAATAGATGGCAAATTTTTCAGAGAAGTTTACCTAGTTTTCTGATCACACAATTGAAGAGTTAAATAGATCCCTGCGTTTGCGTTGAGCCATCTTAACTTAAAATTGGATATGCATCTCAAGGCTCTTGTTGTTCTGCTTTAGATGCTGTCCGGTTTCTTAAGGCTGATTTACACAGGTCGATTTTCTATTCGATTTTTGTCGTTCCACTGCTTCCTAACTTCAAATACAAGGTGTAGATCGATCGAATTGCTATTTACACGGTGGAACTACACAAAAATCGACGAGAAAATCTACCCGTGTAAGTGAGCCTTTACTATGTCTGGAATTCAGGTGATAGATATGTACATTGACAGAACATTTCATCTAAAACCGGGTTTATCCATCACAACGTTTAACTTTTGATAGCTAAAACCAATTAACCACACTTTCTGACAGATATGTGATATCAACATTGGCTGCAGCTTTGACGGTAGAAAAACGGATGTGAGCCGACAATCATCTTGTTTGAAGGTTGTAGGTTAGTCAGTTAGTTAGTCTAACAGAAAAAGACTCTCCGTAGGTTTAGATAGTTTGTCATGTTATCCCTCCATCCGTAATGAAGGAGTGGATGGGTAATGAGAGGTTAGAGGCATCATATCCGTAGATCAACCAACGAGTTAGCACGTCATTACCTATTAGGTGCCTCTTACGACCGGTATGCCTACCTCGGGCATATTCTAAACACCTAACCAGCAGGGGTCACCTAGTTTATCTATTAACAATGCCAGCCAAAGGTTAAGAACAACGAATTTGTTGTAGTTACAGTATTTTGTTCTATATACCCAACAAACCATGAAGCTAGATTTCGATTCGAGAACTATCCCCATTCTCCAATCTCTAACGTTAGAAGATGACTCGAGAAACAATCGAGATTCACAGCGTTCTCTAACAAAATGGGACATAATTCTCAAATCGAGAAAACTATAGTTTTCGAGTCGAATTCTAATGTCATTCTCTAATGGGATTCTAATGTGAATTTACAAATGCTCGCCTTTTGGCTAGTTCTCTAACCTATCTCGAATCGAGTTCTACACCATTTCAAATTGGATTTTAGAAAGCGTCAATTGGATTTTGGATGGCGTTATTTGGATTTCAGAAAGCATCAGTTGGATTTTAGAAAAGTTAATTGGATGTTAGAAAGCGTCAATTGGATTTTGGATGGCGTTATTTGGATTTTAGAAAGCTTCAGTTGGATTTTAGAAAACTGAAAAAATTTAAATTAAATTAAATATGCTTTGTAAAATCCAATTGACGCTTTCTAAAATACAATTTATTGTAATTTTACACTTTCAAAATAGCGTAAATTGGATTTCAGAAAGCGTCAATTGGATTTTAGAAAACATAAGTTGAAATTTTTTTAAGTTTTCTAAAATCCAATTGACGCTTTCTCAAATCCGATTGACGCTTTCTCAAATCCAATTGATAATTCTAAAATCCAATTAAAGCTCTCCAAAATCCAATTGACAATTCCAAAATCCAACTACCGCTTTCTAAAATCCAATTGACTATTCTAAAATCCAATTAACGCTTTCTAAAATCCAATTGACAATTCTAAAATCCAACTAACGCTTTTTAAACTCCAGCTTGAAATGGTGTAGTGTAGTTCTCTACGGTTGCCTTCGAATAGAGAATAGAGAAGACGAGCATTTCTCTAACGTTAGAGACTGTGTTTGTTGGGTAGTCGGCACATCTATGTATACGCCCTCGGCCGTGAAATTCCGCTTTGGTCATGAGAAAGCCGAATTGAGGGCACAATTGGCCCACTAAGTGGTGATATCTGGTTTATAATATGCCCAAGGTAGGCATGCCTGTAGTAAGATGCGACTAAAACTCAAATCGGCCCCAGCTAAGGAGTCTTTCTATAGTATAACCCTGTTTGGTCCATCACAAACAATCCTTTGAAAAACAAAAACCTGGCAAATTTAATACTTTTGCCCGACCACCATTGAGACAATTTGCAGAGTCCGTTTGGAATCTACCTTTAAACTCTGCGTCCCTCAGCTTGTAGGGCAAATTAAAGAAGCAAACGAAAACCTGGGGAACTTCGGAGTCTGGGTTGGATTCCGGATGTGTGTGGCCCCTTAAAGTCAGAAATCACGGTTTGGGTTTAATCCTTGTGTAGCGATCCAATATTGTGGTGATATGATGTCTACCACTATACAATAGGGCTATTAATTTTCAATCGGGTATCTTTAGATCCATAATCAACTGATAACATTGGTACGCTAAACACCAATTTCTAAAATCCTTATCGAGCACTTAATTCACACTTAACCCAGCAATAGCAAAACATTTTTTTAGAATGAATGTAATTCAAGATTATCCGTAGTATGACTGCTGATAAACATTTAATCATAGTTAGGGCCGATGATAAGCTAATCGGATATGTATTGAGATTGACAACCAGGCGATAATACTCTCATCAGTGGCTATTTTCTAAAAAATGTTAATGAAACCCACTTTTTGAAGGCTTACAAAACTTTATATTGACAGGTGAGTGGAAGATCGCCCTATGTTAAAACATTTTCCAAACAAGCCCTACCTGATGCGAAAGGAAATGCGATTCGCAATTGCTCTGCAGATAGGGCCTTTCTGAATTAAGGTAACGATATTAAGATTTTCAATAAGACCATATTTCAAAATTCGGTTCAAGAATGCCCGTATAACACAGGGCAATTCTAAATAATTTTCACTTCCCGGATTTTCTTACTCTTATATAATTTGTGAGTAAAAGTGTATGAAATGATGAAATGGTGAAACGGCATAGCTCAGCAGCAGAGCAGTCGGCTGTGACTCCTGAGCGCTTTCGTTCGAATCTTGCCAAGTGCCACATTTTATTAATTCTATTTTATTCTTAAAACTTTTCGGTTTAAAATTAAAACTTTTCGGTTTAAAATAAAACTTTTCGTTTTAAAATTAAAACCATTTCGGTCAACAATTTTTGTTTTGTTTTCATTTATATTTGAAAGCTTATTCAATATTGAATTTTGTCAACATGCGATAAAGCTCGGTGGTAAGCAGACGGACAGATGCGGGAGTTCTTGGTTCGAGTCCCAGCCAATGGACAAAATATTATTTTTTCTTTAGAAAACTGTTAAAACATTTGTGGTTTAAAATTGAAACCCGTTTCAGTTAACCAATTTTTCTGAAAACTCGCCTAGTTTAAATTTGAAACCAAATTTGGTTTGGTCATATATGTAGTTCAAAAAAGTTTAAAATTTAGGTTCAAATTTTTAACCGTGTACGGAGCCACTCTCTACAAAGAAAACCTAGGGCGACACGAAAAATCTGACTCTAGATTCGGATTTAGCACACCCAAAAGCTTCAGAAACCGTTGAGAAACCCAAACTGTGTTCTCAAAAACTTCATTTTTTTGTACAGTATAATCAGGTAATAAATATTTATGATTTATGGAAGGTGTATTAGACTAGGCTGACTAAACAAATTTGAACATGTATGTAAGGGGTGTTATACAGGGCCAACGGTTAGATCGTCGAAAGAATCAAAAGCCGCATATTTCTAACTATATGACATTCTTCAAATAAAACATGTAAGGAAGCCTAAGTTCGGGTGAACCGAAAATTAAATACCCAGCGGTAATTTTCAGAACAATAATATAGGCCCTAGGAGGATTTACCTAAACTTTTTACTATCTTAGCTATTTACCTTACCGAATTATGTCAATTTATGTGATTTTCGAAATTTTCCATATCGAAAGTGGGCGTGGTCGAGAAGCGATTTCGTCCAATTACATCAGGTATGCTCCCTATTATGCTAGTATACATTGTACCAATTCCATTTTTCTACCGTAATCAGTTTAAAAGTTATGACCCGTGAAATTTTCAAATATGCCTCCCTGAAAAGTGGGCGATGCCACGCCTACTTTTAAAAATTTATCAAAAAATCACGCCCACTCTTAAAAATTTATGTAAAAATCATAAGAGAATGACCAGGGGGATTCACCAATAAAATTATATCATATTAGCCATTTCAGCTACCGAGATATGTGAATTTGTGTGATTTTCGAAATTTTCGATATCGAAAAAGAGGGCGTGGTTATCATCCGATTTCGCCCATTTTCAATAGCAACCTACCTTGGCAAAAAGTAACCTATATTTTCATGCAAATATCTCAATTTTACTCAAGTTATCTTGTACACAGACGGACGGACGGACATGCCTTAATGAACTCCTCTTTTCAACCTAAGAACTTTCATATATGGAACTCTATATCTATCTCGATTATTTTGTGCCGTTACGTACTACCGTCATGTGAACAAAAGTAATGTACTCTTGTACTAGTACTAGAACGATGGGTATTAAAAATTACACCAGGCCACGGCTCCATTTAGACTTGTTCAATATTTCAAATGCAACAAATAGAAAACAATTTGAAAAGTTGTCAAACACGTATGAATTTAACCCCGAATTTGACTTTTACTCTGAGTTAAAAAAAAAATTTTTTGTGCAAGTGAGACTTAGAAAACTAAAATGGCAAACGATCAAATTTCGAATTTCGAAACTAAGTTTTAGAGGCTAACTGCGAAAATCGGAGAAATAAATTTTTTACTTACATTATTCTCAATCTCTTCAAAAAAATTGGTTTGGGCCAAAACCCAGAAAAAAGTTGATGTTGTCGTATAGTAGTATGAAATCCATTTTACATTTTACGGTTTCTAAAACACGTTTAATGATTTCGGATGTAGACTTGGAGAATTTGTAGTACACCTTGGTACTAAAAGCCACGTTTTAAGTGGCTCTTAAGACGCTTTGACTGAAAATAATTGTTGTTGTTGTTAGATGTATATTGAAATGATTTTCCGTCATCCCTTACCACAAAATCAAATCAGCTCAGTTGTTTTTGTTGTTGTTAGCAGCAAAACACTCCTTAAAGGTTTTGGGGAGTGATTCCGAAATTGACATAATAATAGGCATGTCCGTCCGTGTACACGATAACTTGAGCAGGGTTGCCATTGACTCGGAGTCTTTTATAACCAAAATCAAAAATAAAAGTAACCAAACTCAGCAAAACGTAACCAAACTGAGAAAACTTATCTTTTAACCGGTTTATTTTGTTTTTAAGGGTGCTTAACCGCACAAGAATTTTCGGCCGTTGCCTATCACAGCACGCCATTCACACCTTTCTAGTGATAACTGACTTCAATTGGCAACCTCAAGGAAGTTGAAGTCATCCTCTAGGTACCTGTTGGTTCCATCTCAGAGCCCTCCACCTTCCTCTGCTGCCGACCCAGCTAGCGGAACCTTTGAGCTTTAATTCGCTGGACTATGGATAATGGGCCTTTCTTTAATTTCTTCAATGCATTGTTATCTTAAACAAAGAAAAGCACACCATAAAATTACATAAATTCATTTTTATCTTTCATCATGAAATGATGTGTAATAGCTTTTAGCTGTACATTTTTAACAAAGAAATCGGACACCATATCGAATCGGAAATTTAAAAAAAAATCCGTAACTTAATTGCATTTTATGGTGTATTTGATTGTTTAATTTAAGATAACAATTCATTAAAGAAATTTTCGATAAAGGTATAATTTTAAAGGAAAAAGATCAAGTTTTAAATTAAAATTAAAAAAAAAAAAATATTACAAATGTCCAAATTTGGAAAAAAATTTATACTATTTTTTTTTATAAAATTTTTACTACAATGTTTTAATAAATTTTTTCTTTTTTAATTTAAATTCGAAAAGAACGGAAAAAATACTTTGGAAAACAGGTTCCGTCTTTCTTCTTCGCACGTCAATTACATGACTTCTAATTTAAAGAATAAAAAAGCTTACACACAAAAAAAATTGCGAATTCAAACCCGTACAACTCGGTAACCATCCAATATTTATACGCATCCCTCGGTGATATTTTTTTTCTTACATAGCAGATCACTTTCACCAGGTGGTCCGCTTGAGGAATTTTACCCTATATGTATTTACAAATCCATTCTATAATCACTTCGCCTTACAAAAAAATACGGCCATATACTATACATACGAAAGCTTAAAATACGGATTATGATAAGGAATGAAATCAAAATTTGGGATATGGGCCATCTAAAATTTTATCGAAGATTATGTACAAAAAAATGGCGGCGATATACCTTCAGGTTATCATTAGCACCTCTCTAAAGAGATTTTTGCACCGAGGTTCTCTTCCAATTTAAAGTAAGCAGCTTTTTTTGGCGGAAGCTACAGTTTTTCCGACTCCGAACGGCACCTGCAAAGCAGATGATTTTAAGCTGAGAAGCAGAAATACACTGGGCGAGTTTGCCAAAGCACTGCCGAGGGGCGACCCCGAATACTTGGTGTAGTAGGCCGAGCACACTATCGCGGGCACTCTTGATTGACCAATTTTGCTCATTTATGAAAAAACATATGAATATACAAAAGATGGTATCGTCCTCCAAACAACATTTATTTTTCTATCATATTTATTTTAATAGAACGGAGGTTACATTTTTCATACAAAGTTGATTACAAACCTCTAGAAGATGTCATCTTTTACATATATATACGTTTTACGTTTTGACCAATTGCAAGAAAAAGACAAAAACTAGGGAACTTCGAAAATAGATCTATTTGTAGCCAAGGACTGAAAGCGAAACCGTAACCAATTAAACCCGATTCATTTTTCAAAACCGAAACCGAAACCGTAATCATTATTTTTATCTGAACGAAACCGAAACCATTTCGAAAGCCGGAACCGGTTCCTAACGGTTTTGAACTTTTTTTAATGTCTTCTTTATGTGAACACATATTTTATTTTACCAAAGGCTACCCTGAATAATTTTCATGGAAGATGGTTTAGCAACGTTACAAAAGACACCTCAATATAAAACTCTGAAAGAGGAAATTGAACAACAGTCGAATGAAGCCATCGAAAAAAATTTACGAGATCCGAGAAAAGGTGTTTAGTGGCCCATCTCAGAAAGCTTCACTCATATTGATGTTCCATTCTATGTTGGAGAAAATCCATCATGATCACCGGAATAAAGTTATAAAAATTCAGACTTATTTTGCATTTAGGTACATATTTGAGTTTTGTAGATGCAAAATTATTTGGAAACCGAAACCGGAACGATACCGAAATAAATGTTGAAGAACGAAATCGGAACCGAAACCGAAACCCGTTACAAACCCGAAACCGAAACCCGTTACAAAACCGAAACCGAAACCGGAACTTTATTTTAATCGGTTTCATACCTTGTTTGTAGCTGTAATATGATTTGAATTTTGTGAACTGAGCCACCTACAATTTTTTCGACGGCCATGTATTTTAATGAAAGTTGGTAGTATGGCTCACAACGATTAAACAAAAATATATATATAACAATTTTTCGAAATTCGAATTATGTATTTTCAAAGTTATAGCTATCAACACTTTTCGAAATTCCTCACTTTTTGATGATTTTCTCATGATTGAGCAAACCGATTTTGCTATTTTTTTAAATATATATCAAAAATGGCATCTTCTACCAAACAACGATTCAAATTTTTTGGCACTCTAAGGGAGCGGAAGTACCTTCATAGTACACAGTACGTAGAGAAAAATAATTTCATGAAAAACTAACTACACCTTTTCCACCCAAAAATGAGAAAACGTAAACTAAAATGAGAAAAAGTTAATTAAAATGAGAAAACATAAATGATAATAAGAAAATAAAAATTATAATGAGAAAAAGTAAATTGTATTGAGAAAACATAAGTTGTAATGAGAATACGTAAACTTGTAATGAGAAATCGTAAATTGGAAATGAGAAAATATAAATTTATGTTGAATGAAAATTTTCCCATTACTAATTTAAGATTTCTCATTACAAGTTTACGTATTCTCATTACAACTTATGTTTTCTCAATACAATATTTTTTTCTCAATACAATTTACTTTTTCCCATTATAATTTATATTTTCTCATTATAATTTTTGTTTTCTCATTTTTATTTACGTTTTCTCATTTTTGGGTGGAAAAGGTGTAGTCTGTAAAAAAATGTAAATAACTCCCGCTCCCTTAAAGTGCCAAAAAAAATTTTGTTTGCTAATAGTTACTAATGGAATGCCCAACAACATCATACAAAAGCGCCATCTGCCCACGATGGAGAAGTTAAAAATTGCGAAAAATGTTTGCAAAAAAATTTGTTTGCTAAAATTTTAATCGTCGTTTGGAAGAAGATACCATCTTATATATATATTTAAAAAATTAGCAAAATCGGTTTAACCAATCGTGAGAAATACATCAAAAAGTGAGGAATTTCGAAAAGTGTTGATAGCTATAACTTTGAAAATAATTCGAACTACTGTTATGAACTACACCTTTCCCAGCAGTACTTTCGATTTCATTTTAGAAAGCATCATTTTGGTTTTAGAAAGCATCAAATGTACTTTAGAATAGTCAAATGTTCTTTATAAAACGTCAAATGTACTTTAGAATCATCAAATATACATTAGAAATCGTCAAATGTACTTTCGAATGTATCAAAAGTACTCTAGAAAATTTCTAATGTAGGGCAATTGATACTGTCTAAAGTACATTTGACCATTTCGAAAGTACATTTGACGCTTTCTACAGTACATTTGACTTTTCTAAAGTACATTTGATGCTTTCTAAACAAACATTTGACTATTCTAAAGTACAAAGTTCGGTACCACGCATAACAGCTGCCAATCGTAATGAGATATTTCACAAGGAAATTCTGCAAGAGAACGGTAGTTTGGGTGCATTAGGGTGTACGATAAATGGTTATGGTTGTGCCGGTGTATCAAATGTGGCTTACGGATTGCTTGCGAGAGAGATAGAACGTGTGGATTCGGCTTATCGGTCTGCTTTGAGCGTGCAAAGTTCGTTGGCGATGGGTGCTATCTTTGATTATGGTTCTGCTGTGCAGAAGGAAACATATTTGCTTTCTAAAATCCAAATGATACTTTCTAAAATCAAATTGATGCTTTTTAAAATCAAATTGATGCTTTCGAAAGTACAATTGGAAAAGGTGATTTACAACCAAGTTTTAGAAAGAAAGTCGAGCTTCGAACAAAGTTTTTCACTTCATAAATATTTAGTCAAATGGGAAAGGTAAGATTTCTTGTCAACTAGTGTATTTTCTGAGAGCATAGCATAACATTAAATTTTCCTGCAGGGACGTCATTATTTATATACATGCGCTCTCAACAGATACAAGTTTAATATGTATAGAAGAACATTCAAGAATATGGAGAACAGAATCGCACATGGTCAACCTAAAAACACAAGAACGCACACAGATCGAGCCAAGGAAAAACACACTTCTTTATTTTTGGAGTCAGAAATTTACAGGAAAAAAATATCTCGAACTGTACAAAGTAGATTTAAGTTGTTGCATTTGATTTAAAAAATCTAAAAAAAAAACTAACGACAACTCATGAAAAAAAGAGCTCAATCTACCAGCTGATGCGTGACGTCAGCGCAGTTGCTACCTCTCAAAAGCGCTATAAGTGGCGATAAGAGATCGTGAAATGCTTGATCACTTTTAGTTCATTTACAGTTCGCTATAATGAACGCTCAATAGAATGAGAATATCAAAAACATGAAAATATTGACAATGGTAGAAAGCGAGGCTCGCCTCAAAATTTTTACATTTGCAGTATTTATTTTAATCTTATTGCGATAACAAGCTGAAGACCATTGACAAATAATACCAAAATAATTATCAATATTGTAAATGAGTAGCAGTCGTGTGAGAGCAAGCGACCGAGTAGGATTCAAAACAAAAATTTAGTGGTAAGGCAAAAGAGAATATTATCATTGTAAGTACATACCTAAATACTTATGTATGTTTATTATTTCATTCATTTTTAAAGATTGTAAGCAGATAAACAAATAAAAAAATAATCACACAATGATTGCAAAACAACTTTTATCGAAATTACGCTCAACATCACAACTTTACACTAACAAAGGTATTAACGCCACCAAAGCATTTGCCACAACGGCAGAATCAAAATTCGATTGGCAGGATGCGCTAGATTTGGAATCACAGCTGACCGAAGAGGAAATATCTATACGCGATGCATTTCGCAGTTATTGTAAAACGAGTCTTTTACCACGCATAACAGCTGCCAATCGTAATGAGATATTTCACAAGGAAATTCTGCAAGAGATCGGTAGTTTGGGTGCATTAGGGTGTACGATAAATGGTTATGGTTGTGCCGGTGTATCAAATGTGGCTTACGGATTGCTTGCGAGAGAGATAGAACGTGTGGATTCGGCTTATCGGTCTGCTTTGAGCGTGCAAAGTTCGTTGGCGATGGGTGCTATCTTTGATTATGGTTCTGCTGTGCAGAAGGAAACATATTTGCCACGCATGGCTCAAGGCAAGCTAATTGGTAAGTGAATTGTGATGTTATTTGATAGGAATATATGTAAGACTAGCTGATATCCGCGACTATGTCTGCAAAACTTACAAAAACGAACCATAAATCCCTTTGTTTTTGCATATTTCGACGACATAGGGTGTAAAAGTAGGTCGCCTCCCAGTTGGTGCACCCTGGGTAACGCTAAATGACCTACATAGCCTACACGACTAGTTTCTTGTATTGCCGGTTCTACGAGAACGGTACCAGTACTTGTGCTGTACCCATCGTGCCGAAACGACCCGGGCCGTTTTCTTATATCGACCCGGCCAAGAGCAATACACTCGGGGTGGCCCAGTCTGACATTTAGGCAGGGCTACAGCTCGCTACAACAACAACAGCGCCACCTAGTGGCTTTCTTGTAATACATGTTTTGGTTACATATTAAAAAACTTGTAAAAAAATACCAAATCGGATTATATATACGGATTTTGTAAAAATAGCAACCGCGGCGCCACCTAGCGGAAAAATATTTGCTATGTCGATAAGACTCCCTTTCGTGAGATTTCTTTAATCTGATGCTGGAGAAGATAGCCCTGCGGGTTAGGGGTTTAGAATATGCCCGAGGTAGGCATACCGGTCGTAAGAGGCGACTAATATGCACATAGGTAATGACGTGCTACTCGATGGTTGATCTACGGATATGATTCCTCTCACCTCTCATTACCCATCTTCTTCTTCCTCACGGATGGAGGGATGGCATGACCTAGAAGGTTCCACTGGTCATACCAAATCGCTACCACGACAGTCGGGCAGTACCGCAAGGGAGTACCGCAGCGTACCGGGGTCATATCCGGCCAAGGACTGTCAACTTCGGCATCACTCCCCAAAACCTTCGGGGAGTGTTTTGCTGTTAACAACAACAAAAACAAGATAGTTTCAACAGCAGAGCTAAACCGCAATCCCTATGCCGGATAATCAAAGAATCACTCTTGTCAAGAAGTGCTACTTCGGCCTAAGTAGGCAATTGAGAAGTAAAGTCTCTCATCATACCTGTCCGGATGTGTTTCTCGGAATCATGGTCAATGTCAAGAGAAGATGAGATAACGCTTAGAGTATGGACCTTCCCATGAGGCATGACGGTTAGTATCGAAGGAGATATAAAGATGAGCTATACGAGCTTTACGCATATCTGATTATGGTGCGCGAAAGTCAAAGAATCCACTGGCTGGGTCTGTGCGAGGGGCTAAAGAAGATTTTCCTATCGAAACCCGAATTCGGCAACAAAGGAAGGTCGCCTCCCAGTTGGTGCACCCTGGGTAATGCTAAATGACCTACATAGCCTTCACGGCTAGTTTCTTGTATTGCCGGTTCTACGAGAACGGTACCAGTACTTGTGCTGTACCCATCGTGCCGAAACGACCCGGGCCGTTTTCTTATATCGACCCGGCCAAGAGCAATACACTCGGGATGACCCTGTCTGCATTTAGGCAGGGCTACACCTCGCTACAACAACAACAACTAAACAGCGGTAGTTTTCATATGATTCAGGAAATATTCCATTTCGAAAGCGGGCGTGGTTGGAAAGCGATTTCGTCCAATTACATCAGGTATACTCCCTATTATGCTAGTATACCTTGCACCAATTTCATCGTTTTACCGTAATCAGTTTAAATTTAAATAAAAAATAATAAATATCTCAATTTTTACTCAAGTTATCATGTACACGGACAGACGGGTAGACGGACGGACATGCCTTAATTAACTTTTTTTTTCAACCTAAGAACTTTTATATATCGCACTTGTTACGTTAAAGTGTAACAACTCAAAATTTCCAAATTTTACTTTTTTGCAAGAAAATAATGTGCAGTGGTCATCTCTACCCACTGTAAAAATCGTTCAGTGATTTGTTTGGTCTTTCGTTAAAAAAAAACGTTATGACTCTCTCTTTGTTTTCAGAATGACTTCTTTCGACTCAACTAAAGAGTTACATTTTTAGTTGTCTCCAAGTGTTTTATCAATTTGGTTCGTTAGTGTATCACATAAAGTGTAACATTTTGAATTTTCACTCAAAATAATACCACTATGTATATAAAAAAATTTCAGGAAAAGAGTAATAACTCAAAAATTTGTTATTTTCGTGCAAATACTAAACAAATAAAAATGAAACAACGGTTATATTATTTTTAATGATATTTTCGTGCAATTTCATTGTTTTTTCTTTGTAATATATTATTAATATTTACGGAAACAGTTTTTCGTCTCTACTGAAAATGTTCACATTTTGAGTTGTTACACTTTAACGTAACAAGTGCGATATGGAACTCTATATCGTACATGCCGTTACGTAGTACCGTTATGTGGACAAAATTATAATACCCTTGTACTAGTACGTTGTGTATACAAATTAGTTATGGGTTTTCGAAGTTCCAAATTGGATCCTTCGTAATTTTGAGTATTCAACTTTTGTGTTTAAAAACTTGAAAAAGGTGGGCGTGTCCTGCTTGCCTTTCTTGCTTGTTGTATTGCACTTTTAATTATTTGAAAGTTTAGCTAAGAAATACTAAATATTTTAAAATATGCGGCATTTAACTTTTTCGAAGATCTGATATTTGGCCCTGTATAACACTTCTTACATACACTTTCGAATAAAAATGTATACCAATCAAATACTTGGGTCACTTCCGCATCTTTCCTTTTCATATTTTTAAATACGACCAGAAAACAAAAATTACGAAGGCTTCAATTTTGAACTTCGAATGCCCATAACTAAGTTATGGGGGCTAACTTCGAAAAGTGGGAAAATTAGTTTTTTACTTATGTATGTCTCAATCTTTTCAAAAATGTTGTTTTGGTCCAATACCCAGCCGGGTGCGGTACAGTGCTATTAGAAGAACTATGCCACACGACTTCATACAACATGTATTTCCATAAATCAAATTTCATCTGTTTTATTTACTTCTAGGAGCATTTGGTTTAACTGAACCAAACCATGGAAGTGATCCTGCGGGTATGGAAACCCGTGCCAAACATGATTGCGCTAGCAAATCATATATTTTAAATGGCTCAAAGACGTGGATTACCAGCTCGCCAATTGCTGATGTACTCATTGTGTGGGCAAAATGTGAAGACGGGAAAGTGCGCGGTTTCATAGTGGATCGAGCACAAGCCAAAAAAGGCTTGTCCACACCTAAAATTGAAGGAAAATTCGCATTACGCGCGTCCGAAACTGGCATGATACTGATGGATGATTTACATATACCCGAAGAAAATCTATTACCAAACGTAGTTGGCTTCAAAGGACCTTTCGGTTGCTTAAACAATGCCCGCTATGGCATTGCATGGGGTGCTTTGGGTGCAGCGGAGGCATGCCTTGAGATTGCGCGACAATATACACTAGATCGAAAACAATTTAAACGCCCTTTAGCCGCTAATCAATTGATACAAAAAAAATTTGCTGATGCGCTAACTGAAATTTCATTGGGTTTACAAGCGTGTTTGCAGGTTGGTCGCCTTAAAGATAAAAAGCTGCATACACCTGAGATGATTTCACTTATCAAACGAAATAATGCTGGAAAATCGTTAGAAATTGCACGTACTATGCGTGATGTTCTAGGTGGTAACGGTATTTCGGATGAATATCATATAATAAGGCATTGCATGAATTTGGAAGCGGTCAATACTTATGAGGGTACTCATGATATTCATGCGCTTATTCTGGGGCGTGCCATAACAGGAATACCAGCTTTCGCAAATTAAATTTAAGTATCTTTTTACAAATGCTTGTGCCCGAATTAGCATTTATATATTTTATGAAATAAGTTAAAAGTTGTGTTGTTTTAGGAGAAATATATGCATTTAGTAGAAAAAAAGCAGATGCCTGCTACTTTGATTACGAGACTTTAAAAACGTGCGATTACTTATACATATGTACATGTATTAATTATCTCGACTCCAGCGCCACCTAGCTTTTTTTGTAACAGACTATTAGTTTACATGCCGCTAATTTCCCCGTTTTTTCGAAGTTAGCCCTCAATACTAAGTTATGGGCTTTATAAGTTCGAAATTTAACCCTTCGTAATTTTTATTTTCTAATTGTTGTATTTAAACAATTTTAAAAGTATTCATTCCTTTTTTCTAGTTGAAGGTGAAGGTAAGAAGTGTTACACGGGGCCAAACGACAGATCTTCGAAAAAAATAAAAAAAATAAAAACAATATTTCTGATTAGATAATATTTTATCTTGATAACACTTTCAAAAATATAAATAAAAATACACGAATCAAACAAGAGAGGCAGAAGGCCACAGTCTCATTTTACCTTTTCCAATTTTTTAAATATAACAATTAGAAAACAAAAATTACGAAGAGTACACTTTTGAGCTTCGAAAGTCCATAATTATGTTTTGGAGGCTAACTTCGAAAAAGAGGGAAACTACTTGTTTGCTAATAACTGGTATATTAATTCTATTCGCCTACCGGTTGTTGTTGCTGTTAACAGCAAAAACACTCCCCGAAGGTTTTGGGGAGTGATGCCGAAATTGGCCGGATATTAACCCGGTACGCTGCGGTACTCCCTTGTGGTACTGCCCGACTGTCATGGTAGCGATTTGATAAGAGGAGTGGAACCTTCTAGGTCCGGTCATCCCACCATCCGTGAGAAAGGAGAAGATGGGTAATGAGAGGTAATAGGCATCGTATCCGTAGATCAACCATCGAGTTAGCACGTCATTACCTATGTGCATATTAGTCGCCTCTTACGACCGATATGCCTACCTCGGGCATATGCTAAACCCCTAACCCGCAGGGGGGTTCGCCTAACGGTAGTGTGTAACAGCATAAACGAATCGAGGTAGATTGAACCATAAAAAGATAACTTGAGCGACTAAGTAAATTTTGACATATCTTAATGAAATCGGAAGATAGTTTCAATATATCAAATGTTTTCGAATATACAAAAAAAAGTGATTTTTCAGTACACACACAAGCACATTTTAAACTGATATATACTTTAATTTGATCCACTTACCTCAGCTTCATATTGCTCTGCTCGTCGCACTGCATGTCCTAACTCTGTATTGGTTTCAGCTAAAAGTTTCTTTAATTTCGAATGTGATGATTTAATTTCACTAATTTCCTTATTACGATCTGTCAATTCTTGTTGTAGAGCACGCACTTCAACATCATTTGCCTGCATTGGACGTCCTTTACGATCGGAACGTTCTTGATAGTCACGTATTTCCGCACGTAATTTTTTATTATCGCGTTCCAATGCAAGTTTCTCCGTTTCCAAACGTTCACGTTTACCCCACTCTGATGCATTTTCAGCTTGTAGGCGCTCCAACTATGAAAATATACATATACGAGTATGGTCAGCCAAAAATTAACACTCGCTTATTTTGGTTAATTACCTCGGTACGCAATTCAGCCAAACGTCTCTCGAGACTTTCTCGCGATGCGGTTTCTTCTTGCAAGGAATTATTTACGATACGCATTTCAGCACGATGTTGTTCCTGTAGTGTGAGTAGTTCGCGTACAGCTTCCTAGAAAACAATTGGTAAATTAACTAAAAAACAACTGATTTAAATAAATTACTTTACCTGTTTAGCAAGACGTAACTCCTCTTGTCGATCACGAACTTCCTGTATTTCTAAACTCAATTTTTCGATTGTTTTATGTAGAATATTTTTTTCTCTGTAAATAAAAAAGATTTAGTGACTCAGCAGAAAAATCGAGTTTGATTGCAATCACAAAAAACACGTAAAATTTTTATTTTCTATCTCAGATCACGCCCACTTTATCCCTTTTTCGATTACGAAAGCTCTAATTTCGAACTTGGAAAACCTGTAACTAAGTTTTCGAAGCTATTATTATTATTATGATTTATTAACATAATTAAATAAATTAACTAGTTAAAGAGACTTGTGGGCACTAGCTGCCAGGGCTATCGGCTCTATATTATAACTTAAATTTAATTTAAAAAAGTTGTTAAGTGATAATGTATGGTTTGCTAGATTGTTACTTTAATGGCTCTGGTGAAATTGTATACTGCGTTTAGGTTGTCGTTTGTTGGGTTCCTTAGAATGGTTATCCAATTTTCCTTTAGGTAGATGTTTCTTGTTGCTTGTAGAAGGGTACAGTCGGAGAAAATATGTTTCAAGGTTAATGTATCCTGGCAGAGTGCGCACGTTGGCGCTGGCTCCCCTGAGAGCAGATATTCATGCGTGCATCTTCTATGCCCAAGACGAATGCGGGAGTAGATTTCTATTTGTTTTTTTCCAGATGTTTGCGGGATAGGTGGGAGGTACCAGTTCTTGGTTGATTGCGTTGTAGTGATGGTGGTTGTAGCTATTCCATTTTTGTTTATCTTCTTGGCGTAGAAGGTGTAGAATGAATCGTCGCATATCATTTTTTTCAAAGGTGCTATCTGTCGTTACAGGAAGGCGGCTTGCTGATTTAGCCGCGGTGTCTGCTGCTTCATTACCTGAGATGTTTACATGTCCTGGTATCCAGAGAAGTCTAATTGTTTCGGTGTTTTCAATGAGATTATCGCTGATTATCTGAATTGTTTTTGATGAGACTGTTGGGTTAAGGACTGCTATTAAAACCGACAGGCTGTCGGTGCATATGATTGTTTTGGAGTTTTGTTCTAATGCTATAATATAGCGTGTTGTATGGCAACGGCTTCCGCGGTAAAAGTTGAAGCGGTGTCTGTTAGGTTTTGTACCCTGAGTACGTAGCCGTTTGTGTCTACAACGGAATAACTTGCGGGTTTGTCTACGGTTTTTGACCCATCCGTGTATAAGAATTTCCAATTTTTTTCATCGTAGTAAGCTTTCCGTTCTTGGAAGAGTTGTAGGTATATGCTGGGAGGAGTGTTCTGTTTTTTGTATCTAGACAGGCGAAGATCGCAAGATGATTTTCGGATCGCCCAAGGTGGGTTATTGGTTTGTGTCTCTTCTTTTACGTATGGTAGTCCTAAGTTTATTGCGGTATCGATTATTCTTTGAAGAGCAGATCGTAGTCTTGTGCTGCCACTAGACGATCTTTGGATTGTTATTTTTACGTCGCAGCTTATGATGGAATCACATTCCATCATCACTTTGGGTATTAATCGTGTTTCCATATGGTGGATTCTTTCTTCCAACGTGGGTAGATTCGTCTCTGCCAGGATGTTTCTCACTGGTGTTGTTCAAAACGCGTAGGTGCACAATTTTGCTGTTTGATGGTAAACCGGACTTAGTATCTTAAGTGTGGAATTCGGGGAATTTCCGTAGAGGAAGAGCCCATAGTCAATCTTACTTAAAACTAGTGCCTAGCTGAGATAGATTAGTGTGAATGTGACATTTTTGCTTGAAAGATAGGATACAGATGTAGGGTTTCCGTGAACCTTGATACACGATTGGCTACTATTCTTTCTAGGGTCTTTGAAAGGCAAGACAATAGAGAGATCGGTCGATATCCATTAGTTGAGAGTTGGTTTTTATTAGGTTTAGGGATGGGAATTATTGTGGCTATCTTCCAGCATTGCGGAATTATACCACAGTCGAAAATTTGGTTGTAAAGTAATAATAGACGGGACTTGGCTGAAGGAGATGTGGACTTCATCATGGCATACAAGACACGGTCGAAACCTGGCGTTTTCCCTTTAGCTTTTCCGAGACACATTGTTAACTCGGTGGTTATTTGGGTTTCGATGGCCCTAGCTTTTGTGTCAACGTTGGTTATTGAAGGAAGGTCGGTTACTTGGTTTTTAACTAATTGAAACTCGTTTGGGAAGTTGGTGTCAGACGAGTAATCGGACCATTCGGAGGCAAATATATTTGCGATGGCATTTGGATCAGTTTTGGTTATGTTGTTAGTTTTCAACGCTATAGGGGGATTCGCTGTCTTTTTGTTGTCAAGTCTATTTATTTTGCCCCATATTGAAGTGATGGAAGAGTTAGGGTTAATAGATTCAGTGAACTGCTTAAAGCTATTTTTCTTTTGAATTTTCATTTCTTTACCAAATTTCGCATTGGTTTTTTTATAAAGAACTAGGTTTTGAGTAGTGGGACTATTTTTGAAATCGTACCAAGCTTTCATTTTTTCCGATCTTAGTTCTGCTAGGTCCCTGCTCCACCAGGCCACATTATGTCTTTTAGTATTTCGAGCTTGAGGGATAGATTGGTTTGCGGCCGCTCGAATGGCTTTAGCGAAGTTTGCTGCATCGTGATTAGCGGAGGCTGTAGGTGTTCTGGTTTCTAGCTCTTGGTCTACCAGTCTTGCAAAGCTGTCCCAGTCTGCGAGGTTTAATAAAAATTTTAGAGGATATTTAGTTCTGATTGGTCTATTTGTGTTAAAGCAAATTTTCAAGATGATTGGAAAATGATCACTGTTATACAGGTCGTTCATCGTTTGCCAAGAGATTATTGGAAGAAGGGAGGGTGAACAGAGTGAAATGTCTATATGTGTAAATGTGGAGTGGGTAGAAAAATGAGTTGCACTACCATCATTCAAAACGCATATATTGCATTGTGTAATTGAATTTTCAACTAGTTTACCACGATGATTGACCACACTAGATCCCCATAAGTTACACCAACTGTTGAAATATCCTAGGACAATGATAGGCGTATTAATAGCCGTAAAAATGCTTACTAGGTCTATGCTATTAAAGGTTTGATTTGGTGGTATGTAAACGCACAGAACAGTGAGTTTTATATTCATTTCGATCTCGACGGCAACCACCTGAAGCTGGGTGTTGATATTTATTCGCTTGTGAGGTATAAAGTTTTTGATTAGAATGCTACTACCTTGTTTTGACTGGGTATTTGTGACGGCTTTAGAAAAGTAGCCTTGGTAACCTTTAGGAAGTATTGGAGTGAAATTATTGTTACAGTGGGTTTCTTGGATTGCTATGATGTAAGGGTTGTAGTGCTTGAGAAGTATTTGAAGTTCTGAGTAATTGTTTATGAAACCTTTCATATTCCATTAAAGAATATTGAAGTCCATAAGTGCAGAAAAAATAAAACTATAAAATTTTTGTAAACAGCAGTTTACAAAAACGATAGCGTGTATAAAAATGTTGCTGCTTAGAATAAAGCTTCTTCTATGGATCTCCCTAAGAGGAGTCCATAGAGTCATCTATGTCCTTAGACATAGTGACAAAATAGTTATTGGATTTTAGTAATTTTTGAGTAAACTGGGTAAATGGAGATATATTTAGGGATTGTTGGGATAAGGAATTTGGGGTTGTTATATCGACCGAGCTATGAGGCTCTGGGCTGGTGGAAATTGGGGTAGAGAGTGCGGTTGCTTTTTTTGATTCTGTGGTGATAATGTTGTTGTTTTCGATTGTTTTTTTTTGTACTGGATTGAGGTTGTTCTACCTGAGTTGATTTTTTGGGGCGGATTGGTAGTTGAGTTTTGGGGAGGATTGGTTTTGGTCATGTTAGCGTATGTGGCTGCTCGTTGTTGGAAAGGGAGTCTTTCCTTGTACTTTCAGCGTGCTTCTCCAATGCTGCATTTCTGTAGTGTTTTTGTTTTCAGAATCTCTTTTTCTTTGATATATTCGGGACACTTCCTATCAGATGATTGGTGCTCACTGGAACAATTGGCGCAAAAGATTCTTGTACATTTTTCAGGCAAATGAGCTGGGAGGTTACATCCATTGCACATTGGGTCACTGTCGCATCGTTTTTGGGTATGTCCAAGTAGTTGGCACTTTTTGCAACGCATGGGATTAGGTATATAAGGTTGTACTCTTACTTTATACCAGGCGATGTCCACGGATTCCGGAAGACGGAAAAGATCAAATGTGGGGACCATTAGTCCGATGATGGTTTGATTGCCCTCAATCAGGCGGGAAAATGTATATGCACCGGTGACGTTTTGGCTCTTCATCTCATTTATGATTTCTTCTGCTGGCACGTGTTTCAGGAAAGGAGCGTATATAACACCTTTGACAGAGTTTAATTTGTCGTGAAGTTTTACGTTAATTGTACCTATATTTAGGAAGGTTTTAGCTTTCAAGAACTTTTCAGCGACTTTGGTATTATGTGCAAGGATTAGAAGGCTGCCGTCCCTTATCTGCGAGATCGATTCTACTTCAGTTGAAATAGATTCAACCCACTTCTTGATCGCAAAAGGACTTAATTGTGAAAGATTATTATTTTTATTAGCAGATGATACTTGCGATAAACTTAGGGTTATTGGTTGGAGTCATGGTTCAATTATAAGAAGGTTTGCTCTTCCCTTGACGTTTATTATTGACACTCCCAATATGAAAATGTGTACGGGTTTCGTTTGCGAATAAAAAAGTAGGAATGTTTTTTTCTTTCATCAAGGAAATGGTAGTAGAAAAATCGAGAAAGGAGGATAAAAATTGTAATGCAAATAAAAAATTGCAAAGTAAACTAACACATTCGAAAGGTGAAAAAATATTACTGTAAAAATTACAGATCTTAACATTAAATTCTAGAGGTCTATCATCGCTAGTTTAGATTTCAGACTTTACCTCATATTAAGAGTAAGAACTCGGAATCCCTTCAAAAGCTGCATAGCCTAAAATTTTCTCAGACTAGCCGTTTTCTAGTATTCTAGCCTCAAAATAAGTGTCGATTTCCTGGTCGATTTTTTTTTCGTTCCACCGTGTTAATAGTAATTCGACCGATCGACAACTTATATTTGATGGTTGAATACAATTTAACGTCAAATCGAATAGGACATCGACTCATGTGAAGCAGTCTTAACCTAAATTTTTACTAAAAGTTCCTTGAAAGGTTTTCAGGTTATAAATACTATCGGAAAAAGTGTGCCAAAGGGATAGTATTACCATTTTACTAACCAAATTTAACTAGTTCCAATAAATTTACCTCCAATTCTTTCATGCACACTTGGCTGATGATTAAGAATGAAAATAACATACTCTAATCACAGAAGAAAAATCTTTAAAGTCAGTTATTAATGATAAATTCACAATTTTCCAAAAGCTAACCTCTACTATTTTTCTAACTACTACTATTTTAAACTAATTTTATAACTACTTTTTTTACATGATTTTGTTAAAAGGCTACCCAGAATGTGAATGACAATTTTTCAGGGAGCAAGATAGCCGCAACTGACAGAATCTGTCATCGAAAAGCTAACCTGGTATAATTTAACCATGGGTTGGAGTAGCTTTGGGGGGCAGTAGTGGAAAATCAAGTTGTTTATTGTTTGTTTTTTTCTTTTTTACCGGATTATCATCGAGATCCGCCAAATCGGATAATCGATTTGGTGGCCTATCCGTAGGCCACGGCATTTTGGCAAAAATACTATTTAATTTTAGTTTGGTTTAATTTGGTTGATTGAAATTATACACGTGAAAATCGTGTAAGAATGACACAGCAAAAGAAATGAGAAGTAAATAGAATAGCGAAACTTATCACACTATTGAACACTAATACACGTCTGATCGCTTTGAATGATAGTCGGCGACTGTTTTTTTCGAAGCTAACTTCGAATAATGGGAAAATTACTATTTTACTTGTCTCAATCTCCCTAAGAAAGATGGGTTGGTTCAATTTCCGGAAATAAAGTTTATTTTGTCGCATAGTGTAATAAAATCAATCAAAATTTATTAAAATCAAACAAATAAAGCCATACAAATACGACACTCTTGTGAATTGCCTAATTGTATTTTTTACAGCTCTGCCCATACCCAACTGCGAAGGAAACCTTATTGATAGGTCTGTTTACTGAACAAAAAAGTTCAGAGCAGAGCAGGGAAGGCCAGCTGTCAAAATAGAAATAGAGCAACTAAGAGCAACTCAGAGCAGAAATGCCATGAAACACTTAAATCTCGATATTTTCTATTAATTAATTAAAATTAATGCAAAAGAAAGTACGTATTAAAACGTTGCTTTTCTTACAAGCTAGTTTTTTTGAAGTTTTCAAAAAATTCTTTTTTCTTTACTGACAATTGCTTCTATGCTCATGAAGCAAAAGGTAGAGCAAGAAAAGTGTTCATGAAACACAATTTTGTGAAATATCTCAACCTGGCGTAACCCAATAGAACTTGAAGCGAAATCTCCCCAATCGAGGAACAAAGGATTCTCCACTCTTTGTTCCCATATTACTCATACAGTAGCAATAAGGGAGGTGTTCCCAAACGATTTGTGAAAGATTACTCCCATAGACATGATATTGGAGTAAAAGAAGAGATTTCTCCATTTCTATTTCACTGTTTCCATAGGGCAGGCCAAAGTATATTAAACAAAGTAATAGTGAACTTGACAGTTCTCTCTTTTCTGTAGGAGTTTTTCCGTCAAATGAAAAAAAATATTAACCCTCTGTTTAAGATTTTTAAATTTTTTCAATAGTGTGAAGAAAAAGCAAATTGTTTCATATAAATACAATACACTTGCCTTAGTTCCTTGCACTTTTAAATAAAGATTATAGTTCGGATTAGCTAAACTCTAGCGCATTTTAGCTAAGATGAATGGTCTAATCTTTTTTCAACTGGATCTTAGACCGAAAATGAAACTGTAAGCGATTAAAATCGACTCATGACCCCCTGGGGTTTAGAATATGCCCATGGTGGAATGCTTGTCGCAAGAGGCGACTAAAATCCATTTCGACCACGGTCAGGGGATTGGTGGTTCGGCAGCTGTAAGAGCATAGACTCAATACCGTACAACTCGGTTTGGTCCGTCACGTCCCTCTTACAACAGCAACAGCGAGCCGATTAATTTCTCGAAACCGAAAACTAAATCGTAAGCGTTATTTTAATAAAAAAAAAAAAAAAAACGAAACCGGTTCAAAATCCAGAACCGGTTCCAAACAAGTTTGTACTTTTTTTTATTAATTGATTACTTCATTTCGCGGACCTTTTCCTTGATAAGACGGTACCCTGGTTTTGACTTCAGTATAAAAAACTCTAATGAAAACCAATCCACCAGTTTCTGCGACACTCTGGCGACAACCTTCTTGTGGTGACATCGGCGGAAATCGACAAATATTCAATACTCGCCATCCCTATAACGCAAAGGTCCGAAAAGAGGTAGATTCCAAAGTAGCCAAAGTTATTCCGTTACTGTTTGGGTTAGCATATTTCGCGGTATTGATAATTTTTTGGCCTGAGCAAATGCTATCTAATTTTTCAGTAAAACAATTGTATGAGACACAAAAACTGTACTTGGGTGGCAAAGGGTTAATACACTTGTTTACATTTTTTTGAAGGAAAAACTCCTACAAAAACAAAATATTTCAGTTGTCAATTCTACCTTGGTGAATTTTTGGTGAATTTGCCTTGCGCGCACAATTGCGTATTTCAAATAAAGAAAATTTTATTAATTGGAATTGGAGTTGTGACGTGGTATGGACGGCGATGATGCAGGCGAAGCGTTGTCTCTGCTGATGCTGATATGTTATTATCGCGCGCTTTCACCCCTACTACCGTTGCCGGCTGTACTCGGACCGCCAGGTGTACCATTTCCGCTATTATACGCTTGTAAATGTATATATGTACATATGTTGTTGTATGCCCCTTTATAAAATTTTAAAAGAATTTTTATGAGGTTTGAGGGATGGTTCCCCAAAACTCTTTTAGTACTCCCTGAGAAACAAAAGGAGTTGCATAGCCAAAACTCCCCTATTACTTTTTTGGGAGGTATAAAAAATACTCTCCAAAACTCACCCATTGCTCCGCTGTGATCAATTAAAAAGCATTGGATAAAATCCGTTAGTTTCTTGGGAGGTCAAAGGGAGTTTTTCTATTACTGAAAAAAAATCCCTTATTGTGTTTTGGGAGGTCAGTAAAGATTTTAAGTTTGCCCGCTTGTTTATACATCCGTATCGTTGCAGTCTTTTACAATAAGGACTTTCGTTTTTATTCTTACTTACTTACTTACTTAAAATAACCTTTAACCGCCCAGGCGATTTTTGCCGTCCAACAAGTTACGCCAGTCGGTTCTTTGGCTCAACAATCAACTGGCGCCCATTGGAGTGCGTGAGTTGCGTGTTCTCAGATCTGCCTTCCACCGGCGGGTGCCAATAAGAATATCTTCAGTGCCGGAGATTCCTAGCCTAGTGGAGCCGGGTTTTTCATTCGCTGAACTATGTCGGCGTCTGCATAAAGCTCATACAGCTCATCACTATATCTTCTACGGTACTCGCCGTCGCCAACTTTTAGGGGTGCATAAATCTTGTGTTCTTTATGTTCTTAACTGCCTCGAAAATATTGTAAACTTCGTATATCTTTCACTTTTCATAAAAGTTTAGGAGGTTTGCGTTATATACGAAATTTACGACATTTACGATATTGAACGAATACCCTGACTGATTTTTTAAAATAATAGAAATATTACGCATTATAAAAACTTACTCCCTTTCCGCCTGCACAGTTTTTTGCGCTTCATCCAAACGCAATTGAAGCATGGAGATTTTCTGAAGCAAGTAGTCTTCGTCGAAATCATCTTTTGATAATTGCTGAATCAGACGCTTTTCCTCCGCCGAAACTTCATCTAATAATATTCAGAATAATACTGAGAATTGAAAGCATGGTTTGGATTTTTCTCTCTTGCATAGAAACCTACCCAAATCAGCAACATTTTTGGGTACTGCGCCCTTTAAAACATACTCCTCAATATCCAAATCTTTCATATCACTGCATATTGACTTCGTAACCTACAAGTTAAAAAGAAGACTTGTGAATTTGTTTATTATGCCTCAAATAGCCATACCAATCCATCTTCACTGTTGACATTTTTTAAGCCATCCGAAGAAATATCCGGTGAGCAGTTAGCATCACGTCCGTTTGCCTCCGCATCTTCAGATGCATCACACATACTAGTTAAGTAAAGTAAGAGAGAATTATACAGTTTGATTTTTCTTTTGACATCTTGCAACTCACCCTGCTTTATGAAATTGATCGGCATGTTTCATCATGAGTGTATGCACTTTTTCCATTTCTTTTTTGAGCTGAGTGATTTGCATCTCGAGATCATTTTTCTCACGCTTATACGAGTTAGCCTCTTTCATGGTGATATCGAGATTAGCACGGAGCTGTTTGGCTTCCTCTCGTGCTTTATTGCGTTCGGTGCGAACCTGCACAAAATTGTTGTATTTTTTATTGGAGGTAGATATCGATTAAACAATTTTTTGTTTATAAAGAATCCATCGTGACCATGGTAAAATATTAAAGGCAACAAAAATATATACCTATGCTTCCTTACCTTACTCCATTTTTCACGCCAATTAGCTGTGCAATCTGACCACCATTTCATGGTTTTTTCCATTTGGGCAGCTCGAGCCCTTGCTTCATCCAGCTCTCGTTGTCGTTGGGCCTGAATCAGGAGTAAAAAAATGAAATAGAAATTCATAATACCAAAAGAGGAAATTATACCTCGCGGGCCTCCCATTCAGTTGCATCATTAAATCTTGGTGTTTCCGCAGTGCCACCACGTCTTACAGCAGGAGCTACGCTTTGTGACATTTTTAATGATACCGGTCCGTTACCGGTTGCAGGCGTTAATTTATGTTTTTTATATCACAGTTTACCTTGTTGTTTTTTTGTTTTTTGCACACACTTCTTATATCAGCAAGAAGAAGAATTTGTTTAATAATATCTTATATTTGCAAAAAAACCCATCCACATAGTCATGGATCAATTGATGAGCGACTTTTGCTCTCTCTGAGAGTGCTGTCAGAATCCACATTTTTTATAACATTTTCCTATGATGCCACACCCGAAGAATCTAAAATTGGGTATTTTTAAACTAAAATTTGGAATTTTTGCAGTATTCAAACCAGTTCGGCAAACGGCGGGATAAATAAGGGTTTTTAGTGTACTAGGCTCTCTGAAAGGGCTATATTACATATGTATACATAAATATAAAAAATTTTAACATCATTGAGCAAATGTACCCAGTGGGAAAGTAGGTAATGCATTACCTTTTTCATCCATGAAAAGAAGCATGAGCAAAGTAACGCATGAAAAAATATTTGAAAAATCTTCCCATTCAATGTATTTCGTAAGGTATTATTTTTCAAAAACATTACTTTTCCTATGAAATTGCTGTAGAAAAAGTAATGCATGAATTCCATTATTCATAAAAAATTTTATAGGAGATATACATTAGGTTTGTTTACTGACCAAAAAATAGTTCAGAGCAGGTTAGAGCAGAGCAGAGCAGGGCAGCTGTCAAAATAGAAATAGAGCAACTCAGAGCAGAAATGCCATGAAACACTTTCATCTCGATAGTTTTTTTTTTTGGTTTTTTGTTTAAATCTTCAAATGTAATGCAAATTCACGTATACAAAAACTTTGATTTTCTTGCAAGCTAACTTTTTTGAAGTTTTCAAAAATTGATTTTTTCCTGACTGACATTTGCTTCTCTGCTCTAACTTACTCCATAAAAAAAGCTAGAGCAGAAATTTGTGATCTGGATTACTCTAGTTTTATTTTGAGCGTACTCATGAAACAAAAGATAGAGCAACCTAGAGCAAGAAAAGTGTTCGTTAAACACAATTTTGTGAAATATCTCAATCTGTCGTAAGCTAGAGCAGCTCAGTAAACAAACCTATTATTTTATACATTACCAAACATTACCTTTTCCCACTGGGTAAGAAAGTAAAGAGCAAAATAAAATTAATTTTTTTACAACTTATAATAGTAACAGGAGACGGTATAGAAAGACTCGGTTTTAAGTGTTTTTTTTTTATTAAAATGAACGTTTGAAGGCTCAAAACGAAATAAATAAAACTACATTAAAAAAAAAATAAAAATTGAAAATAGTTAATTCATTATGAATTCGTGATTCATTTTAAAGACCGTGTGCCAATTAGTTGAATATCGTAAATTTTGACAGAGCGGTTGTAAATTCTGACAGTTATCGTGGTGAATTCTAACAGTTATTTTCTTGGTGAGAAGTAAATTTTATATTTAATCGAATCTGTATGATCGGGGGATATTGAATTGAAGAGCGTTGTGGTTGCATAGCTAAAAAATTTCAGATTTTTGAGTTAGCTCCCCTTAGATCTAGGTGTGTGATATGGAAAACTTATAGGCGAAAGTAAATTAAATTACGAAATAACAAATATAGGTTCTTTTTCTTCTATTATATTGCAAAATCTTCCGTTAAATTATGTTTAAGCATTTATTAACGCCTTGGCATAAAAACTTCTATTATATAATATGATTGTCAATATCACATGCTTCTCAAAATTTGACCTAGCTCCATAAGCGATTAATGTCAGAATTTTCCCCCGTTCTATCAAAATTTACTTCTCCCTTTATAACCTCCTTTTTTATTTATTTGGTATTTGTTTCCTTTAGGGGTCAATTGCTAATAAATTAGATAAAATTATGGGAGATAGCTCAAAAGATAGGTTTTGGCCTCAGGATCCGGAAGCGCTCTTTTAAATTTTTTGTTTAAGTGAAAAGTTATGATAAAAAAACCGAAAAATGACCCGCGTCCGGTACCAAAAATGGGGAGGAATCCATTGTATTTATGTGCAGAACACCTTTCTGAGTTGGAGGCCTTCGGCCGCGCTCCTTATAAATAACCCTGGGCTACGCCATCCCAAGTCCGGGTGTTTGGCTGAACCGTGGCTAGCGCCACGGTACGCATTTTTTCGCACGTTTATAGGTACAGCCTAATAAAATTACAACAGACACATGAAAACTTGCAACTTTGATTGCAAATATCTCTTCAAAGAAGCAAAATATTAAAAAGGCGCTTCCGGATTCGTGATCCTGAGGCCAAACCCCGTCTTTTGAGCTAAATCCCATAATTTTAGCTAATTTATTAGCAGTTGACCCCTAAAGGAAACAAATACCATTTATTTTTTTCATTTTTACCGCAATAAATAGTTTACAAATATAAAATACGACATCCTTTCTAATTGGCAATTGAAGATTTTCATTCTACTACACTTTTTCCCGTTTTCGAGTCGTTGTTCGCTGCACAATTGTATGGCAGCATCGTTTCTTGGCGTAAATACTGCCTGTGTACCTGCCCAGGAACTCGTTTACGTACTTGGCAACACTGCCAAATGCTGGGCTGAGAAATTTGACAGTAAAAGAGTCGCTTATCAATTGATCCATGACCAATACCAATTGATACACTATGCCCACCCAGCACTTGGTTTTTCGTACTTTTCCAAACACAGACAACTTCCAGTTAACGCTGGGGTTGCCATCATAAATAATACAGGTGACAGCAAATAAACAGCTGTTTAATTCTTTTTCTGATTTTTTGATCGATTTTGTATAATGGTACTTTTACATTGCACCAAATATGGCGAATTTGAATGAGTCATTTCGAACCTCCCATATTTGCATTTGGCTTCACCTTTCCTGCAAGAATCTTCTACAATAACACAAAGTCACCGAAAGAAAATGCAACACCGTGATGTTTTAAAAACCCACCCGACCAACGCTCACGAAAATGCCTAAGTTTTCGAAGCTTTAGCAATAATTTCCTGACAAATGTATCGAGAATGGGTTCAGCAAAACTATCGTAAAAGTATTACCGTTCGCCCAGTTTGTGGCAGCAGAGCTCACTTTCTCGATATCAGATTTTGATACATTTTCCGATTCGTTTTCGTGCCGTAAATGGATTGCTAACGGATCTGGTTTCCGTACGTTTACACTATCGAGAATGTACACAAACAGTGTCAAATACGATTCTTTTTTGTGCTGTAAATGGACTACTAACGGATCTGGTTTCGGTATCGCAAATAGTATCAATAACGGGTCGAGAATTTTTACGATAACGATAAGTTCCACATCGTTCCACATTCAAAATTTACACATATTTTTTTTTAATAAAACTATTTTAAGTATTATAGTAAAATATAATTTATAACTAGATAATTAATGTACATTGAGTAAATGTCTAAAACTTTCGTTGGTTTGGACCCAATAGTTTCGATTACGGCTCGTGATGCAATGTCGCCCTGGAGTTTCTAGCTGCCAGATGTAGCCATACAGATGATTTTGAAATTTAAATACAGTAGAATCGCGAAAAAGTAAACTCGCGAGAAAGTAAAACCTTCGGTTAAGTTGACCAATTTCAAGCGTCCACGTACCGCTCTAAAAAGTAAACTTTTTCGTTGACTTATTCGAGCTTAACTATTTTTTCCAACCCAACCGGTTCTTTGGCAAGAAAAACACGTTTGGGAGTTCCCCTTGTTGCTATGTATTCCCCGAATTCCTATGTAAAAACTTATTATCGGTGTAGCAAGGTACATTTTTAGTTTGTGATTAGCGTTTGAACTTGTGACTTGTTTATAGTTAGTGTGTTGAAAAATGTGAACAAAGCAGAAAAAATCATTGCAAATCAGTAAAAGTGAGTCATGCAAATAAATTTAACATATTCAAAATTATATTTATTTCCGTATTTTTTTTTTCAAATTCGAAAACCCTTTGGAAAAGTAAACATTTCGGAAAAGTAAAACACCCTAGGGACGGATTGGTTTACTTTTTCGCGATTCTACTGTATTCAAAGTTTATAAAAGACTTACTTATGTAGGATTCGAAGCAAATCATGCCCATTTCCTTCTTCCTCATAGCGTTTTAGGAAAAAAACAGCGAGCTTCTGCTATTTCAGCATTTTTAATTCAACTAATTTTTTAATTTAATTGACACAGGCCCGTGCGTAGGGGATGGTTTTGAGGGTTCAAACCCCCCACCCCAAAACAGAATACGAAATTACCGTTTTGGCCCAAATTTTTGTGTCAAAAGCAGTGGCAAAACAACAAACGCATAAAACACGTGCACAAACGATATACTTATTTTTCCTAACTTTTTACTTGTTTTTCCACATTTTCTAAAGAGATTATCACTAAATTTCTTTTCACAACTATTTTTTTCAAAAAAAATTAACTAAAACTCATTAAAACACGCAAACGAATTCCGTAGCTTTTCCACGAACTTTGCAAAGAATGTAAACAAGAAAAGCAAAAGGGTGATAGTTTGAGTGATAAAAAATCAACAAAGCATGAAAGAACCGTTAGCCACAGCTGTCAATACAACCAGTAATTATTGAGTCATGGAGTGGCAGCTCGCGTGTTTGCGAATGTGGCACAAAGAGGAGATGACGATAGATAAACGCTTCGAGAACACTGTTGCACGAATAAACCAGAAATGTGTAGATATTTCTAGGTTGTGAAGCTGCTGTTTGCTAGGGTATATAAACCGCGCAAAGACAACGCACTTCAATCAGTTTATTTTCAAGTGTTGTACAGTGAAGTACTGAACAGTGAGTTAACCCGCGATATTGTACTACTGTTTTTAGTAGTATATAAATCGTACTATATATTAAGCAAAGCCTGCGCCTTTCGTATACTGGCCGTGTGTAAGAAGCGTGTCAAACATTATTATATGAATCAGTGCAAATGTGAGTTCTGCGCATGCGCAAGTTTTGTTTGTGTTAGTGAATTGTAGTAGCGCGTTTAAAAAAAAATATCAAAGGGCTCAAAAAGGGTCACTATCCCCATTACACAAATTGTGCATAGTTTTAGTTATAAAATCTTTGATTAGTCGATTAAATAATGAAAATACCAAAATAGTAAATCACAAAATAAATAAATAAAAATGTTCGTATTTGTTGTTTAAAAAATAATAAGAAGCTACAGAGAATTTTTTCATTTGGTAAAATAATGTCATATCCGCTACCTTGGGTATTTTTGGCATGGTTTAATATTAATTAGTGAAAGGAGTGATAAGAAAAACGAAGTGAATTTATTTACATTTTGTTCAAGTATGCATTTATTTATGCCCCTTTGTTTACAAAAGTTTAACGACATCCTTGAGATTTTGTCTCCTTCTCTCATGGTATATCTGTACTGTAATGTTTGACACGCTTCACTGTTCGGTATTATCTATATAGAAGTATTACATATATGATATTAAGCAGAATCTGAGTGTTTTATTCAACGTACAGTGATCGAACTCAGGGAAAATAATCGAGCATTCATCGAATTCGTCACACATCTTTAGAAATATCGACTACAATAAAGTCGATTTAGTATCGATAAGGGATCAACATCAAATTGTGTATCTATAGAGTAGAGAAATGTTGGAAAAGTCGCGGCCGAGCCATTTTGTATAATATTAGTATTTTTACCCAACAAAAATTAAATAAAACTTTAGCAAAACCACTTGAAGATGATGGCGAGAAGGGGTGGGAAGCGAATTCGGATGAATGAGCCTCCTCCTGAATATGAGGAACATGGGTAGGTGACGACTCACTAGCATTGCATTACCTAAATTTGTACATACATAAATATAACACAATTGTGTTATTTGGAGTATTAATGTTCCATTTTGATACATCTTTAACATTTAAATGATACACCTTTCAATAGGGATGTATTAAACGAAAGTACGTCAGATGGGGATAGTCCCATGAAGCGGATGACGCGTCTACGTGCACGGGGTGGAGTGCGAGACAAACCGCCAATTATCGATGATGATGAGGAAGAGTTTTGGGCGCCAGTAGCACGCAAGCGTAAACAGCCCGGCCCACGAAAACCGCCAGGAGAACGCCGTGAACGTGCAGAGAGGCCACGCAAAGAGCATATTGAAAAGGAGCAGGAAAGAATAGATATGGAACGGGATGTGACCACAGATGAAACTAGTCTTTATTTTATTGTGCGACATTCCAAGTCAGCAATAGCGGTATTAAAATATTGCATCTATTTAGTCATTAGATAAATTTTTTCAATTTTGCACATTTTTAGAGCATAGTTGATGACTGGATTGAAAAATATAAACAAAACCGTGATTCTGCCTTGATTGCGCTCATGCAATTTTTCATAAATGCAAGTGGTTGTAAAGGAAAAATATCGGAAGATATGCCACATCCAATGGAACATACAGCTGTTATACGTAAAATGACAGAGGAGTTCGATGAGGTATAACACAATGCGACAAAAAAACTGTTTTCTGGGTAGCGGCCCAAACCAAATTCTTTGAAGAAATTTAGACATAGATAGGTACATAAATAAAAAAGTAATTTTTCCGTTTTTACGAAACCTAGTTATGGGTTCTTGAAATTGGAAATTCATAATTTTGCTTTGAAATTGTATTTAACACCCCCACATCTTCCCTTTTCAAAAAACTACATAGTCTATTTTCGAACTTCGAAAGCCCATAACTTCGAAAACGGGGAAATAACTTTTTTATTTATGTCTCAATCTCTTCAAAAAATGGGGTTTGGTCAAGTACCCAGCCGGATGTACAATGTAATGTTAGATCCATTTAAATTTGAGCCTTCAAAGTTTCTTTTTAAAATATGCAATAGCTGTGATCTACTTTTCTGTGTAAATCTATGTAGTAGAACTGTCAAAATCAGAAAATCCGCACTCAGTGCGAGAGCAATACCAAGGAGTACGGGATTGCAAAAATGGTAGAACAGTCAAACTTGGTCGCTTGACAGTTTACAACATGTAGTCAGAATTTACCAGCAAAAAATCGGCTGAATAAATCTTGCAAATCTCTGACTGGAGAGAGCTCAATTTTCTGCTCTCACTAGTTCGTGACTGTTTCTGACTATTTCTGACTGTGTAAAGGATCAGAGCTAATAAGTAGGTGCTTGCAACTGTTGTTGTTGTTGTAACGAGGTGTAGTCCTGCCCAACGCGTATTTTTCCTTAACCTAAATTGTCATCAATATCTTCCAAGTGTCGGATCTCATCAAAATGTTTACGTAAATGCGACCTTATGTTCTAGGAGGCGGAATGAGTTCAAGCAGTTGTCTATTGGGATGCTGTGGTTTACAGCAATTCAGTAGGTACTGCTTGTTTAGCATTTCATTATGCTCCCTAACTGTACATCCGTCGGCGTTGAGGGCTGCACAACTCGACAGCAAGGCGCGACGAACACATCAGTCCAGAGATTTCTGTTTGCGATCCCGGAACATATGCGTAGGTGACATCGACCTAGGCAGGAGTTGCACTTGACCGATGTCACAGAGGCATATATCCTATGCCGACATACAGTGCACGGAGAGTGAGGGACCAGAAGTTGATGGGCTTGACTTGCATTCGTGCTAGTGCCGGAAGAAGTAAGTAAAGGGTTCAGAGACGGGGGCTGAAACTCGGTAGTGCAAAAAGCATCGACAGATGTGCTACGAAGAAAGTAGCCATGAGTGGATGCTTGAGATGTTGACGCACTAGGATGCGAGCTACAGCCAAGAACACACATGTTCTGCTGAGCAATATAAGTATTGCAGGTCGTGGAGACTTGATTTGTATAAGGCGATAATGCAACATTTGAGCGTCGCTTGCCTCGGGACGTCCTAGGACGTGAGCAGCAGGGCGCCACAAAACTTTTGTAGAAACTAGTGGGCCGGTGTGTTTTAGGATCTAGTCCGGAGCAACTAGATTTATGCAACCAATCATACACTCTAGACAGGGCAATGCATTGTTAACAACAACAACTACAACAACAACCAACCTTTGCATGATGCACACTGGACTGAGTGTGATCGTCTTGTGTATATTTTCTTCCGGCGAACGCAGCAGAACCATTCTCTTGGGCCAGGATTTGGCTCAATGCCAGCCCGGATCAAGAGAATAAGGAGCAGCCGTCCTGCAAGGGGCTGTTCCAGGGATGACAATAGGTGAGGGAATCGTGACGCGTTAGACAGGGTCACTTCGAAATGTATTACTCTTGGCCGAGTCATTATAAAAAAAAATAACCCGGGTCGTTTCGGTACGAAGGGTAATGTACAAGTACAAATACCGTTCGCCCAGAACCGGCAATACGTGAAAAGAAACTGTCTAAGTTAGCGCTTTTGCAATGTGGCGTTTTCACAGTATATATATTATTATTATACTGTGGTGGCCTTAGTTGAGCTAAATAACACACTATAAACTTGTCTTGTTTTCAGGAAAGCGGTGAATATCCATTAATAATGCCTGGTCAGCAATGGAAAAAATTTAAAATGAATTTTTGTGATTTCGTTCAAACTTTGGTAAAACAATGCCAATATTCTATCATATACGATCAATTTCTTATGGATAATGTGATATCACTTTTGACGGGTCTATCTGATTCGCAAGTACGTGCCTTTCGTCATACAGCAACATTGGCGGCTATGAAATTGATGACTGCATTGGTAGATGTAGCACTACTTGTGTCAAATAATTTTGAAAATGCTGCCAAACAATACGAAGCTGAAAGAGTTAAGGTATTTATGAGATAAAATTAGCTGGCGAACCAGTTTAATGTATGTTATTAATCAATGAACTTTAGTCACGTGACCGACGCGCATCAGACCGACTGGAATCTTTAATGACGAAGCGTGCTGAGCTTGAGGAGAACATGGATGAGATAAAAAATATGTTGACATACATGTTCAAATCTGTTTTCGTGCATCGATACAGGTATATAAAATATTCAGCCCAATTCTAATTCTTCCATACTAAATTAATAACTGTTCTTATATATAACACAGAGACACCTTGCCAGATATACGTGCAATTTGTATGGCTGAAATCGGTGTTTGGATGGAAAACTATCCCCAAAATTTTCTAGACGATTCCTATTTAAAATATATTGGTTGGACTTTACATGACAAAGTTGGTGAAGTACGGCTCCGTTGTCTACAAGCACTGCTACCGTTATATGATAAAGAAGAGCTTAAAGGAAAACTGGAGCTATTTACATCGAAATTCAAAGATCGCATTGTTGCCATGACTTTGGATAAAGAATTTGAAGTGGCAGTTCACGCAGTTAAATTAGTAATCAGTATTCTAAAGTAAGTACTTTGAAAGTTTGTTGAAACGAATGTTTCAATATTATCTCCCTTTTATTTATTTGTAGAATACATCCTGATATTTTAGCCGATAAAGATTGCGAAATAGTATATGAGCTTGTATATTCATCACATCGTGGTGTCGCACAGGCAGCGGCAGAATTTCTGAATGTACGTTTGTTTCATTTAACTGCGGATATGGAAGAAACCAAAACTAGGCGCGGTAAAATAAGGCTACCAAATACACCACTAATAAGAGATTTAGTGCAATTTTTTATCGAATCAGAACTACACGAACATGGTGCTTATTTAGTAGATTCTTTTATAGATAATAATGCCATGGTAAAAGATTGGGAATGTATGACAGATTTACTGCTAGAAGAACCAGGCTTTAACGAGGAAGTTTTAGATAATAAGCAAGAGTCAACACTAATTGAAATAATGGTAAGTAGCGTAAAGCAATCAGCAACGGGGGAAGCTCCCGTAGGGCGTGCAAGTAATCGTAAAATCACTTTGAGTTCCAAAGAGTTAAAAGCCATACAAGATGAAAAAGTTCGTTTGACTGAACATTTTATAGTTACGCTACCACCGTTACTAGAAAAATATCAAGCAGATAGTGAGAAATTGGCAAATCTCTTGGCTATACCACAATACTTTGAATTAGATATTTATACAACAAATCGGCAGGAATCGAACTTACAAGCTTTGCTCGATAAAATGAGTTATATTATGTCGGTACATACAGATCGCGAAGTGCTTGAGACATGTGCAAAAACATTGGAGTATTTGTGCAGCGAAGGCAGCGCCACTTACACACGCTGCGATGTAGCGCGTTCAAATATAATTGATAATGCAGTTAATAAATATAAAGATGCTATCGATGATTGGCGTAATCTAATAGCCGGGGAAGAACAGCCAAATGAAGATGAAATATATAATGTGACAATTTCTCTCAAAGTCATAGCCATACTGTATGCTTCACATAATCTCAATCCTTGGAATTTATTCGATTCAATATTCCAAGATGTTGAAGAGTGTCAATCGAAAGAAAATCCACCAACACGTACGCTACCTAATGAGGCGTTGGTTTATTGCATTGAGGCGTGCTATTTCTCAATAAGCTGGGGGCTACACTATGTGGAAAATCAATGCGAAAGTAGTAATATGGCTTCAGTGAGCGCTGAGTTACGTGATAACTTCGTCAAATACATGGCAGCTAGTTTTGAATTAACACGTGATGGACCAACAGAACAAATTCAAGAATCGGTTAGTGAAAATTTGATATAACTTGTGTATATATACTAGGGTGATTAAAAAAATATGTCGACTTGGTCTTACCCCCCAAAAAGTTAGGTATTGATGAGAAAATAAGCCTTGCAAAAAATTAGCGCTCTCCCTTAACACTTAGGGGTGGCTATTTTTTTCGCCCTTTTCCATACATTTTGTATGGGGGAAAATGGCATTTTTTTTTAAGTTAATTTTCTTTTAATTTTTGAAAATTTTTCAAAATATTTTTACATTCTCTTAAAGTTGAAGCTTCCAAAATGCTAAGCCATGTTCACTTTGAAAAAAAAATGCCATTTTTTCCCATACAAAATGTATGGAAAAGGGCGAAAAAAATAGCCACCCCTAAGGGTTAAGTTAGAGCGCTAATTTTTTGCAAGTCTTATTTTCTCACCAATACCTAAAGTTTCAGGGGGTAAGACCGAAAAAAACAAATTTTTTTTTTCAATTTGAATCACCCTAATATATACATTAAACTTATTTAGTACCTAAAAAAAAACTTTTTTGGACTGACCCCATCTTAAATTTGTTAACACAGAAAAAGTGAGCTGATCTGATAACTTGGTGCATGAATTTCCATTAATTATTCCTTCAGAATTTGAGCGGGTCATGGTTAGTCTCCGCCCAACAAACAGTCTCTAGAGTCTAGGCAGTTAGAGAAATTTTCATTGATACATTAGATAACTAGTGTAATTTTCGAGTCGAGAAAATAACAACTCGAGAATGGGTGTCTTCGAGCCGCTCAATATTACTGCAATATTGCAGTCATGTTACTTTATTGATGCAATGATGCTATGGGTGTGTACGAGCCGCAATTGTTGCGGCAGTGTTACTTTTTATGACAGAGCATCACGTTCTTCGGCAACGTTTTTGTAAAATTTGCAACTAGTAGTCCTCTAACGTTAGAGGTTGGAGAATGAGCTAGTTATCTAATCTACCTCTAATCGACATCTAACTTCAGTGTATTAAGCAGTAAATTTCCTTTAAGATCTGTTCGGTCGCTTTGATGCAAAGTTTTGCATTCGATTTAAACCAAATTTCTTTTGAGTTAGGGTCTTGAAATATGGTTCAAGTGACAATGCAATATAAAGGGGGAAGATACGATAGGTAGCTCGTGGGTCGCTCTTTTTGCGAAAATCGCATATATGGCAAATTTTTCAAATACAGCAATACAACAATTAAAAAACAAAAATTACAAAGGGTCCAATTTCGAAAGCGCATAACTAAGTTTTGGAGACTAACTTCGAAAATCAGGGAAACTGCTTTTTTACTTATGCTCGATCCCAAAAAAGTTAATTGGTCTCCCAGCCGGATTCTGTACGATGTAATTAATAATAAAAAATAACATCAATATAATTACAAAAAAAGAATAATTTGTCTCAGTCTAATTACTAATTACAATTATTTTATGATTATATTTATAGGCTTATCAATCGATATGCGATCTATTGATTGTGTTTTCGGATCAACTTTCAAAAAATGAGAACGAGAATATACGTGCATTGGAATATAAGTCAACGTTGGATGAGCAATTGATCTTAAATAACTTTGTGCAGCATTATGTGTTTACAATCAAACAAGAAGGTATCTAAGAGCTCTTAATTTTTTTTAAGTTAAAGTGCGTATATTTCATTGCAGTTGTTCAAGACGAAACACGAATCGAAGAGTTACACAAAAAACGTAATTTTCTGGCATCATTTTGTAAGTTGATCGTCTACAATATAATACCCACAAAAAGTGCAGCGGGAATATTTAAACATTATGTGAAGGTGAATAAAAAATATTTACTACCATGCTATGATGACTGTGTGATTTATTTTGGTTTTGTATCATTCTAGTGTTATAATGAATATGGTGATATTATAAAAGCTACCCTCGGAAAGGCGCGTGAAATAAACAAAATTAATTTCGCTTTGACTTTGCTACTCAGTCTGATAGCTGTTTTTAAAGAATTGCAACAGCAATTTGAAAATGACATAACCTTAAAAAATGCACACGACTTTACCGATCTCAAAGAATTGGCTAAACGTTTCGCATTGACGTTTGGTTTTGATGCTATTAAAAATCGTGAACCAGTTATCGCTCTACATCGTGCTGGTATACTATTTGCGGTTGGTGATGTACCTGAAGATCCAGTAGCGCCGCCCACGCGTCTACTGTTTCTTGAAGTATTAAATGAGTTTAATAACAAATTGTTGAAACAAGATAAAAAGGTAATATTAAATTTTCTGGATCGTCGCATATCACCGGGCATGCCTTCGAGCAGAGCTGAAGAATGGCAACCGTTGGTGTTGTATCGAAATTCGTTATTACATGGTGAAACTGATCAGGCACCAGTGGCGAAACGTGCTTACGCGCGAAAGCGTAGGGAGCACGGTAAGCTTTATTTTTTCTTTTTACATTACTTTTACATAGAACCGTCCATTCAAATATGAGTATTTAGCTTTAGTGATAAATAAACCAAGATCCTTTTTTATTTCTATTTTTTTTTCAGATGATGAAGATGACGAGGAGGAGTATGAAGAAGACCATAATGATGCTTAAGTTTAATTAAGCTAAGATATAGAATAATGTTTTCTTTTTTATTTTCATTATTATTAATTTAATTTACTGAAAATATAATTGTTAACCTGAGTAAGAGTTTAAAACAAAATAAATATTACTACAAAAGTTAGCTTAAATAATAATTTTAATCTTTAAAGCAAGCATATTCAGCTAGAGTTTAAATCTTGCCCAGGAGTGTAATAAGCAAATAAAGAACTTAAATATTTAATTAGGAATCCAATTTGAAGAATTGCACAACGCGTTAAATTCATTTGTATACAATCACAATAAGAGACGCTTAGCTGCAAATTCATTTGCTCTGGCGATTGCTTCTTCTAGTTGTTCCTCGAACTGTGTGGTGACTTTTTTACCTTTCATATTGCATTCCTCGGCAGGATTTTTATTTTTTGACACAATGACTTGTGATTTAAAAGGGATAGCAAACTCTTGTAGCCATTGTTCGGCATCAAATTGATCGCTTATAAACTTCTGTAAGTACAAGTATAAAATGAAAAAAAAAAAAAAAAATTTATTATTAAAAACTGTAATACATACTTATATTTGTTTAGTATTGCAGTCTGAACCTTAGAAAGACGAGAATAAATCTTGACCACCAACTATACGACAACAACAATTTTTTTCTTACCTTGGGTACACAACAGCGCGCTTTAACAATACTACCGCACATGCTTGCAACGAGTACGGGACGATCAGTGCATAATTGCGTAGCTTTCTGTAAAGGCACCTCTTCAACCAATACCGAACTTTCAATGTAATGAACAATGAAGGGGTCTGATGTGATGGATTTTTCTTGTAGTAGTGTTTTCATTTCGACTTCGACAAATTCTCTGCAATTAAAAAAAAAAACAATCGAATAAGCAGGCAATTTAATACAATTTAATTTAAATATTTTTTTCTTACTTTAATGTAGTGCGTGTATTCTCCTTAAGCTTTTTTAGTATTGTATTAATACGCTCCAACGTTTTGATTTTGAATACATATGGTAAAACAGCTTCAGTATGCATTAGATTATGGCGTATCTTTTGTAATTCGATTTCTGTGGCATTTGTTAATTTATCAGTCTTAAATTGTTCATCCAGCATATCTACACGATGTTGTAAGAGTGCCGCTGTTTTTAAAGCCTGTAAATACATTGGAAAAATTAATAAGACTATAACTCGCACAGTGGTTTAAAATTAGCTTCAAATTTTCATTTTATTCATGCCTACTCCGGTATCTGAATGATAAGATTCGCGGGAAGCGGAAATATTTGTATGCCATATTTTCCACGATTAGAGAGAATGTATTGTCAGAAACTGCATCGATTTCAATACATTCATAGCTAATATCTAACTACATATAACTAAATCACTATATCCACCAAGTTTCGATAGAAAATTGTGTTTCTACATACAAAATATATGGGCACTGAGTGCCCTGTTTTACATAAAAAGTATTCGCCGTATAAAACGTCTTAACTTTCTATAGTTATACACCTGAAATTTTGAGCACTTCTAAACAAATTTACAATATATTGGTGTGAAATCACAAACCAATCACATCGGACTTCCAGATTCCCGGTAATGCAACTTTAAAATTGAGTTTGGGCGCTGGGTGCCCAACTAACGGTTATAAGGTTAAAACTGGTTTTAAGTCAGATGCATTACAACACGTTGGCCCGTAGTCATAGTCAAAGTTAAACATGAGTTTGAGTTAGTTAAAGCATTTTTGACAGATAGCACTTGTAAAGTTGTGTAAGCTTTAACTAACTTAAAATCACGGACCGAAACCGGAACCGTAACCGATTAATTTTTCAAAACCGAAACCGTAACCGTTATTTTGATCTGAAAAAGAACGAAAACGAAACCGTTTTAAAAGCCGTAACCGGTTCCAAACAAATAAATATAAAATATTTAAAAAACAGTTTGATGTCGCAATATGGCCGCTCTTTTGGCTTGGAGCCCAAAAAATACTCAACATAGCTCTTTTTTTAGAATTATGAAAAACTGCCGTTTGAATAAGAATCCACAAAACGCATTTTGAAAGAAATGTCAGTTGCAGCGTTATTTGAGGCGCGCATTCATTGGTATGTAAAGGGTCAAATACATAAAGCTTTGTTAACCTCGCCTGACATTTGCTACCTCAAAACTTTGCGTCCAACTTCAGAGGTATGCTACAATGAACACCATCCGTCGATGGTCCTACCACATGCAGGGCATCATTAAGTCTGGAGGTCCTACCACATGCAGGGTATCATTAAGTGTGGATAAGTAGGAGTTTAACTAGATGTATATTGGAACGATTTTCCGTCATCCCTTGTCAAATTTGGTTTTGTAACAAACCGGTTTCGGCGATCTGCCATCTTCAGTGTTTGATTTCGAACGAGATCACGAATGATGCCCGAAAATTCTATGAAAAGATCCGGCGGATGACGGAAGGTTTTAAGACCGGGGCAAGTTCCTGTAAGGACAATAATGGCGACCTGGTAACCGACGTACAGAGTGTACTTAAATTATGGAGGGAGCACTTCTCCTCACTGCTAAATTGCGAGGGAGACGTCGAACCCGATACCCCAATCCCTGACGATGGAAAAGTCGTCCCACCACCTGACTATGATGAAGTGAGGATAGCTATATCCCGGCTCAAAAACAACAAAGCGCCTGGAAAAGACGGACTACCCGCCGAGCTGTTCAAACACGGAGGCGAAGAGCTGGTAAAAAGCATGCATCAGCTCTTATGCAGAATATGGTCAGACGAGTGCATGCCTCCAGATTGGAATTTAAGTGTGCTCTGCCCAATCCACAAGAAAGGCGATCCCGCTAACCGCACCAACTACCGCGGAATCAGCCTTCTTAATATCGCATATAAGGTTCTTTCTAGCGTATTGTGTGAAAGACTGAAGCCCATCGTAGACAAGCTGATTGGACCTTATCAGTGTGGCTTTAGACCTGGTAAGTCTACCATCGACCAGATTTTCACGATACGCCAAATCCTGGAGAAGACCCATGATAAAAGAATCGACACACACCATCTCTTTGTCGATTTCAAAGCCGCTTTTGACAGCGCAAAAAGGAGTTGCCTGTATGCCGCCATGTCTGAATTTGACTTCCCTGCAAAGCTTATACGGCTCTGCCAAATGACGTTGAGCAATACTAACAGCTCCGTCAGAGTCGGGAAGGACCTCTCTGAGCCATTTGAAACCAAACGAGGCTTCAGACAGGGCGACTCCCTTTCGTGCTATTTCTTCAACCTGATGCTGGAGAAGATAATTCGAGCAGCAGAGCTAAACCGCAATGGTACAATCTTTTACAAGAGCGTGCAATTGCTGGCGTATGCCGATGATATTGATATCATTGGCCTTAACAACCGCGCCGTAAGCGCTGCCTTCTCTGGACTGGATAAAGAAGCGAAAAAAGTGGGTCTTGCGGTCAACGAGGACAAGACGAAGTATTTGCTGTCATCAAAGAAAGAATCGGCGCACCTGCGCCTTGGCAGCCACGTCACTGTTGATAGTTACAAATTTGAAACTGTGAGGGACTTCGTCTATTTGGGAACCAGCATTAACACCGAAAATAATATCAGTCTAGAAATCCAACGGAGAATCACTCTTGCGAACAAGTGCTACTTTGGACTGAGTAGGCAATTGAGAAGTAAAGTCCTCTCTCGAAGAACAAAGATCGCGCTCTATAAGTCTGTCATCATACCTGTCCTGATGTATGGCTCAGATTCATGGACAATGTCAAGAGAAGATGAGATGGCCCTTGGAGTATTTGAGAGAAAAGTTCTCCGGAAGATTTATGGTCCTTCCCGTGATGCCGACGGCGAGTATCGAAGGAGATTTAACGATGAGCTGTACGAGCTTTACGCAGATCTGACCATAGTCCAGCGAATTAAAGCCCAAAGGCTCCGCTGGCTGGGTCACGTCATGCGAATGGACAAAGAAGCTCCAGCCCAGAAGGTTTTCCAATCGTCACCCGAATTCGGCAGCAGAGGAAGGGGGAGGCCTCGACTGAGATGGAAATAACAGGTGGAGGATGACTTGAACTCCCTTGGGGTTTCCAATTCTGATTTTACTATGTCTGCTGTTGTTGGTTTTTGTGCGGCTTTTTTGAAAGGTTTTATTTCGTACGCTAACGGGTTGCTGTTATATATTGTCCAGGCTTCCTTTGCTGCGCACCGTCTTTCTATTTTTATTTTATTTACCGCCATATGTTTAAGGAATGTTGGGCAGCTAGAATCGTATGTGTGCTGGTCGTTTTCACAGTTTGTGCAGAATTTTTTATCGCACGCCTCGTGTTCGTACGCGGGTGCTTTTGTACATTCTCTGCATAGTGGTGATTTCAGGTCGCACTTTTTTTTGGTATGTCCGAGTTTTTGGCAAGTGACGCACTTCATCGGTTTAGGGATGTATTCTTCGACGCATACTCTTTCCCAGCCAAGTTTAAGTGTTTCGGGTCGGCGTATGAGATCAAAGGTGACTACGGCTGCCCCTGTTGGAATAAAGGTGTCTTTTTCTTGTTTCATCATTTTTCTTACTTCCACTACTTTCTGATCGGAGAGAGATGCTACCAAATCTTCCTCAGAAATATCAATGATGTTTCTAGAGTAAGTTCTGCCTTGAGTGGTGTTGAGGGTCATATGTGAACTTACTTTGACTGCCACGCAGTCAACTCGTGAAGCTTGGAGGAATTTTTTCGCTGAAGCTAGGTCGTTTGTTTTTATAAGCAGGTCGCCTGATCGCAGCTCTTTTACTTCAGTGTAGTCCTTGGAAATGTGGTTGAGGCCTTTTTCAATTTGAAAAACATTGTAAGACGCAATTGGACGCGCATTTTCACCTGTGGCTGTAATAGCGAGATATCTAGGTATACTTATGATCGTCGTTTTGGATTTTGATGGGTAGTGGTACAAAGTCTGTGTTGCGAAGTCTTTTATTTTTTGGTGGATTGGAGGCCGGGTTTGGATCAGGATCCAACGCTCGAAACCTGTTGGTGAAGGGGGATTAATCCCCTTCATTGTTTCACCGATATTGTGAACTATATATTATGTAATAGAGTCCGATAGAAAAGGAAAACGAAAAAAAAATCTAACAGTAACTGTTATAGTTTGTGTGTGTGTGTTTATAACAAAATGCACTCTATATTCACTTTAAGCACTGAACACGTCCGCGCTGCGCGAATGACTTGAGTAGACTGTTTATCGAAATATATTGAGGTCCAATGAAACCTGGGGCCATTCCCTTTCGTTTGATACCCATATTGTAGGGTAATTTTAAGGTTTTTGTTCAATAACATTTTCACCGATAACTCAGTTATCGATAAATTTATCGAAATATATTGAGGTCCAAATGAAACCTGGGGCCATCCCCTTTCGTTTGATACCCATATTGTAGGGAAAATTTAAGGTTTCTGGGCAATCTCATTTCGACTGACAACTCAGTTATCGATAAATTTATCGAAATATATCGAAGTCCAAATGAGACCTGTCACTTTCCAGTTTCGTTTGATACCCATATTGTTCGAAGTTTCTACACCTGTATTCGAAATATCTTAAGTTTAGGTCAAGTGTACTCAGAGTTATATGGAAAAACAAAAAAATCGAAAAGTATCGGTCCCTACCATGGCCGAACCCAACCCCCCCCCCCCCACAAAATTAAAAAAAAAGCCTATACCTCCTTCCAGACTATTAGCTGTCTGCCTACCAAATTTCAACAAAATCCGTCTTGCCATTCTCACGTTATTGAGGAACAGAAGTAAACGTCTGGACATCCAAACATCCAAATATCCAAACATCGCTACATTCACATTTATAATATTAGTAAGATAGAAGGGAGTTTTTCCTTTTACGAAAGGTTAAAATCACGAAAAGTGCACATTTCGTAAAAGGAGAAACCATAATTTTGTAAATTATAATTTTAATTGATTTTCTATTTTAATCAAAGCACAAAACACGTGGATTATGAAAATATGCAATATGACATTGATTAAGAAAGTTGCCAGGTGAAATGAATAACAATTAAATGCACATTCACAATGACAAATAAATTCATATGAGAGATAAGGCCATATGGCTTTAACTCACACTGGACAAATAAAAAAAATATGGCATTATCTCTCAATACGAAGCGTGATAATGCCATATGGCTTTACCTCGCAATTGGATGGGAAATAGAGCCATATGGCGTTATCTCGCATGGCTTTATCGCACCCCACCGTCAGATTTGTCCTATAAAGCAATAACTCACATTTTCCGCAGCTACTCCTGCAACTGCTGTGAAGGCATAACGTGCACGATTGGTTTGGCGAAAATTTGTAATGCTAAAGTATCCAAGTTCCTGAGTATTCGTGGCATGCGTACCACAACACAACTCTTTAGAAAGAAACTGAGGCTCTTCACACTTAATGCTGATCAAACGTAAACCAGTCTCCGGATAAATTTCGCCAGGTACCATTACGATATCGTCCTGCTGTAATACATCACTAGCCGTTACATTTTGCACATCTACTGGCAAGTTTGATTTGATAGTCTCACTGTTGATAAAAAAGTTGAATATGCAAGATAATTTGGAAGTTATTTTAAAGATATTTTTTATATATTCAAGTAAATTTACCTGATCAAGTTTTCTATTTGCACAATATCATCCCTGGTGATACGTTTACCAATTAAGCTGAGTTCGAGTTTGCAATGATCTTTAGTCACATCACTAGAGACTTGGTAAGTGATTTTGTTGAAAAGCGAACGGATAGCAGCGCTTAATAGGTGTGTTGCTATAAAAATAAAAATGGGGGCACATTGTAACACTAAGCATTCACACCAATTGTCTCCTTAACTTTTTCATTTATATGTTTTGAAAAAAAAAATGACACTTAGAACGTTATTCTCAATGATGCTTCAATTATAAATATTCTCACGGAATTATTATTTCCTCGGAAAAATTGCTTTAACTTTTTTGGAAATCATCTGTTTTGGTAATTAAAATGATATTGTGAATTTTAAGTTTTGTTGAAGTTATTTAATTGTTTGGAATTTTTTATTCTCCGAAACTTAGTTATGAGCTTTCGAATCGAAATTGGACCCTTCGTAATTTTTGTTTTATAGTTGTTTTATCTAAATTTAAAAAGTCAAAATGTGGGCGTGGCCTGCTTGCCTCTTGTCTTTACATCTTTATTTTTCATTAGTTTTCCCATTCTCTTTTCCCAACACTTACCGTTTCTTTCTAAGTAGGTGTAATTAAAGAGATAAACATTAATTTCCATACATAAAACAATCATTATTCTGGGAATAATTTTTATTTGATGTTCTTACAAAAACTACTTCTAAATAGAAAACATTCTGACATTTAAATCTAAATAATGAAAGGGCTTACAGAAAAACTGATGAAAAATGCGCACGCTCAGAAAAGCTCATATAACGATCATATTTGAAGACATGCATGGATGAAGGGGGTATGTCGCATTTTGAGTGAAACGAGAAAATCGGCTTTAAAGTTTTGCTTAAACATTTGAGGTTTTTTCGAATCTTTATGGAAAACTGACAAAGAAATTATGCAAGGCCATAAAAGACGTTGCATAATATTCAATAAAAAGCATAAATTTATATTTAGTGTTTTATATGAAAAAATCGGAACATACCCCCTTCTTCCACAATTAATATTGAAAAGTTGTGTACATACCCCCTTCATCCATGAATTATCTTCTACAATTTTCACGATAGGCAGATTCTGATAAGACAGAAATATAGATCTGCATAAACACTATTCACCAATGCCAAAAACAGAAATTGAGTGAGAATGCGACATACCTCCTTCATCCATGCATGTCTTCATTTATGCGCATGTTCAGAAAGACTCATAAAAAAGCTCATACAAGAGCTCAGATTTAAGAGCGCTCCGAAGCTGGTTTGCTGGGATTATATAATTAGACATTTTTGCATATTTTCTTCGAAGATCTGACTTTGTCCCTGTAAAATACTTCTTGCATACATTTTGTTGATAACTATAAGCAATTGATTGATTTTCTTCATGATATTAATATGTTTCAGCGTTTATAGTTGTTTAAAAATTGTCTTTTAAATTAATTTAACCTTGTCTTGAGGTATGGCTATTCGACAGTTTGATGCACTAGTTATATTGCCATGTTGGCAATTTTGTTTTAATGTCAAATTCTAAAATTGGCATCTTGTTTTGGCTGTCATTTGCTTATAACTGAGGATATAAATAACTAATGATCATACATGTATTCACACTGGAGTGATTTATGGATATATAAATTTTTACATATTACAATTGGATTTCAATGCTTGTTGAGCAACTATTTGAAAGAAAACCTGGCGTGTATAAGGGCTGATTTAAAAAGTTCCTTGCCATTTTTGATGCTACTGAAGTAGTGTCATTTATATTAAAAAAAAATACATTTTCAAATAAAAAATTTACACCAATCAAAACAAGGGGGATAAGCAGGCTACGCCCACGTTTTGACTTTTAAATCTATTATATATAAATGCGCAATGCTTAAAAGTTTTCTCCGTTTTTTGCAATAACCACAATTCTAAGGTATATAATTTGATATGTATCGATAGGTCTCGCCGAGCAGGGTGTGCGACCACAAACCAAAAATTAAAAAAAAAAAATTAATTATAATATGATTTGAAAGTCTTAGCACTGCAAGTGCTAAACACACATTCACTTTATAGAGCCGCTGTTATGTGTGTATTTTTTGTTATGTGTGTATGTAGGTACACCTGCATTGTTGTGCTTACATTCATTGCAGTTGAGGAGAGTCCGAGTGTGAGTTGTTTTGTTGGCCAGCCCGTCAACTTTATTGAGCTTACAAACAGTGTTTACAAAAACAAAATCTGTGCGTGGGTATTCAGAGAAGCAAATGCTTGCTCAGACATGATGTTTTGGAAAAAAAAAGCACAAAGCCCTTTGTGACTAGACTTAGTGAAATAAAACAAAAAGGAAAATTGATAAAACCAAAAAAAGGAAAATAAGAAATGGAAAAGTGTTTGAAAGTAAAAAAAGAAATTTGTTGGAAATGAAAGGAAAGTAAAGAATATAAAATAAATAAAAATAAAACAAAATGAAATAAATAAAAGTATAAAATAAAGGAAAGAATGGGAAAGGAAAGGAATGGATAAAAGGAAAATAAAGGTAAGATAAGGTAGGAACGGAAAATATGAGAGAAAAATCAATGAAAAATAAAGGTAGGGAAAGGAAAAAAATGAAAAGAAAAAAGGAGGGGAACAAAGGAAATGTAATGCAGGTAAAGGAGTGGAAAAGAGAGGCAAATAGAGAAAGACAAAGAAAGGAAAGAAGAGAAAAAGAAAGGAAAGAAAAGGTAGCGTGGAGGAAGGTACGGAAAGAAAACTAAAGGAGTTACGGAAAGAAAAAAAAAAGTAAGGAAACGGTAGGAAAGGGAAAGGTAAGGGAAGGAAAGGTAAGGAAAAAAGTGAAGTAAATAAAGGTAAGAAAAAAATAAAATAAAAGAAATGAAATGAAAAAGAAAATGAATAAAATGAGAGGAAACTAAGGGAAACGAAACTAAAGCAAAGGAAACGAAAGGAAATTAAAGAAAAATAAAATAAAAGGAAAAAAGGAATGTAATGGAAATGGAAAGAAAGGTCAGGTAAGAGAATAAAAGAAACGAAAAGAAAGGAAAATAAAAGAAAAGAACAGAAAAGAGAGAAAGAAAGAAGGGAAATAAAATGAAATTAATGAAGAGAAAAGGCAAGAAAAGGAAAAGAAAAGATAGGGAAGAAAAGGAAAGGAAAGAAAAGCAAAAGAAATAAAATGAGATGAAAGGAGAGGAAAGCAAAGGAAATAAAAGCAAAGGAAAGGAAAGGGAAGAACGTGTCACGATTCCTCCCCCTAAATTTGTCATCCTTGGAGCAGTCCCTTGCAGCAGGGCTGCTCCTTATTCTCTTGTTCCGGTCTGGCATTGAGCTAAACCCTGGTCCAACAGAATGGTTCTGCTGTGTGTGCCGGAAGAAAATTTATACCAGACGTTCGCATTCAGTGCAATGCACATCTTGTAAAGGTTGGCTTCACAAGTCTAGTTGCTCCGGACCAGATCCAAAAACACACCGGCCTCTTAGTTTCATTAAAACTTTCGTGGCGCCTTGCTGTTCACGTCCTAGAACGTCTCGTGGCTCGCGACGCTCCGGCGTAGCACTATCGCCTCCCCCTGGCAATACATATATTGCTCAGCAAGCATTGTGTGTTCCCAGTTGTAGCTCGCGCCCTAGTGCGCCAACACCTTATACAGCAGCTCACAGCCACTTCCTACGTAGCACATCTACAGATGTAGTGAGCACTGCTGAGCTACAACCCCCGCCCCAAAATATTCCCTTCCCCTCTTCCTCTTCCGGTACCGGCACAAATGTGAATCAAGGCCATCAGCTCCTGGTCCCTCACACTATGTGCACTGTTTGGCGGCACAGAATATATGCGTCCAGAGTGCCATCGGTCAAGTGCAATACCTGCCTTGGCCAATGTCACCTGCGCATATGCTCAGGGCTCGCAAACAGAAATTTATGGACTGATGCGTATGTTGCGCCGTGTTGTCGAGCTGTGCAGCCCACATTGCCGACAAATTCTACCTCGTCTCCCAACGAGCGGAATTTGTCGCCTTCAGGACTGCGACGACGATCACGGACTAGCATATTACCTCCACGGCGAACGCATCAGTCCCTGACTCCCAGAGTGACCATTGCCTCCCCCCCCGCATTTCAAAATAATGCAATTAAACTGCAACGGTATAACTGGCAAGATTGTGGAGATCACCAAGTTTATGCAGCAAAACTCCATCAAAATTGCTGCAATCCAGGAGACTAAACTTGGCACCCACTCGGATCTCAGAGCGAGTGGTGGCTACCACATTCTCCGGCATGATCGTACGGACGGTGGGGGTGGTCTTGCGTTCATCATCCACCAAACCGTGCGGTATAGGGAATTTGCATTCAACACCGACCAAGAGGACATACCCCTAGAGCGACAGGGTATTGTCGTTTCAGCTGGAGGTGTTGATCTCGAGCTGATAAACATCTACATACCTCCCGTCACCTGTTGTCCCAGAAGTTATCGCCCTGATTTAAGCGATTTCCTACGGGGCGATAACCGTGTCATTATGGGCGATTTTAATGCACACCACGACATGTGGCATTCACGCCATTCTGCTGACGGCAGAGGACGGGAAATAGCCGAGCAAATTGACGCTTCCACATTCTGCGCGGTGAACATGGACGCCCCCACGAGGATGGCAGTAAATTGCAGTAGCTCCCCGGACATAACAATTGTTAGTCCGGGTCTAATAAACTGCATAAACTGGTGCCCAATGGTGGCTTTGGCATCAGATCACCTGCCAATCGTCCTGTCCGTTGATCGTGAACCGGGTTTCATCACCTCTGAGAAGAGATCCTACGTAAACTTCAGGAGGGCTGACTGGGTTGGCTTTACTGAGTTTACTGAGAGCTCCTTTGGTGCTCTTCCCATACCGACTGACGTACGCCAAGGTGAAAAGGAAATACGTAAGGTCATAAATAGAGCTGCAGCCCTTTTCATACCAGCTGGGAGAATACAAAATATACGGCCAAACTTCCCAACTGAAGCTGCAGCCCTGGCCAATGAACGTGACCTTATACGTAGCATCGATCCCGCAGACCCACATATCAGTGGTCTCAACGCGGAAATCAGACGGCTGGTAGATGAACACAAACATGCCAAATGGGAGGAGCATCTGAGGTCTTGTAACCTCTCTACCGGTGTTGGAAAATTATGGTCCACAGTCAAATCCCTGTCAAATTCGACGGGCCCACCAAGAAACGTAGACATCACCTTTGGTGATAAGACGTTTAGTGACCCGAAGAAGAGTGCAACGGCCTTTTGCCGACAGTTTGTACCACACCCTGCACAGGACAGGGACAGACGTAGGATCTTCAGGCGTGCGCATAAACACAAAAACAATGCCCCCGTTTCCATCACCGCTACAGAGGTTCGAGAGGCCATCAGGAAAGCCAAAAACTCTAAAGCCATGGGCCCTGACGACATAGCCATGGTGCATTTAAAACACATCGGCGAAGAGGGAGTAAAATACCTCACTACCGTCTTCAATTTGTCCCTGGCCACTTCCGTCATACCTGAAAAATGGAAGCAGGCAGTCGTGGTCCCACTACTAAAGCCTGGCAAGCCAGCTAACGTAGGGGAGTCTTATCGTCCGATATCGCTCCTCTCGCCAGTAGTGAAGACATTGGAGGCGGTATTACTTCCTCTTTACACATTAAAGTTGAGGTTAGCCGAGCACCAACATGGCTTTAGAAAAATACGGAGCACAACATCTGCTCTAAATGCCATTAACACTCAGATAACTGACGGACTCAACCAGAAGAGCCCTCATCACAGGACGGTTCTAGTTGCTCTTGACCTGTCTCAAGCTTTTGACACAGTAAATCATGGACAACTGGTATCCGATTTGGAAGATTCATCGCTCCCCCCCTGTCTTAAGCGTTGGTCCGCCAACTATCTGAGTGGTCGTCAATCGTCTGTAGTTTTCAGAAACAAAAAATCAAAACCGAGAAAGATTAAACAAGGGGTACCACAGGGTGGTGTCCTTTCCCCGCTTTTGTTTAATCTTTATATTTCGAGGCTTCCTTCCCCACCAGATGGAGTCTCGATTGTTTCTTACGCAGACGATTGTACGATCCTAGCATCTGGCACTTCCGTTGATGAGCTGTGCTCTAGGGGTGTAAAAGTAGGTCGCCTCCCAGTTGGTGCACCCTGGGTAACGCTAAATGACCTACATAGCCTGCACGGCTAGTTTAGTTTCTTGTATTGCCGGATCTACGAGAACGGTACCAGTACTTGTGCTGTACCCATCGTGCCGAAACGACCCGGGCCGTTTTCTTATATCGACCCGGCCAAGAGCAATACACTCGAGGTGACCCTGTCAGACATTTAGGCAGGGCTACACCTCGTTACCACAACAACAACAACAGCTGTGCTCTAGGATCAATGGTTATCTCCCCTCTCTTGTTGAGTTTTTCACTGCTCGGAACCTGACATTGTCGCCAACGAAGTCCTCGGCGACACTATTCACGACTTGGACGCCGCAAGTTGGCATGGAGTTAGAAATCTACGTAGGCGACCAAAAATTACCTACTGTCTCCCACCCCAAAATCTTAGGGGTAACTTTCGACCCCATGCACAAATTCGCTGCTCATTCAACCGCAATTGTCTCTAAGCTACAAAGCCGCAACAAAATTCTCAAGTCGCTAGCCGGCAGCACTTGGGGTAAAGACAAAGAAACGTTGCTGGCAACCTATAAAGCAATTGGTCGACCGATCCTGAATTACGCATCGCCGATATGGTCGCCTGGGCTTGCTGAGGTTCATTGGAAAAGACTGCAGGCCTGCCAAAACACCGCACTCAGAACCGCCACGGGATGCGTCCTTATGTCTCCAGAACATCATTTACCTCATGAGGTGGAAATGCTCCCAGTTTTGGAGCACAATGAAATGCTAAACAGGCAGTACCTGTTGAACTGTTGCAAACCACAACATCCCAACAGACTACTGCTTGAGTATGAGCCACCTCCTAGGACCGTAAGGGCGCATCTACGTGAGCATTTTGATGAGATCCGGCACCTCACACTTTCGCCGTTTGATCCAAAGGTACATACGCAGGCCCTGAAGCACATCCATGACACGTCCGTTGCGTCCTATGTCTCGCTCTGTCCACTGAACGCCGTTTTGCACGCCAAACCACCACGCGTTGTGTCTGAGGAACGTCATCTTCCTCGAGAGGCAAGGGTCACTCTGGCTCAATTACGCTCTGGATACTGTAGCAGGTTAAACTCCTACTTATCCAGACTAGACCCTGACGTGCCGAATGAATGTCCGGCATGCGGCTCGTCACCCCATAATACCAACCATTTATTTACCTGCTCTTCGGAGCCCACTCTTCTAACACCCATCTCCCTCTGGTCCAACCCTGTCGAAACTGCAAGTTTCCTAGGACTCCCGTTAGAAGAAATTGATGACAATTTAGGTTAAGGAAAAGTACACGCTGGGCAGGGCTACACTTTGTTACAACAGCAAAGGGAAGAAATACGTATGAAGACTACCTAAGAAGAATAAATAATTATCAACATTGAAACTATATTACTGAATGGTGTAAAGAGGGAGGAAACGGCAAAAATAACAGGAATGTATAGAAACCAAAAATATAAAAAATATGAAAAGAATGGCAAATTTAAGAAACAGCAAAAAGGTAGGAAAACAAAATAAGCTTTTGTTTTTTGTTTTTGTTGAATTTCAACCACTGGGCGAACTCTAGTTTTTTAAATACAACTAGGAAACAAAAAGTTGTTTAGATTAACTTCGAAAAACGTGGAATACTTTTTTACTCATGTGTCATTCTCTTAAAAAAGTTGGTTTAATCCAATACCCAGCCGGGTGTTGTACAGTGTAATAGAAGAAATGGGACAGGGAACAAAATCCGTTTAGATTTTTATTAAGAACTGTCTTGATTGTATTATCTAGCTAACCTGTATGATGACAAGTTGTCCTTTGACGATGATCAACGTCCACTACTAGCTTTACATCAGCATTCGTTTCAAGTATAAACTCCTGGTCGACTTTCGGTAGGGCACACACATGTACAACACAACCATTTATGCATTTAACTTCCACCACAGGCATTTCAAGTATTGATGTGGTATTATCCTTTGAGGATGTTACTAATATTTCACCTTTGTCGGCTTGTTGGCCTCCTGATTCGTAATAGAAGTTACTGAGATCTGTTACAACATAAAGTAATTCATCGTTCGAAGTTGTGCCATTTAATACAACTGAATCCACAGCTGTACCGCGGTAAACTAAACCGGTGACACGTGTTGAAAGTGCAGGGATTTTATATTTTCTGTTTTTAAGATCATATTCGTAGCTATATTTGCAACTATTATCTGTTGGTTTCAATTTTTGTGTTAGATTTGTTAGCGCTTTATTGGCATTTCTCAACTGTTCTAGTTTGTCTTCAGTGCAAATTGTTTTACTTTTTGTTTTAGATCTCAATTTGGCATTTTTAATTTCTGTGAGGTAACCTTGGAAATCACATTGCATATTTTCCAATTCTGCCAATTTGGTAAAATTCTCTTCAGTTAACCCATAAGTATCGGCGAGTTTGTATAGAAAACTGCCGGGTAGTATATTATTTTTAAATTTTTCTTTTTGAGCCTGAAGATCTTTATAAGCTGGCACAAAACCAGGACATTCTATTAAATCCGTATCTACTAAATCGGGAAATTCAGTCAGTACGTCAGCGAATGCCTTTGTTGAGCTGGCTCTTAGCGCTTTAAAAACCTCTTGTTCGTGCGCTATTAACTCGAGTACAGCAGATTGTTTATTATTCATTTCAGGATATGCTGTGCCCAAAGTCTGTACAACTATGGGTATAAGGTACGATAGTAATTTTTCATTTCCATATACGTTTTCGCTTATGGTGAATGCCTTTCGTAGAACTCTACGCAGTTTTTGACTAATAAAAGAAAAATATAGGAAGAGATTAGAAGAAACTAATCTGTTTTTAAATTTAATATAAAATACTTTTGATCTGGTAACATGCCATCTGCTATACATGTGGTTATCATTCGGGCATGATCTGCTAAAATCCGGTATGCAGTGTCTAAGGTAGCGCTGTTGGACACAGTTGGAAAACAGCCACTATAAGCGGGTGCCTTCGTGACCTCAAAGATATAAACAGATACAAAAATATAAGTGTATTAAGTATGGTCATATTACTAGAGCATTTGATATTCGAACCCAATATCGAATATCTGACGATGATCGATTATTCGAACATTCGTTTCTGTTCGATTATTCGATTACTTGCCGGGACTTTTTTCAGAAGTCTTTACGTTGCGTCGAAGTATTTTTTCCGAAATCGGACCGATTTATTTTCGAAGTTGCTAAGAAATTTGTTTGAGAGGGTTGACGCGACTTCGTTACGAATTTTTCGAAACAAAATCGGTATCGAACCGACTCGCCTGCATACTTGTACTCAAGTGCTATTCACTCAGCTACAGAGTACAATGCAATTCTTTGGGCAGTAATAGGGAATCCAATTTCCGGGATTTCTAGCCTCTCGGGATTTTCGGGATTTGAAATTTCAATACCGGGATCCCGGGATTGTCCCCAATTTTTTTTTTGCTAAAAATGGCACCCCACATCTATGTAATAAAGTAATTCATTTAAGTATGTATGTATGTATTTATCAAGGCAGTCATTTTTATAACGAACGAAAAGTAACATTAAATTTGTAACTCAAAGTTACTATTCAGGAACTTGAAACATAAGTTGTTTGTACTACTGGTAAACATAGCCAAATATACATACTTATATATTTGATTAATAACGACTTACAAAAAAATAAAAATAAAAATGAATGCCATTTGACTTAGAGAAAAATTACTTTTTCTGAAGTTTGAAGTGTGATCTTAAAGAAATTATTGCATTAATAGTGTCATCTCTTAACCTGGCCTCGGGCTCAACACTGGTGGGTTGAACAGTTGACAAAAAGTCAAATGCTTTCTGAATATAATAGCCTTTGTTGCGCCCATTCCAAAAAATATCAATTTCTTTCCCTAAACCTTTTTTTAATTCATATTCGTTTCTATTGGTGGAAATTTGGGAGCTACTAGTCAAAACTTGATGCAACTTTTCTTTAAGACTGACGGGCTTGTCAACTTCAACCACTTCGTCGTTGATATTAGTATGGTTTTCGCATGTTTTCTGTATTACGAAGGATGCTCTCGAGCAAGAAAATAAGTGATTGGTATTGTGGGGGACGAGCCGCATGCCGGACATACATTCGGCACATCAGGGTTCAGTCTGGATATGTAGGAGTTTAACCTGCTACAATATCCAGAGCGTAATTGAGCCAGAGTGACCTTTGTCTCTTGAGGAAGATGACACTCCTCTTCAGTAAGACATTGTTTAGCGGACAGAGCGCAGAGTAATAGCCAACTGACGTTGTATGGAAGTATGGAAATGCCCCAAGGCCTGCTTATGCACCTGTAGATCAAACGGCGTTGTTATATAATGCCGGATCTCATCAAAATGTTTACGTTAATGCGACCTTATGGTCCTAGGAGGCGGAATGAGTTCAATCAGTTGTCTACTGGGATGCTGTGGTTTACATCAATTCAGTAGGTACTGCTTGTTTAGCATTTCATTATGCTCCCTAACTGGAAGCATTTCCACCTCATTGTGTATATGAGATATATGTAGGTGATATGAAGCTGATTCCAATACGTTTCACGTATTGCCGGTTCTGCGAGAACGGTATTTGTACTTGTACATTACCCTTCGTACCGAAACGACCCGGGGTTTTTTTTTTATGACTCGGCCAAGAGCAATACATTTCGAAGTGACCCTGTCTAACGCGTCACGATTCTTTCACCTATTGTCATCCCTGGAACAGCCCCTTGCAGCACGGCTGCTCCTTATTCTCTTGATCCGGGCTGGCATTGAGCCAAATTCTGGCCCAAGAGAATGGTTCTGCTGCGTTTGCCGGAAGAAAATATACACAAGACGATCACACTCAGTACAGTGTGCATCATGCAAAGGTTGGTTGCATAAATCTAGTTGCTCCGGACTAGATCCTAAAACACACCGGCCCACTAGTTTCTACAAAAGTTTTGTGGCGCCCTGCTGCTCACTTCCTACGACGTCCCGAGGCAAGCGTTGCATTATCGCCTTATACAAATGAAGTCTCCACGACCTGCAATACTTATATTGCTCAGCAGAACATGTGTGTTCTTGGCTGTAGCTCGCATCCTAGTGCGTCAACATCTCAAGCATCCACTCATGGCTACTTTCTTCGTAGCACATCTGTCGATGCTTTTTGCACTACCGAGTTTCAGCCCCCGTTTCTGAACCCTTTACTTACTTCTTCCGGCACTAGCACGAATGCAAGTCAAGTCCATCAACTTCTGGTCCCTCAACTCTTCGTGCACTGTATGTCGGCATAGGATATATGCGTCTGTGGCATCGGTCAAGTGCAACTCCTGCCTAGGTCGATGTCACCTACGCATATGTTCTGGGCTCGCAAACAGAAATCTCTGGACTGATGTGTTCGTCGCGCCTTGCTGTACACTCATCTTCTTTCTTTGTGGCGATAACCGTATCATCATGGGCGATTTTAATGCCCACCATGATATGTGGCATTCACACCTTTCTGTGGACGGCAGAGGACGGGAATTAGCCGAGCACATTGACACTTCTTCTTTCTGTACTGTGAACGGAGACACCCCAACAAGGATGGCTGTTAACTGCAGTAGCTCCCCGGACCTAACTATTGTTAGCCCGGGGTTAATTAACAGCATAAACTGGCAACCTGTGGTGGCCTTGTCATCCGACCACCTGCCTATCATCCTGTCCGTCGATCGTGCCACGGATTTCATTACTTCGGAGAAAAGAACATACGTGAATTTCAAAAAGGCTAATTGGGTCGGCTTTTTGGAATTCACGGAGAGCTCCTTTGGTGATCTTCCCATTCCCACTGATGTACACGTTGGCGAGCGTAACATACGTGAGGTCATTAAAAAGTCTACAGCCCGTTTTATACCAGCTGGTAGAATAAAAAATATTAGGCCTAACTTCCCAGCTGAGGCCGCAGCCTTGGCCAACGAACGTGACCTCATACGCAACATCGATCCCTCTGACCCACAGATCGGTGATCTCAACGTGGAAATCATACGGCTGGTTAACGTACACAAACAAACCAAATGGGAGGAACACCTTAGGTCTTGTAACCTCTCTACCGGTGTTGGGAAATTATGGTCCACCGTCAAGTCCTTGTTGTTGTTGTAGCGAGGTGTAGCCCTGCCTAAATGTCAGACACGGTCACCCCGAGTGTATTGCTCTTGGCCGGGTCGATATAACAAAACGGCCCGGGTCGTTTCGGCACGATGCATTGTTAACAACAACAACAACGCAGAGAACTAAAGCGTGTTAGTTTTCCACGCAAACAACGAACCGTGCTAGTATTCGTTGGGAGCGAAGTTATGTGAATAATTTTTAGAGCCCTACAAATTTTCCCAAATTCCTAACAAGTAATTGAAGAAGTAAAAAGTTCCTTTGCCCCACACAAAAGGAAATAACCCAAAAAACACAGACTCTAACGTTAGAGAAATGTTCGTCTTTACGTTAGATAACTAGGGTAATCCTCTATTAGAGGGCGACAATAGAGTACTACACTACAACTTGATTCGAGTTAGGTTAGAGAACTAGCCAAAAGGCGAACATTTGCAAATTCACGTTAGAATTCCATTAGAAAAGTACATTAGAACTCGAAACGAAAACTATAGTTTTCTTGACTTAAGAATTATGTCCCATTTTGTTGGAAAACGCTGTGATTCTCGAGTCATTCTCAAACGATAGAGATAGGAGGGCTAGTTCTCGAATGTACCTCCAATCGAAATCTAGCTTCATGGTTTGTTGTGTAGTACATTTCAATTCCCGAAAAAAAGTTTCCTGTATGTAATGAAAAAAAAAAAAAAAAAATGTACATGTAACACAGTCTTGCAGAAAACATTCACGAACTGGTAGCGAAAACAATCCTGAGATTTCTCTTAAATGGGTCCAAGAACAATCCTGAAATCGGCCAGAAAAATACCGAAATGATCCCGAAACACACCGTAAAAAGTGTCGGCACTCTCATAACAATCCCGAAAACGGCACCAAAAAGTGCCGAAACTATCCCAAGACCTTTTCGAAATATACATTTTCCAAATAGCCCAAAAAATGTTAAAAAATATTATAAATTATATGGTCTTAAGTAGTCCCGATAACGATCCTGAAATGGCCCCAAAGTGTGCCGTAATAATCACGAAAACCACCCCGTAGAAGTCCTGAAACGGTACCGACGTTGGGGATTATCCTTTCTTACCCGTTTGGGTATAAATGGGTATTTTAGCTTGTCCATTTATACATGAACAGTTACCAAAGGACTAATCCACTTTGTATTCAAACGGATACTTTGATTCCTAAGTCTATGCTCCAAAAACTAAAAAACCTTTGTGTATGCTACACAAATGACAATTTATTATTATTTAAGGAGATTAATTAAAAACAGCTCTCTATAGAGATTAATCGCACAATTTTTTGCAAGTACCTACCTGTTGAATGGTGTTAAAAATCGGTGTAAAAAGATCCGTATCATAGTTCGATGTTTTGTTCTGTAAAATTGCAGTTAGTCGTTCAAATCCCATTCCCGTGTCTATGTGAAGTGCTGGCAGCTGTGTAATGGAACCATCTTCTTTGCTACAATGTAAAGGTAATAAAACGTTCGGGATACATATTAAAAAGGCAATATTTATATGTATTTACCGATTGTACTGTATAAAAACCAAATTCCATAATTCAGTCAAATCTGGCTTATCGGCATTCACGAATTTCGCCCGCTCATGCGTCAAGTTTCCCGTTGGACAATGATCTATGTGTATTTCCGTACATGGTCCACATGGGCCCGTTATTCCCATTTCCCAAAAATTTTCCTTACAACCGAATGGTAGCACGCGTTCAGCAGGAAATCTATTTAAGATACTTTATGTATCCATTTGCCATGTATTGTTAAATAATTGATTACAAACCCTAAACTCCTCCATATATCAAGGCATTCTAAATCCGCCGGCAATCCCAGTACTTTATCGCCTGCAAAATACGTTACATATAATCTGCTAGGATCTATATTGTACGGCCCGCGTATAAGCTCCAACGCCATTTCGCATGCCTCCCGCTGTTAATAGAAATCATGCATGGTCATAATATGATATTATCAAGTGTTATATAATTCGTTGCATTATTAATTACCTTGAAATAGTCTCCAAACGACCAATTTCCTAACATTTCAAAAAATGTATGATGGTAGCCATCTTGTCCAACAACAGTGAGGTCATTGTGTTTGCCTCCAACCCGCACGCACTTCTGTGAATTGGTTACTCGAGGATAGGGCGCTTGTGCTTTGCCCAGAAAAACGGATTTAAACTGTAGGCAAGCGGTAAATGTTAATTATATAGTAAATTGTTAAACTATTATGAACGTACTTGATTCATGCCGGCATTGACAAACGCCACAGTTGGATCGCAAAATGGCACCACCGGACTGGAGCGCACAAATTTGTGGTCATGTTGAATGGTAAAGTAATCAATGAAGGTTTTGCGAATTTCACGCGAGGAAAGCGCTCTTTGCGCTTTCTTTGCGGAAGTATACATTGCTCCACATAAAATTCAATTTTAATTGCAATACAATAAGCTATTGTTGTTAATCCACTAAATAAAAATTTATCACAAAAAGCAAATTCCCATATGATTTGTAGTGTTGCCAGATCTATATGCACAGTGCGACTATCGATTTCAAACGCAAACGATTAATGATAGTCGTAGGGGTAAATGGTCGTAGGCATGGCTCAATAATTACTGGTTGTATTGACAGCTGTGGCTAACGGTTCTTTCATGCTTTGTGTATTTTTTATCACTCAAACTATCACCCTTTTTGTTTTCTTGTTTATATTCTTGCAAAGTTCGTGGAAAAGCTACGGAATTCGTTTGCGTGTTTTAATGAGTTTTAGTTAATTTTTTTTAGAAAAAAAATAGTTGCGAAAAGAAATTTAGTGAGTGCTTTGTGATAATCTCTTTAGAAAATGTGGAAAACCCAGGAAAAGCCAGGAAAAATAAGTATATCGTTTGCTCACGTGTTTTTATGCGTTTGTTGTTTTGCCACTGCTTTTGACACAAAAGTTCGGGCCAAAACGGTAATTTCGTATTCTGTTTTGGGCTGCGATTACCATTCAATTATTTTGCCATGGTCGTAGGCAATAAATAAAGCTTTCGGCAGAATTAGTCCGTCAATACGTCACGTACGTGACGTACGTCGTGACAAAACGTACGTGCTGTACAGGGATGGCACATAGCGATTGACGTACGTCATGTTGAAGTACACAGATATGTCAACAAAGTAATTGGCGCAAAACGAAAATTATTAAAAAAAAACATAACAAAAGCAAAATTTCGGTTAAAAACATGGAAAATATTCAAGTAATACTTGTTATAGTCACAATTTTCACAATCCCGTTGTCAAATTGGCGGTAAAATTGATTTTGACATTTGTCACGCAGCTGACGTTCCGTCAAAGTAGAAAATTGGCGAAGGATACCGGATCCGTTGACTGATACTTTGTCAATGTAGCGTTTTACATGCAAAATACACACATCCTACTCGGCTGTCAGTTTCTTCCTTTTCCGGCACGTACGTGACGGACTGATTCTGCCGAAAGCTTAAGGATTAACTCAGAAACTGTCCAAAAAGTTCGGAAGATGTATCAAAAGACGCGGTTTGACCTCGATATGCATAATCCAAGGCAGGGCTCCCAAATAACAGTTATCAAGCGAAATTTTAACCAAAAAAATCATTATGAAGGGGTAGTGCTACTGCCATAAGGGCCGCTTGCATAAAAGATGATGACGACTAATACGGCTGATACATGAGCGTAAATCCCGAATTATCTCCGCTTTTGGGAGTTAACTTGAGCATAATCTTCATTATAAACTCCCAAAAATGAAGAAGATTTGAGCGGCCCCAACAAAATGTTCGCTGGCAACACTCTTCAGATAAATAAAGAAAAACTGCAAGAAAACGCATATTTCTTGCAGTTTACCACTATTTGCCGCTAGAAATAGTAAGGGCAACTACCAAAATTACGGTTTACCGCTACTGCACACTAGAGTCGCTATAAAATAAGCAATTCCCAGTGACATCTAGTTTTAAATAGCAAGTAATACAACACAAAGCACTAGATGGCGCGATTGTTAATCTTCAATTTTGTATCAGGGTAAAATTTGGATGTGATTAAAGAAGGAGGTAATCTCCGTGTGTGTATCTATAGCATAACCGGAGTTTAATTGACGTATTTTGAATGGTTAGCTGTCAAGTTAATCACCGAGTAGTCGTTATCGGCTTTTATGCAAGTGGCCCTAAGGAGTACACCAAAACATTTTTTTATAACTATCGTCATCGATTAGTGAAATGATTTTTTTTTTTTGGCATTTTTTTCGTAAAAATTAAAAATAAAAGTTATTTTTCAATTTTTAAATTTCGATCGAAAAATAACAGTTATTTTTAAACTTTTTTATTTCATGAATGTGCGACTCCCTTTGTTGGGTATAATTAGATCATAAGGATTGCATTAAGAATCCCAATATTTTATGCAAAGGTGTACTTTCAATTCACAACCCAACATTTTTTTAAGTCATACATATAGGGTTAAAGCAAAAGTTTATTTTTACCACGCTTTTATTAGCTTCACTTGTATGTTTGCTTGTTTGCTCACTTGTACATATTTACGAAACAAAAAATAGCAAAATAACTCTTATTTTTCGATCGAAATAAAAAAGGTTGAAAAATAACTGTCATTTTTCTTATTTTCCGATTCGATATATAGAAATTAAAAAATAGCTGTTATGACCAACTTTTAAAATAAACGCAACTGTTATTTGGGAGCCCTGATCCAAGGTATTGTGTGCGTTACGAGGTGTTAGTTTCCTTTAGCAGTCAACTGCCAATAAATTATGGGAGATAGCTCAAAAGACGGGGTTTGACCTCAGGATCACGTATGCGGAAGCGCTGTTTTTAATATTTTGTTTCTTATCTAAAGAAGAAGGGGCCCAAATTGAGTCGAAATGCTTCAGGTTTTTCATGTCACTACTGTCAGAGCAGATAGATTTTGAGGGCTTGTCGCGATTTCGGTGATTTTGGTCATATGCGTTATGATTTTTATTTTAGAAGATAGGGCGTTCTTCAAAAAAATTCTGAAATAGAATGATCCTCAATCAAATTCTGAGATGGGGTATTTCGACGTGCCCTACGAAATTTTTATACCCAGCGTACTAGTACTAATACGTGGGTATATTAATTTTGTTCACATAACGGTAGTATGTAACAGCACAAAATAATCGAGATATATATAGAGTTCCGTATATGAAAGCTCTTAGGTTGAAAAGAGGAGTTGATTTAGGCATGTCCGTCCGTCCGTTTGTGTACACGATGACTTGAGTAAACCATGAGATATTTGCATGAAATTTTATATGCAGGTTACTTTTTGGCCAAGGTAGGTTGCTATTGAAAATTATTGAAATCGGATGGTAACCACGCTCCTTTTTTCGATATCGAAAATTTCGAAAATCACACAAATTGACATATCTCGGTAGCTGAAATGGCTAAAATGATATAATTTTATAGGAGAATCCCCCTGGGTATTCTCTTATGATTTTTCCATAAATTTTTTATAGTGGGCGTGGCACCGCCCACTTTTAAGGGAGGCATTTTTGAAAATTCGAGTGGTTGTAACTTTTAAACTGATTACGATAGAACAATGGAATTTGGCACAAAGCATACCAGTATCATTGGGAGTATACCTGATGAAATTTGAAAAAATCGCCCTCCAACCACGCCCACTTTCGATATCGAAAATTTCTAAAATCACCTAAATTGACATAATTCGGTAATGGAAATGGTTAGAATGATGTAATTTTATAGGTGAATCTCCCTGGTCATTATATAATGACGTGGCCCGCCCACTTTTAAGGGAGGCATTTTTGAAAATTCGATTGGTCGTAACTTTTAAACTTATTAGGGTAGAACGATGAAATTTGACTCAAAGCATGCTAGTATCGTTGGGAGTATACCTGATGAAATTGGAAAAATCTCTCTCCAATGACGCCCACTTTCGAAACCTTCGAAAGTCACCTAAATTAATATAGTTTGGTAGGATGAACCCCCTAGTCATTCTATTATGATTTTTTGATAAATTTGTAAAAGTAGTCGTGGCATCGCCCAGTTTTTAGGGAGGCATATTTGAAAATTTCACGGGTCATAACTTTTAAACTGATTATGGTAGAACGATGAAATTGGTACAAGGTATACTAGCATAATAGGGACGAAATCGCTTCCCGACCACGCCCACTTTCGATATGGAAAATTTCGAAAATCACATAAATTGACATAATTTTGTAAGGTAAATAGCTAAGATAGTAAAAACTTTAGGTAAATCCTCCTGAAAATTACCGCTGGGTATTTAATGTTCGGTTCACCCGAACTTAGACTTCCTTACCTGTTTAATTTTTTTTTTTTAATTTTTTACGAAAACTAACACTTTTAAAATTCTGTAAGATACTTAACTATTAAACTAACCCTTTTAGGTACTACATTTTCTTCAGAGAAAAAATGAAAGTGTTACTTTTCGTCAGAGACAAAATTTCTGGTATAAGTTTTCGTATGGCACGTCGATTTGTAACAAATATTTTGAAATAGGGTGGTCTTCCACTCAGGCGTCGAAATCTTGTTTGAAATAAAACATTTAAATTTTATGCGTTCATAATACCCTTTAATAAATTATTATACATGTATATTAAATATAGTAAATATATGTATACATTGATAAATGTTTGGATGGATATTATAATACAAATTAGTAAAGTTTTATGTGAAAATTCCGAGTAAATTTTGTTGTTTAGCCACTAGATAACCTGCATAAATGGATTTAAACTTATAGTACAATAGAGTACAGTAAATTTGAATTTAACTTTAAATATTAACTTTGCCCAAAATTAAAAAAAAGAATATGAATGAATGAATGAAAATAATATTATTCATTCTGATTCAAAACAAATACATTGGCTACACAACTTACAATTTTACATTTTTTTATAAAGGTGTAGAGTATTAGCAATTTTGGCTTCATAGAACATAAATGGGTGTATTTCTTTGTAATTATAGAATTTTGAGTTTTGTGAGAGTTAAAAATACATCTGGCTAAAAGTTCTTGGTTAAGTTGGCCGCAATAAATACCACTGCATTTGTTTTTCAATCCTGAAATAGTTCCGAAAAATTCAAAAATTCTTGTAAAAAACCCTAGTAAAAGTATTTTTATAATCTCTGTGTACAAATATGAGGTCTGATCCCTTATACCAATTTGACAGTCAGAAACAGTCACGAACTACAGGAAAGTGATCCCGTACGCCACTTTTCTGACTAGTGAGAGCAGAAAATTAAGCTCTCTCCAGTCAGAGAGTTGCAAGATTTAGTCAGCAGATTTTTTGCTGGTAAGTTCTGACTACATGTTGTAGAACTGTCAAGCGACCAAGTTTGACAGTACTACCATTTTTGCGATCCCATACTCTTTGGTTTTGCTCTCGCACTGAGAGTGTATTTTCTGATTTTGACACTTTTACTAGATATCACGGTTATTATGCAAAGCCACTCATCGGACATATAAGAGACCGCGTAAACGACGTATGTTGCAAAAACTTCTACATATAGCCCCTGCAATTAAGACTTGTTCATTTATTCTCAAGAAAACTACTTTTGCGTTGAAAATTAATTAAAAGAATCGATCTTGATCGGAGTTGTCTTAAAATTCTTTAATTTGTAGCTGCAAAACCGACAAACTTGAAAATTCGCGTTATGTAGTTTTGCAGTCACCGTGGATATGTTTTTTTAACAGAAAAATTAACAACTTTTGTTCGGACTGGACTTGAGTCCATTTTGCAGATGTATGTATGAAATGCCCATGTAGCGTTCAATTTAGCAATCCAACATTCAATTCTAAAAACTGTTATGTAGCTGGTAGTTTGTTTGGTGAGGAGTGGTGGCAAGCAGGTATGCTTGCATCCCAGGCTAGCTCGTCAGCGTGGGGCGGGGTACTTTCCACCACCCTCACCTACAGCCACATGAACAAAAAGGAGGGTTCATACCTGCATGTGAAAAAAAAGGTTAAACATAAAGGTACCAAAAGGGCATAGGTGAGAAAAGTCTAGGTCGCTAAAGAAAAGGAGGGATAAGTAGATAAAATAGAGGCCTGTCCTGTCAGGTGGAGTCTTCCCACCCGCTTCCGCGCAACTTGCGCGAAACCATGGGCACTGTGCTGACTCCTAATTACTTACAGTGCCCCCAAACCTGACTCGAGTCTATCTGTCAGTCACTTAGTCATTTTCCCTAATACTCACCTTCACATATCCGTGCGCGCGCAAGCGCAGCACCCACACCAAAATCGCGTCTCTTAGCCCTGCATCTTAGCAAACAAGACACCTTATTTCAACCATTCATTATAATTTATTTAATGTAATAATTAGTATAGTGGACCTATGTCTATCCCTAGTCTATTTTATCCTAAACTTCAAATTTCACTCAAATTCTAACTTTCTTCTTATATATAGGTACTTAGGTGTAGGTGTATCTAGCTGTGTTTCTAATCTTATAGTCTAGCAGAAAAGGGTAAAAAAAATTCAAAGCAAAATTACAAATAAAAAAACTTATTCTCAAACTTAGAATAAATGATTCTAAACTAATCTCATGTAATTCAAAAAAAAAAATGTAACAAAAGTTCGGAAAGAAAAAAATTTTAAGAAAGGTTAAAATTCTACGACGCTCTAATGATGTTCTTGTGATCAGCTGTTCGGTGTCCCACTGACCCAGTTTTAATTTTTGAGTTCAACGACCCAGATATAAAAAAAAATGTGTATTTACGAATGCAAAAAAAATTAGCTTCAACCAAGCTGAGAGAGTTTGTGATTTTGTGCGTGTGATTAAGTGTTTTTAGGATCGTTATGTATGTACATATATTTCTTCGTTTTTCTTTTGTCACTAATCCCTTTTATCTACCTTGAGAGTAGGGTGGGATTATTTACTCATTATATGTACATACACACCGGCATATATACGTATTATGCATTACTCACCAAGTCACTGCTCCAATGGCGCCACTGTAGAGTACCTGTGCTGTAAAATTCGGAAACAGAGAAAACGTCATATATGCTCACCCACCTATGCTCGATCATGCGCACAATGATCGCTCTCTAGTTATTGCTCAGCCAGATCACTCGCTTGTGATCTTGGCTTTCGAGCTGCAGTTTAGTGTACTACACCACCTCGGATGCGCACGTCAGGCAAACCCCCTTAAAAAAAGAATCCCAATCGAGCAAAAAAAAATAAAAAAAAAGGTTAAATCTCCAATATCTGGGAGATAACTTCCGGATTCAGATATTGGTGGAGACGGCCGACCAAGGAAAAAGGTTGGCCAAGGTGGCACCAAATTGTAACAAAAATCAAAATTTTTAGGTAAGAGTTACCAAAAAAAAAAAAACGTGGGTGGTGTTGCGTTTGTGCGGTACAAAAACAAAAAACCCCAAAAAGTGTAGGAGTTATAAATGAGATAAAGAAAAGTTGAAGAAAAACGGCAAAACCTGACGAAGAATTGGTAAAAAGTGCAAAAATTAAATGAAAAGTTTCTTAAGTAGGAAGAAATGAAATGAACAAAGTGGGTAGCTCAAAAAAATGGATAAATGAAAAATGGAAACTGAAGAATGAAGAAAAGTCGGTGCTTAAGTAAAAAAATTACAATTTTTAAAACCGAATTCTTTACAACCCCAAAATGCCCCTTATGGCCTAATGCCCCTTGAAGCAACTATGTTTTACCCTCCTATTCAAAAAAATCCACAGTAACAAAAAATATCAAAAATTGCAAAAAAATATAAATGAAACTTATGTAAATATAAAGCCACTCCTTGCGTATCGATCCTAGTGTATGTGGTGAATGTGTTGTCGTGGGGTTATGTTGACTATGTTGGTGATGTTTTTGCTGCTGGTGTATTTCAGTTGTAGTTTTTGCTGGCGTCCGTGCCGCCCAATCTGGCCCGTATCTGATGGGGCTTCCTTCGACCAGATTTGATTTGTGTTTGTTGTTGTACTGCTAAGTATCGTGACGGTTTTCAGTGTCTCTATGTTGTTTTTGTGGTGTATGACTGACTGATGTATGTCTATGTTGTGTCTCTATGCTGTAGTTATAATGTACAGCTTATTCTTGTTTTGTGGAATTCAATGTTTTGGGGGCCATTTCCCAGGCGTTCAGCGGCGAGAATCCTGTGCCCTGGTGGGTACTCCCGGTGACAATGCGACCTGGATCCAACAACAAGCACACAAAAGATTTCAGAAAAAAATGTAAGTATATAGGCTAGGGTTCATTAAGAGGGAAGGGAAAAAGGTTAAGCTCATTTAAACATATATATATATATGTTTATGATCTTTTGTTTGCTCAGCCGTAGGTGCATATGCACAGAACTATCTGTATACAGATACACCTACGTGGATGCAGTTTCACTTTTTGGCTTGCCAGGGGGATTGGCCATGAAATCAAACCAATCTCGCCATAGAGCATGCCAGGGTATGTATGGTGAGGATAGGAAAGACTTACCGGGATTTTTCCAATTTGTGAGTGTGGATTAAGGTGTTGGTGTCTGCGTTCCTTCGCTGGTCTCCAATATAAACGACCTTTTTTTTTTTTTGCTGAGATTCGGACTTTGCAACCGGTTTAAAGTTTCCCGCACTTCACTAAAAACTTTACTTTTGCTAATACTTTCGCTTAGCTACAATCACTTCAGGGCACAGTTTAAGGTAACTTTGGCCCGTTGACTACCTCGGCACCCCTTTTATAGCTTTTGCCGTGGAAGGGAAAGTTACCTATTTGGGAAACATCTTACACAGGCATACAATCAATAGATATATTCGTTTTTTACCGCATTCACACCTATACACTCATACACTCCCACCACAAGCAAATATGGTCCTTTCTTTCTAACATAGGTATAATGTTGCTAGGCGTTCAGCAACATTGCCTCTGTTACAGTGTCTGTTGTTAACAGCAATCATCAATGCTAACTGCATCCGTAACACAAGCAATGTTGATGAAGCCCTGCTGCACTACATCCATGTTAGAAAGTTAGCTAACACTCATTGTGGCACGTTGCCAGTATAGCGAAAGGCTGTCGTTACAAAACTTTCACAGAAATGATATCTGCATAGATTAAAAAAAAACGTCAGAATATGAATTAAATTTCGTTTACAATTTTTTAAATATTCAAATGTAAACATTTATTTCAAACAGCCAGGTATTGAAATTCATTTCATGAATGATTCATTTGCCGTTTTGGATGGATTCATGCAGGCGTCTATTAGCAACTAGGTTCTGCGACCTCGTCGATGTGATTCTAGTACTTATCTATCCACTGTACCCTAAGACTTTCTAATAATTTTCGCTTCAAGTTCTACCTGACGTTGATCTAGTATAGTATAGAATATCACAACTATCTAGAAAATAATTGAAGCTATTTAAAATTTGAATATGTTTATGACTGTACTATAATTTTATTGTGACAGATTCATTGTACACCATCTAACAAAAAATTATATCATTTCAATTATTAATAACTTTTTATAAAGTCTAAAGATAATTCCGTTTTACATACATAAACACATTTTCTAAAATTAATATGAAATTATTTTTGCTAAGTTTTAATAGTACAAATATGTATACAAAGTATATAAAACATCACAAGTTTTAACTTAAAATAAAATTGTTCTCAATCTTCAATAACAGTATTTTGATTAATTACTTTCTCAAGTGACAAGAACCTGGAATAGCTGGCCTACAAAAATAACCCGTTGCTGGTTATCAAAAACCATTTTAAATCGTAACAAAATGAGATACTTAGTTTAATTTTTCATATTGACGGCGATTAGTAAATCGCCATACTTAAAAACGCCCTATTCCCTATTCCTTTTTTAAAATGAGTTTTAAAAACGAACTATTTTAATGAAAATTTAATACATTTCTGCGGAAATAAAGCGAAAAAATGGTAGATAGGGCGTTTTTCTGATTTTATAATGGATGTGGTCATGGAGAGCTTTTAATTTAAGGTAGCTCATGGTTAAATTAGAATTGATTCATACTTTTTTTAAAATTATGCATCCTTAAAATAAAATGGTGCGTTCTCAATTTAAGGTAGTCTGCACTTTGAATTAAGGTTGTAAGGTTTTAAATTAACATTGAACAATTTGACTTCCCCAAAACCTATCGTTACGAACATAGTATTTGTATTAGAGCGTATCACCAAAAAAAAGTCGGCAGTACCTCCCTTCATATGACGTGTTTTTGAAAAACATTTAAACATTTTTTATTTTTTCTGGCAACCCTAGATGTCGCCCAATTACATTTTTCTTCATATCTTTGGCATTTGTTGTCGGATTTTAAAGTGTGAGACATACATTTTTTTGCTTCAAAGAGGAAGTTTTTCTCAATAAAGTTCATTGAGCTCATGCGTTTCGTTGTGGTACTTACCCACCATATCTCAGTTTCTACCAACCTAATGTAACAACCTAATGTCACTTAATTGAAGACCGTAAAAGATGTACGATCGGTACATTAGGGTGGTAGCAACTGAGATATGGTGGGTAGGTAGATACCACAACGGAGCGCCTGAGATCAATGAGCTTTTTTAGGAAAAACCCACTCCTTGGGACAAAAAAATTAGTGTAGCACACTTTAAAATCCGACAATAAATGCCGAAGATATGAGGAAAAATGCCATTGGGCGACATCTAGGCTTGGCAGAAAAAAAATTTTTTTTTTTAATGTTTTTAAAAAACACTTCATATGAGGGGAGCGACGGCCGACTTTTGTTTTTTCGCTCTCATGTGTATATTTCTAAATTAAGTAAAACATTTCAAAATAAACTGTAGTGCCCAAGGTTGAGAAAAGTGGAGATAGTTACAGAACAAGATTTCAAGGCATACTGAAAAAGCTACGCATTTCCTAATAGACTTCGTATTGACAGGAACAGGTCTCTTGGCTCTAAGCATGGGTGAATTCACTTGTTCAGAACCATGTATTTCTACCACCGTGTAGACACTGTGCGATTAAAAACTAAATAATTTAGTTTTTATTATGACTGATTTGACAATGGCTAATATATATATTTTTTTTTAGTACATATTATGTTTATATCAAAATCTAATATAACGGATATATGTATAAGGGGTTTTGTGATCAATCCTAGCACAAGTTGACAAGTCAATCAAAAAGTCTGACCTTCTGGATTTTTAGGTTAGTTCTAAGATACAAAATTTAGCTAAATTCGTAAATTTTAAGACGAAATTTTCGAATTTTTGGTCGATCAGCATTTTTTTCCAGGTTATGGCATTATTTAAAGTATTTAACAACAGTTTACGCTAGTATTACCTTTTTTCGAAGGAGCCTCATAATATAATAAGAACTTGTGAAGTGCGCCACTTGTTTTATATATAAGTTTATAATGAGAAAATGTGAGTTTATATGGAGAAAACAAAAGTTGATGATGAGAAATGAACCCATATATTTATGAACTTATACGTCTCATTTTTGTTTTCTCAATATAAACTTACATTCTCCCATTATATACTTGACAAGGTGTAGTTCACAAAACCAACGAAAAATACACTTTAGCCAATTTTTCGAAATTTGAATTATTTTGTAATTTTTAAATATATGCCTATTTTCGAATTTCTCTAGTTCTTGCCTGTACTCTCGCGATTGGTCAAACCGATTTTTCTCAGTTTTGAAATATAATCCAATTGCAGCTTCTACCAAACTGCAAATATGTAATGGAATAAAGATAAAAGTAATGAGTTCTTAAAATCCAACAGAAAATTAAGATAAGGAAACCTTTTTGTAAGTAATCGTTTCATATCTCTGTTTCGTACGTTACATTGTGGACGTTTTTTACATAGTAAAGAAAAACTTTCTCCTTGCATATGGGTGTTCCGCAAGGTCTGAAACCGATTAAAATAACGTTCCGGTTTTGGTTTCGGTTTTTGCAACGTGTTTCGGTTTCGGTTCCGGTTTCGTTCTTCAAAATTTATTTCGGTTTCGGTTACGGTTTCGTTCCGGCTTCGGTTTCCAAATAAAAACACGAAAAAAAAATTTACTACTAAAATACTCAAGTACCTATGTAGCTACGAAATAGGTCTGAATTTTCATAACTTTTTTCCTGCGGCCATGATGGGATTTCTCCAATATAATAATACATTTATTAACGCTATGCATGGATGAAATTTCTGCAAAACAAATTCCTAAAGTTTTTTATTAAAAAATATTAAAATGGAAGCCAAATGAAATGTATAAATCGTTAAAAACATTAAAATTAGTGGCGTTTTCCGAGACAAGCCTGAACATTTCTTTTTCGGATCTCGTAAATTTGTTTCGATCACTTCATTCAACTATAGTCAAACTTCCTCTACTATAGTCAAACTTCCTCTTTCATAATTTTGATACTGATGTCATGTCGACAATCTTCCATGAAAACTTTCAGGGTACCTGTTTGTAAAAGGAAGTACCTATGTGCCCACTCACAGAAGTAAGGTATTGAAAAAATTCAAAACCGTTTGGAACCGGTTCCGGCTTTTGAAACGGTTTCGGTTCGGTCTTTTCCAGATCAAAATAACGGTTACGGTTTCGGTTTCGGTTTTGAAAAATGAATCAGTTTTAATCGGTTACGGTTACGGTTTCGGTTTCAGTCCTTGGTGTTCCGCAGCGGAAATTTCAATTTTCTATTGAGAAAGTTTTCGTTTACTGTGTAAAAAACGTCCGCAATGTAACGTACGAAACAGAGATATGAAACGATTACTTACAAAAAGCTTTCCTTATCTTAATTTTCTGTTGGTTTTTAAGAACTCATTACTTTCATCTTTAGTTTATCCGTAAAGGTACCTATATATAATATTTAAAAAATTAGCAAAGTTAGACTGGTTAATTGCGAGAAATTTAACAAAACCTTTGTAGATTCGAAACCACGTTCATAGCTGTAGATTTAAAAATATTATATATTAATATTATATTAACAGTCTCTAAAGCTTTTGGGTGTGCTGAATTCTAATCTGAAGTCAGATTTTTCGGGTCAGCCTAGGTTTTCTCTCCAGAAGGTGGTTTGTACAGAGATCGGTAGTCTTTGTAAAAAAAATTTATAATTTTTCTGGGGTCAAGGAGCCATAATTAAATTTGGTTTTAATATTTCGCGGAATTCAGATGTTCCATAGTGCAAAAAATTGAGCTAAAATTTGTTATTACAACAAATTTAAAAAAAATTAAAAAAACAAAATTTTTAACTACTACCGATCTCGTAACAAACCATCCAAGGTGAACCGAAAAATCTGACTTCAGATTCAGCACACCCAAAAGCTTTGGATACCGATGAGAAATTCTCTGGGATTTTTTGGCTCTTGTACAGTATTATCAAACAAGCCCCTTAAAACACAAGTGGCATGAGTCCACCTTTTCTCGAACTGAGATATTCAAGGTTTTGTGTTGTCAACAAATAGGGGATAGCCTTGTTTTCACCAGTTAGTTCTGCTATTTTTTTCGATTGCTATGGGAGCTAGGAGTTACAACGTTAGCGTGTTATGGAGAAAACAATTTCCCCTACATAGCGTCATGCTTTACTAAAAATAAAAGCCGAATTTCAGTAAAATACATGGCTTTTGAAAAAGTTGCATGCGGCTTAGCACAGAAACTTTAAGTCAATACCAAATTAAAATTCGTTCGATCAGCTCTTTCGACAACAGTGAAGAAAATGGTACTAACTCGTGAATGCATTGATAAGTGGACTTTTATAAAAAATACATGTTCTTCGAAGAAAAAAAAATTAAGGCTCATTTCGCGATTTTTTAGTTAATGCATACCAAATGAAGATGCGTTCGATCGGGTCTTTCGAGAGCACTAATGAAACTGATAATGAAACTGACTATTTATTAAAATTGAGGCTAGGAACAATAGTTCTTAGAAGAATATGTATGGTATAAGCCACAAAAACAAAGAAATAACATAACCACAAACCGGCTTAGCTTAATATTTTACTGAGATGTCATAGGTCAGATTTCTGTTGACTATTTTAGTTATTAAAATTATTATTTGTTTACACATGACGCACGCGACATCTATATACCTAATGTGTATGCCAAGGATGTTCCCCTTTGGCTTGACTGTCGGTCTCTCATTTTGTCGACTCTAAAAAGCACAAGTAAACACTACACATTGTTACAACAACAACAACTACAGTTAGATCGACACTGACTTCGATGAGACAGTTGAAGGGCCATAAAACGACTGCTTTAAGACAACAGTCACTTATGTAGGTCGAAAATCGATACTTGTCATTGCTCGGATTATTGAATTAAGTATTCTAGAGATATTTATTTGATAGCACTTGTTTTTTATCTAATTTAGCTAAAATTTAGATTTGTTATAATCGATACTTATGCATATTTTTTTGTGTAAGATGCAAAAATTAATTATTTTGTGAATTTACACTGTATCAAGTGATTTTGTTTTCATTACTGTTGTAAGATTTATAATAGATAAATAACTATTGACTTGCATAGTAAATTATCGGTTTGTAAGGAAATAATTAGTGCGATCTAAATCTTTCTCACGCGCTATTTTAACAAATTTATCATTTCTACTAATTTATTACGATTTGTGTGCATATAAGCTTTCGCATGCCATAACATATTTATTAGTTTGTGATCATCCTTTTCATCCATGGCGATATCTTCACAAAGCTGCGGACTGAATCTGATAAAGAAAGAAAAATATATTTAGTTATTACCTCCATATTCATCTTATCTTACTAACATATAAAAAAGTAAGTTTGTGAGTGACTGTGGATGTTTGGGGTTCTTTAACGTCTGAACCAATGCCCCGATATTTACGAAATTTTGCAGACAAATTTTTAGGAGTATACAATCGGTAACAGGCGTCATGAAATTTCGATATATTTATCGATAACAGAGTTATCGGTCAAAATGTAGTTTCGGGTTAACTTTGGAATATTCGCACAAAATTGCGAGTTATCGGTCAAAATGTGGTTTCGGGTAAACTTTGGAATACTCGCACAAGTTTGGTATCTAACGACAGGGGGAGACCACAGCTTACATTTGGACTTTGGTTTATTTCGATATATTTATCGATAACAGAGTTATCAGTCAAAATGTGGTTTCGGGTAAACTTTGGAATATTCGCACCAAATTGGTATCAAACGAAAGAGGAAGACCACAGCTTTCATTTGGACTTTGGTTCATTTCTATATATTTATCGATAACAGAGTTATCGGTCAAAATGTGAGTTCGGGTAAACTTTGGAATACACGCACAAATTTATTATCTAACGACAGGGAAAGACCATAGCTTTCATTTGCACTTTGGTACATATATTTAACGATAACAGAGTTATCGGCCAAAATGTGGTTGCGCGTAAAATTTGGATTATTCGCTCAAAGTTGGTATCAAACGAAAGAGGAAGACCATAGCTTTCATTTAGACTTCCGTTCATTTCGATATATTTATCGATAACGGAGTTATCGGTCGAAAAGAAGTTGCGCGTAAACTTTGGAATATTCGCACCAAATTGATATCAGCTTCCGTTTAGTATCGGTTCATTTCGATATATTTATCGATAACAGAGTTATCGGTCAAAATGTGGTTTTGCGTAAACTTTGGAATATTCGCACAAGTTTTTTATCAAATGAAAGGGGAAGACCACAACTTTTATTTGGACTTTGGCTGATTTCGATATATTTATCGATAACAAAGTTATAGGTAAAAATGTAGTTTCGCGTAAACTTTGAAATATTCGCACAAAATTGGTATCAAACGAAAGGATAAGACCGCAGCTTTCATTTTCACTCTGGTCCATTACGATTTATTTATCGATAACAGAGTTAGGGGCCGTTCAAGTATTGCGTAAGCAGATTTATTAAAATGTCAACCGGAAGGGGCCTTGTTGTTATTGCTGTTGTTGTTAAGGGGCCCTCGATGGTATTAGTGCGATATAAGTATCAAATAAAAGGTGGTGACAAGTGATTTAACATGTTTTAGTATTTTCCCCATATAAGACCAAGGTTTCTAGATATAGATCAACACGTGGACCAGGAGTGGAGCTAGAAGGTTTTTGTGAAAAATTGGTCCATAATGAAAGCTGTTGATGAGAGGTTTAAAGGAGAGTCATTTTAAGTAATTTTGGGAGTGGGATTGAGAAAGGGATAGGGATATGGATGACAATTAGAAAAACAATATGAAAAGCATATACAACGTATGAAGGTGGGGTGGACGGAAAGAAGGTTTTGGAGCTGAAATGAGGAGGGCGAGTCACATTTTATAAATGAAAACAAGTTAACGTTTGGGCAGGACAACGTCTGCCGGGTCTTCTAGTAAAAAATAAAAAAGGTAGTTGAATTTTTTTAATAGAAATGTCATTTTAAAAATGTTTATAGGCCCTATCAAAGTATATTAAACAAAAGGTTTGTTTACTGACCAAAAAAAAGTTCAGAGAAGGTTAGAGCAGACCAGAGCAGGGCAGCTGTCAAAATAGAAATATCAAAATTAATGCAAATTCACTTATACAAAAACATTGATTTTCTTGCAAGCTAATTCTTTTGAAGTTTTCAAAAATTTATTTTTTCCTGACTGACAATTGCTTCTCTGCTCTAACTTACTCCATAAAAAAGCTAGAGCAGAAATTTGTGATCTGGATTACTCTAGTTTTGTTTTGAGCATACTCATGAAACAAAAGATAGAGCAACCTAGAGCAAGAAAAGTGTTCGTTAAACACAATTTTGTGAAATATCTCAATCTGGCGTAAGTTAGAGCAGCCCAATAAACAAACCTAAAGTAATAGTGAACTTGACAGTTCTCTCTTTTCTGTAGGAGTTTTCCCGTCAAATGAAAAAAATGTTTAACCCGTTCTGTTTAAGATTTTTCAATAGTGTAAAGAAATAGCAAATTTTTTCATATAAATACAATACCGCTTGCCTCAGTTCCTTGTACTTTAAATAGGGTTTAGAGTTCAGATTAGCTAGACTCCAGCACATTTTAGCTAAGATGATTGGTCTAATCTTTTTTTCAACTGGATCTTAGACAGAAAACGAAACTGTAAGCGATTAAAATCGATTCATGACCCCTGCGGGTTAGGGTTTTAAAATATGCCCGTGGTGGAATGCTTGTAGCAAGAGGCGACTAAAATCCATTTCAACCACGGTCACGGGGTTGATGAAATCTGCAGTGGGAATAGTATGGTGGTTCGACAGCTGTGAGAGCATAGACTCAATACCGTACAAGTCTGTTTGGTCCGTCACGTCCCTTTTACAACACACACTCTTGCGAAAACCTTCTTGTGGTGCCATCGGCGGAAATCGACAAATATTCAATACTCGCCAATTTTATAACGCAAAGGTCCGAGAAGAGGTAGATTCCAAAGTGGCTAGCATATTTGGCGGTATTGATAATTTTTTGGCCTGAGCAAATGCTATCTAATTTTTCAGTATGAAAGTAGTATGGGACACAAAAACTGTGCTTGGGTGACAAAAGGTTAATACGCTTGTTTACATTTTTTTGAAGGAAAAACTCGTACAAAAGCAAAATATTTCAGTTGTCAATTCTACCTTGTTGGTTCCCTATGTACAGTCACTTCTCAGAGCAGAAAACCCAGGACATCGCCATGGATCTCTGCGCAGTGGAACCACCCGGGGTTTTACCTCGGCCAAGGACTGTCACTTTCAATGTAACCCTGTTTAGTATGTTTTGTCCCATTCCGAAACTATCATCCTCCCCCCTTGCAGCAGGGCTGCAAGATATTCTATTGTTACGGGCGGGCGTTGAGCCGAACCCCGGACCAAAAGAATGGATATACAGTGTCTGTTGCAAAAAGATATATATTAAACGGTCGCATTCTGTGCAATGCTTCTCGTGTAAGAGATGGCTCCATAAATCTGGATGTTCAGGGCTTAACCTTAACACCCACAGACCCCGTACTTTCTTTAGTACTTTCGTGGCCCCTTGTTGTTTGCGCCCTCGGGCGTCCCGCGGTAAGCGCCGTTCAAGCGCACCCCTACCGCCACTTTCTAGTAGCAATACTAATAGTAATAATAATAATGTCTTAACGACTAGCAGCACTTCTGCTATACCCGCCACACAAACTCCAGACTGTTGCTCGTGTCTTATGGCGTCAACATCACGCGCAGCATCTCAACACTCTTGCTCCCACAGGAGCAGTTTAGACATGAGCAACTCCGAGCACCAGTCTCTCTCTGTTTCTATTACACACCCCCCCTCCCGTTTAATTTCTCACGTGAGTCAGGATCAACATCTTCTCGCACCTGTCTCTACGTGTACTGTTTGTCGGCAAAGATTATACACGCTCGCGTCATCGGTCAAATGCAATAACTGCTTAGGCCAATGCCACGTACATTTATGCTCTGGGCTCGCTAACAGGAACCTCTGGACGGATGCGTTCATCGCACCATGCTGTAACACACCTCAACCTACGACGCCAGCCAACCCGGTTGCACCGGGTCCACAGCTAACTAGGCTGAGGCACAGCCTTGGTCTTAGCCTACCAACACCTGGGCGAACACATCCGTCTCTCACGCCTATGGTTAACTCGACATCGACCCCACCGGCGCACTTCCAAATCTTACAGCACAACTGTAACGGATTAACTGGTAAGATCGCAGAGATAACTAATTTGATGACGCAATATGACATAAAACTTGCCGCAGTCCAAGAAACCAAGCTCAGTCCTAGGTCGGACCTCATTACCTATTGCGGATATAACATCCACCGGAAAGACCGTCATAGAGTAACAGGAGGTCTGGGAGGTGGTCTAGCGTTCATAACGCACAACTCTGTACAGTATCATCTATTTGATACCGACATCGAAGGAACGGATGATATCTTAGAAGGCCAAGGTATTACTATCCGTACAGGAGATGTCGATCTGCAAATCATTAATATCTACATACCCCCTGTCTCAAGTTGGCCCACCGGCTATCACCCCGACATTAGCCTGCTATTACGAGGAGATAACCGCGTGATCCTGGGCGACTTCAATGCGCACCACGAAATGTGGCACTCAAACTTGCCAGCAGACAGTAGGGGGCATGTACTTGCAGAACAAATAGATGATACGGCTTTCTGTACATTGAACGGAGACGCCCCAACGAGAGTATCGGGTAACTGCTATAGTTCGCCAGATATTTCTATCGTAAGTGCAGGACTATTGAACAACACCAATTGGCGACCCATACTCACGTTGGCGTCTGACCATCTCCCAATAGTCATTACCATCGAACGACCGACGGACTTTATTACACCTGAGCATGGTACATATATTAACTTTACCAAGGCGGACTGGGACAGTTTTCAGACATATACGGACGAATCCTTGGCTGCTCTATCCATTCCTACGGACGTACGCAAAGGCGAACGAGACTTCCGCAACATCATTGACTCGGCCTCTAAACGCTTCATTCCTGCGGGTCGAATATCTCAAATAAGACCAAATTTCCCCGCAGAGGCAGCGGCCATGGCTAGAGAAAGAGATGAAGTGCGAAGTCTCAATCCCGCAGACCCCCGTATAAAGGATCTCAACGCGGAAATTCGTAGGTTGGTCGATAAACATAAACTGGCCAAATAGAAACAACACCTAGAGCAATGTAACCTCTCTGATGGTGTTGGCAAATTATGGACTACGGTCAAATCTCTATCTAATCCAACACAACACAAGGATAAAGTAGATATTACTTTCGGTGATAGGGTGAAGAAGGACCCTAGGGGATGTGCGAACGCCTTCTGTAGACAATTTGTACTACATTCCCCGCCCGATAGAGCTAAACGTAGAACCATGCGACAGGCGCGTAAATATAAAAACCAAAATACGCCCATTGTCATCACTGCCTCAGAGGTCAAGGAAGCCATCAGACAGGCTAAGCCCTCAAAATCCATCGGGCCCGACGGCATTGCCATGAAGATGCTGAAACATCTAGGCCAGGAGGGACACAAATACTTAGCGGCTCTATTCAGTCTTTCACTGAACACTTTCGTCATTCCTGAAATATGGAAAAAGGCGAGAGTGGTTCCATTACTAAAACCTAGAAAACCGGCAAACATAGGCGATTCATATCGTCCTATATCACTTTTGTCACCGGTAGTGAAGACGCTAGAGTCCATTTTGCTCCCGTATTATACTGCAAATCTGCACCTGGCTAGTCATCAACATGGCTTCCGTAAGCTGCACAGCACCACCACCGCACTCAATGCCATTACAACTCAAATAAATAGCGGCCTAAATCAAAGCCAACCAAATCACAGGACTGTGTTAGTGGCACTTGATCTGTCGAAAGCTTTTGACACAGTCAACCATGCCACTCTCATACAAGATCTGTTTGAGACACAGATATCTGATGGTTTAAAGAGATGGACCGCTAATTATTTGAGTGGACGGCAGGCGTCGGTTAACTTTAGAAACGCAAAATCAAAACCTAGACGTATTAGACAGGGGGTGCCACAGGGTGGTGTCCTATCCCCGACACTGTTTAATTTCTATCTATCGAAGATGCCCCCACCACCACAGGGCGTCTTCGTCGTTTCATATGCCGACGACTGTACAATAATGCGACGGGGAAGGGCCCCTATACTGATGAACTCTGTACGAGAAGCAATGGTTACCTCTGCGACCTTTCCAGGTTTTTCACTGAGCGAGATCTGACAATATCTCCGACAAAATCAACGGCGACGCTTTTTACGACATGGACGCACCAGGTGAGAAATGAATTAGACATTTTCGTTGATGGCACTAAGCTACCAACTGTCAGCCACCCAAAGTTATTAGGGATGACACTGGATAATACTTTCTCATTTGCTGGTCATGTGTCTGCAATGATCTCAAAGGTACGTGGTCGCAACAAGATCCTCAAGTCACTTGCCGGCAGTAGTTGGGGAAAAGACAAAGAAACGTTGCTGACTACATATAAGGCCATTGGCCGACCAGTCTTTGACTATGCTGCGCCCATATAGTCGCCTAATGTACATAACACCAACTGGACGAAGTTACAAGTCTGCCAAAATACTGCCATCAGAACTGCTACGGGATGTCTCCTCATGTCTTCCGAGTCTCACCTCCATCAGGAGGCAAAACTGCTCAATGTAAAAGAGCATGCGGAAATGCTGAGCAGGCAATTCCTTCTGAACTGCCACATCCAAACCGTCATCTTTTGGACATAGATCCGCCCCCGAGAGACATAAGGAGACATCTCCGTAAGCACTATGATGAGATCCGGCATCATATTACCTTGCCGTTTGATCTGCAGAATCATAAGCGGGCTCTAACCGACATCCACACCGAGTCGGTAGACACTTTTGTCGGATCTCTACCTGTGAATCCCGTTCTGAACAGTCCTCCACCGGATATTGCTGAAGAAGAACGCACCTTACCAAGGGAGACAAGAGTGACCTTGGCACAGCTTAGGTCTGGATATAGTGTAAGGTTAAACTCCTACTTATCCAGACTTAATGATACAATCTTAAATACATGCCCTGCATGTGGTAGGACCCCCCATGATACTCTACATCTCTTCAATTGTTCATCTGAACCTACTCTTCTAACCCCTCTGTCCCTCTGGACAAACCCTGTTGAAACTGCACGTTTCCTTGGACTCCCCTTAGAAGAGCTTGATGAAGATCTTCGGAATGATTATACACTCTAGACAGGGCAATGCATTGTTAACAACAACAACAACAACACCCTTGTTGAATTTGCCTTGGGCCCTATACACGATGCGTCCATGACTCAATTGCACAGGTTGAGTTATCAACGAGACGAACTAAAACTTTTTTTATTTACAAAAATGGGCATATTGTCAAACTCAAGGCGAATTCTAATTTAGTTGTGTTCGTTGAAACAAATCAGTAATAACTTTGGCTCACTTTTTTTCTGAGCAGTGTTCGTTGTGTATCTCAATTCTATCCTGGGTGCTTTCTCCCGCTGCGACCTCGCCCGATTCGGTGGTTAGATTGTCGGTGGTTGGGGGCTCTGGTGCCTCCGCTCCTTCAACCGCTCCCTCTCCAGTATTGCCCGCACTCCCGCATTCAGTGGTGCCTGGCTCCCTTTGCTTCCAGGGTTTTACCGGTACGTAGCTGTACCGGTAAAAGACCTTAAAGCCCGCTCGCCTGATGGCTCCGTAAGAGCCCTCATCCATCGCAACGTTCATACGAAGCCCCCCTCCTCAACGCTTGAACTGCTAATTCGCCATCTTTCGGTGTTAAGATCAGCATTCTGTGCTCTTAGGAGCGTTAGCACAAACGGTATCGACCATTCTTCGCTTTTTCGGAGGAACATGGTGACCGCGTGTGTGGGAGGTATGTTGTTCCCTCTCCTCGTGTCCAGGGCTACACCGTTCCACCCCCTTAGATTTGGAACCGCCCACTCCAGCCATGCTGCCGTGCTCTCCTCTCTGCAGTTCACTAGCATTAGCCCTGGCCGGAAGTACACCCCACTAAAGTTCAACGGGCCGCTCGAACCGCTTTCCGCGACCTCCTCCAGGACAACGTCCTGCAGCCGCGAGAGATCATCGTGGCTCAGGAATTCCGTCGGGTGGTTTCTAGGCAGCACTGCTATTCGGATGTTGCCCTTGTCCCACCCGCGGGACCCCCTGGCCCGACGTCTTTCGTGCTGCGTTGGTCCTGGCGGAAGTTGACGGGGCTTCTGAGTATGGTGCCCGTTGTCATTTAGAGTTTGGTGCTTCTTCGGCCGAGGTTTGCGCGCAACCCCTTTTTGTAGCTGGGGCGAGCGTGGTTTTTCTACTGTTCTCCGGCCTGCTACTGCGACCAGAACCGCGTGCAGGTTGTTGCTGTTGCTGTTGATGCCTTACCGGCGCCCTGTGACCGAGCCCTCTCTCGGGTTCGGTTTGTGCTTTCCGCTCTGCATCGCCTTCCCTGTACGCCTTCATATGGAGGCATGCTCTTGTCCGAGCCTCATCAGGTTCTAACCCTTGTGCTAGGTATCGCAGATACCATCTTGTCCCGGATCCACTCAAGCCCCGTCTTCTTGCATCATCCAGGCCTCCGGGGGTACCCCTTCGTGGTGTAGGTAAGGGTTTGGCTCTTCTCGTTCGCTTCCTGCGTCCTGGCTCCTTCTTGTGGGATTTTCCCGGAATTTTCTTATCTGCGGCTCCTTCTGAGCTATTTTGGTCCGAACCATCGTCGGAGGAGCGCCTTGCCCTGGAGTGCTCTTCCCCGAGTTCAGTGTGTCCGCGACTGCTGCTGCTTTTATGTTCGTGCGGTGTGCCATTTTTTCTCGCCTGCTGATCGCGTTTCTTCGTGCCTCTTACTGAGCTATTTTGGTCCATACCATCGTCGGACGAGCGCCTTGTCCTGGAGGCCACCTCACCAAGTTCAGAGCGTCCGCGACTGCTGTTGCTTTTGTGTTCGTGCGGTGCGACCTTTTTCCTCGCCTGCTGCTCTCCTTCATTTACTCCGGAATCTTCTGGCGCCTACAGTTTGTCAGACTTTCGCTTTGCCGCTCCCCCGCTTGATCTTTTGGGGGGCGAGTTGGTCATTGGCTTCGGCGTAAACATGTGCGCACTTTCGGTGCCGTCTTTTGCTGGTTCTACCGCACTGCTGATTTGGGCTGCTCCCACAGGTGCGTTCCCTTCATGTCGGCCCCCTCGCGCACTATCAGCTTGTTCTGCTAGTTTTGCGGCCCTAATGGCGGACTGTCTGCGTAGTCCGTGGCTAGTAGAGGGCTCCTCATCGTCCCTGACGAACTCCTCGAATAGAGCCCGCTCTTCGGGCGATAGCTCATCCGCCTGACCACACGATAGGCTACGCGTCGTGCGCTTTCCTCTACCGCGTGTATTCTTCGTGATCTTCTCCTCTTCCTTTTTGTTTGTGTTTTTGTTGTTGTTGTAACTCATCTTGTTCTTACGACCACCGGCCTGACATGGTAGTTTCATATTATATGTGGGGAACTTATCTGGTACGCCGCGTCAGAGCCCCTTGCCGCGGTAAGGCCATAGTTACTTCCTAAGGTGGCCCGGTGTCAGGAAGGCGCCGTTCGAATACAGCCGGCTTTTGAACCTCCTGGCTGCAAACCAATCCAATGGGCGCGTAACACCCTGGCTTAGGAGGTGGCAGTTCTTAGTTGCCGCTGGGTAGCAGCCCCTATGCGCCGAGAGCAGAAGCAAACGTCGTCGCAATGACACGGGCCGCTTGCTCAGCGGATTAAGCCCCAACACCAACGTCAAGGTGCCTGCCTTCGTAGAGGCAGTGTATTAGTGGGGTCTGGTACGATATGTCGAAAAAAAAGAAGTCGAAACTAAAAATGTCGAAAAAAAATGTGGAAAAAAAATTTGCCGAAAACACAAAAGGTAGAAAAAAAAAATGTCTCGAAAAAAAATGTCGAATGAAAAAATGTCGAAAAAAAAAAATATAAGATGTAGAAACAATGTAATGAATGATGTGTAAAATTCGCGCGAATTTAACACATCATTCATTACATTGTTTCTACATCTTATATATAAATGTTGAGTATTATTTTTCTAGTGTTTTGCAATACCTCTTGCAAGCAAATATAAAACCTGACGGTAAAGTTACAAGCACATACTCTTAAGCTCTTCTCAATATAATTAACAACAACCTCTCAGAAACGAATCTCCGGTTTAAAGATGTCAGAAAAATTTTGATTTTTGGCGACTTTTATAGTCACGTAAATATTTGATGTATCGATGTTTCTATAAAAATTGTGAAGTTTTGAACGTTTAAACGTTATTTCGGTTTCTCACTTGTCCAAAAACAAAAGTAAATTGGACCAACATCTTTTCCTTGTTCAAAAATATGCACGTAATAAGAAAAATATACACATATTAGAAAACTAACCAAGTCGAAGCATCGATGTACATATATAGCGAAACAAATGTACATAGACTTTGCATCAAAGACCCATCGATTTATTTTTGCCATTGGTGACTCCAGCATAGTTTAGCTCAAAAAGATAACGGTAACTTTCTCGAAATGATCATTACCAAATGATTAGTGTTATGCTTTCAATAAGTACAAATCATAAGTCATTCTCAATCTTAATTTTTACATGTGCAGTTTGTAGCCCGAAAATGTCTGAGAATATTTCTGTTGTTACCTCTAACAAGGGGAAAATTTGAATAGACTTTGTATTGGAAAATGGTTGAAAAGTTCTTGGTAAGAGGTAAGGAAGTGATAAATAATTGTATACTGTCATAAAACACGTTGTTAAACTCAAATTTCCGAAGTTTTACATTAAGCATCCAAATTTCGACCTTTTTCGGTCATTTGCATTTTTTCGACATTTTTTTTTTCGGTCAAAAATCTCTTCGGTATTTTAAAACTTTTTTAAATTCGGTCTTGGAAATTCGACATTTTTTTTTTCGACATATCGTACGGGACCCGTATTAGTGAGTATTTATAACCATGGTTAGGCCCGTCTAGTAGGGTAGATTAGATTGATTTCAGAAACATATGTAAGTAATAATACATATTTAGCGTTTTTGACAAAAGTTTTAGGAAAAGTCGGGTTTCAGGCAAATTTTTGAATTAGGGATTTTTAGTTAGTAGATAAAGTGTTCTTCTAAAATATCTACATATGTATTTTTAAAGTTATGATCTAAAACCATATGGCATTAAACGGATTTTCGACCTATTTTCGAAGATACACTATATTTTGTAATACGCAAACAGCCGTGTAATTCGTGACATCATCTAGAATCTCAAAAAGAAAAAGAAATACCAAAAAAGCCTACATATTCTCGGAAAAACTGTCCCGTTATTTGATGAACTTCCCAAAAAGTTTAACCGTTTTTTTGCTATATATTAATTTTTGTATTGAAAAAATACCTGTAATATGGTACGCCAATTGTACTGCACCATGCGCGTGCACGATCAACAACACGTCCATCGGAGGCAGTAGCTTGATCAACAAGCAAATTACCTTAAATAAAAAATAAGATGGGTTTTAGAGAAGTTGGTTACTCAGTCGTTAGAACAAAAAGAAACAGTGTGCTTTAATACTAACCAATTGTTGAAATACCATATGCTAATTTGGCCGTATCCCATATGCTCTCCGGGCGGAATACATCTATATCTTTCAGTGCAGTAACTGGTATAAGACCAGTACCCAAAGACACCACAACCGATACCTGTAACATGAAAAGCATGTGAATAATTGAAATACTACCATAACACTATACGACAAAATCAAATTTTTGTCTGGGTATTGGGTCAACTTTTTTGAAAAGACTGAGACAACCCAGCAAACATTGCTCAACTTTTTCTCAAACCTTGGAAAAACTGTATAGTTCTCAAGTTGATATCCAACACAGTTCTCCAAGTATTCTCCAGCTTTGAGATATTTTGATAATTTGATAGTTCTCAAGTTGACACCCAACATCATTCTCTAACCTTTGATATCTTTACATAACTTTATAGTTTTCAAGTTGATATCCAACATATTCTCCACTATCCAGCTTTTAATATTCAAATTAAATTTGAAGAGTTTGGACTAAAATTTATGTAAATAAAAATTGTATGTCAACTAATTCATGACGCTTTAAATTAAAAAAAAAAAAAACATGGATTATTTTTTCGGTATTTATTTTCAGAGTCGCATTCATACCTTTAAGTCCAATTAGAGAATCCCATTTGAGTACAAGTTGAGAACTATCCCTTTCTCAACTTGAGAAACATCGTTTTTTTTACATAGAAAAAAATGCCCTTTTTGTTGAGAACGCTATCATTCTCAAGTTTGATTAGTGTTGAGAAACAACGATTGAGGTTTGAGAAGCCCCTTAGTTCTCACCTTGAGACGTTTTGCTTTCGAAGTTTGAAATTGGACCCTTGGATTTTTTTTTCTAATTGTTGTTTAAAAAATTTGAAAAGGTAATACGTGGCCTGCTTGTCTCTCTTGTTTGATTTGTGAACTTATTTTTATTAGAAAGAATATTACATAATTAGAAATATCGGATTTTAATTTTTTCGAAGATCTACTCTTTGGCCCTTTATAACACTTCTTACATACGCTTTTAAAAAAAAAAAAATGTAAACCAATAAAAAAAGAAAGGCACCCACATTTTACCTTTCTCAATTTTTTTTATACAACAATTAGAAAACAAAAAATTACGAAGTCAAATTCCCAGCTTCGAAAGTACATAACTAAGTTTTGGTAGCTAAATAACTTCGAAAAACGGGAAGAAAGGTTGGTTTGGTCCAATACCCAGCCGGGTGCTGTACAGTATTATCACAAAAAACAATTTGAAGAAGGCAAGTATAAAATGTTTAAATATACCGGCACTGCTTCCTTTTCTCGACCAACACTACGCAAGGCCATATTGTACTCATGTATTTCTGTCATAGCATCCAATGTGGGATTGTTAGCAATCAGTCCGCCATCCAGGAAACGGCCGAAAGCCCTAAAAAAAATTTAAAGAGACATAATTTATAATTAAACAATTAAAATTATGTAATTAAAAGCACATAGTGTAGAGTACAGCAGTTTAATTATGTATGTATAAATAACTAGTTTTAACTCACGAACTAAGTAGTGACGAATTTATATCATAAAAGTTAGCATTTGAAAATAGAACACAAACATTATAATTCGAAACTTTAAAAAATGCATTTTTAATTGAATAAAATATTATTGTTTCATTATATGTGATGTTTTCAAAAAATGCTCAATGAAAATCTACTAACCGAAAATACGATGGTGCTGCACCAGTAGCTCTAGCTGCACGCCAAACTAGTTGATCTTCCGGTGGGGGCGGGGGCACACGGCGATTACCTGAAAATTTTTAAAGTAGGAGTATATTACTAGAAACAAATAATTTACAACAAAACTATCACTTACTTATTGGTGTTACGATTCCCAGAATATCACTGGCGCTATGATAATTTCTAAAGAGATGCAAATCCACCGGCTTACGATCAGCCATTACAGCAGTTATCATAACTTTTGGATGTTTAATATCAGTCATTACTGTATATTCGCCTAAATTATATTTTAATATATTTTCGAAGAATTCACTTGGATATGGACGTGAACCGATAAAACATTGTTCTTTCATATTTAAATATAAGCCCATACATTGACGCATCGTTTTACCACAGCCGAGACCAAGTGCCAACATGCCACCTGTGCTAGTGCCGGCAATCCAATCAAACATGTGTACAATTGGTGTTTGTGATAATTTTTCTATTTCGAGTAGCATTTGTACGAGCACAAGCCCACGGATACCACCGCCATCTAAACACAATAAACGACCACGCCCATATGGTTTTTCGCCTTTATTGCTGGATTCGCTGGCGCCAGAAGCTGGTGTTTTTGGGGTTGTTGTACCACTACCAGCACCAGCATCTCCACTGCCACCTTCTCCCTCCAAGGCTAAGACAAAATATGTATATTATTTTCAACAATTAGATTTATATAGAGTAATCATTATTCTTACCCTTTTTGCCGTCAGCATTTACTTTAGTAGTAAACATGCCCAGTAAAGCATCCATTATACTTTGCCCTTTTTGTTCTTTTTCGGTATCGATAATTATTGTTGGTCTGTAAAGTGATATTATAATTTAGTACCTATCAATTTCCCTAAAACGACCCTCAAATGTTCCAAAAAAAGACCAAAAAATTATCGCAAAATGATCCCAAAATGACTACAAATTGATCCGAAAATGACCTCAAAATTATCCCAAATGATCTCAAAATAGCCCCAAAATTATCCCCAAGTGACCCCTAAATGATCTCAAAATGATCCTAAAATAATCCAAATATGATCCCAAAAACATACAATACAAATACAATACGGTAAAATGGTAGCCCTGGGCGGCAACACTACTTGAAAATATTTTGGTGGGTATGTCGGCTAAAAGTACATTTACACCGCACCAAATTTGGTAAATTTGCCACTTTTTTCCATACAAATCTCATTTTCGAAATTTGGAATTCCATCATATTTGGCCTCATTCGCCGAACAATACAATCCACAGTTCATCCAAATAGCAACCCTGCGGGTGTTCCACATTTAGAATTGCCCAGCAAGAACCTTAATGGGTAATAAACGTGTGATAACCTTTGCATTATGAACAGCTGTAAATAACAATTTCAACTATTTTTTTTTACGAAAATGGACCAATTCTACCAAGAAAAGATAGAAGTCTTCTTGACTCTTCATTTATTATTACTCTACAGGTGTTTAAAACATACGGTTGTGCATTTTCTTTCGGTGGCTTTATGTTCTGGTAGAAGATTCTTGCAGGGAAAGTGAAGCCAAATGCAAATTTGCCAGTGTAAACCGGTTCGAAATGACTCATTCAAATTCGCCAAATTTGGTGCAGTATAAATGTACTATAAAATACCTTTCATTTGATACCCATATTGGCATATCTAGCTTCATAATTAAAAAAATTGAGATATGTGGCCACCCTGTACACCCCCCAAGTAGAAAGCCCCCAAGCGAATAGTCTTAGAATCAATCATACTATCTATATGCAAAATTTCATCCAAATAGATCAAGCGGTTCCCGAGATAGTCCGGATATATAAATATACTGCGGGGAGGCAACCCTACTTAAAAATATTTTGGTTGGAATGTCGCTGAAAATACCTTTCATTTGATACCCATATTGACATATTTTTCTACTAAACTAAAAAAAAATAATGAGATAGGTGGCAACCCTGTAAACCGCCCCAGGTGGCAACCCCCTAGTTGATAGTCTTATCAAATCGACATAGCGGTTCCCGAGATAGTCCGGACATACAAATATACAAGTTTAGTTACGTTTGATCTCAAGTTGAGAACTAAGGGGCTTCTCCAACCTCAAGCGTTGTTTCTCAACAGGAAAAACACTTGAGAACGATGGCGTTCTCGAGAAAATTGGCATTTTTTTATATGAAGAAAACGCTGTTTCTCAAGTTGATAAAGGGATAGTTCTCAACTTGTACTCCAATGGGATTCTCTAATTGGACTCAAGGGTATGAATGCGACTCTGAAAATAAATACCGAAAAAAATAAACCATAATTATTCTAAGTTAAAACCCCATGAATTAGTTGACAAAAATTTTTTAGTCTAAGCTCTTCAAATTTAGTTTGAATATTAGAAGCTGGAGAATATGTTGGCCTGTTCAACCTGAGGACTACAAAGTTATCAAAATATCTCAAGGTTGGAGAATACTTGGAGAATGATGTTGGATATCAACTTGAGAACTGCAAAGTTATCAAAATATCTCTAAGGTTAGAGAATACTTGGAGAATGATGTTGGATATCAACTTGAGAAGTACAAAGTTATCTAAGGTTGGAGAAAAATTTAAGACTTGTGTTGGATGTCAACTTGTTGAGCCATGTTTGCTGGGAAGATATAGCAAATAAACATCCAAGATCGGGTGTAGGATGAAGCTATCCAATATAAATAACCGCAAAAAATTTGGTAAACTTATAATTAGTCGAGTAAATTACGGTGTTTCAATTTGCCAAATTTTCTAAAGTTCAAAAGTGTTGCCGAGTATAAATTCGACTGCAACCGGAAGATTTGTTTTACCCTTACAGACCTTTTCTCTACGTAAAAAGTCGAATAAAATTGTTTGATAATAGAACTCAGTCAAACGTTAATCAAGGTCAAAAATCGAACTTAAGCCGGTTTTCAGTGGTTAACTGTGGAATTTTAAGATTTTGAAGGTCTAAAAACCAATTGGTGCCAATTGGTTGAAAATCGTAAATTTTGACAAAGCGATGGTAAATTCTGACAGTTATCGTGGTGAATATGAACGTCAGAATTTACCCTAGTCCAGGGGGCTAGGTCAAAGTTTGATAATCAATAATGTGAACACAGGGATGCATGTGCTGTAGACATTCATATTATTTCACATAAATTTATGTTCACACGCGTTATTAAACACTAAAATATAAGAGGATAACGCCCTTAAGAGCTGATATAGCAAGCGTTAAATGTTTTTATAAATTTCAAAAACTAAAGTTTAAAGCCTGATTACTAGGGTCCGAAAATTTTTTATTTATTTTTGAAACTTACTCTGGTGTTGATGCGCCATTATTAAAGGATGTTCCAAAAAGTCCATCCATAGCTTGTCGACTAGTTGTTGCCAGCATATTTTCAATATGCTCACGCTGTTCGACCCCTTCAGGCGCCTCTGGTGGTATACCATTAAATTCTCCTTTTGCATTGCATCCAGCTGGACAATCTGTTTCTGCTTCAAGACAACTACACAATTATAAAATAAAAAAGCGTTTAGGTAAGTTTGCAAAGTATAACTAGATTGACATTTTTATTTCACCAACCGTTTAGCTCCTACTGAATGTAAAATGTATAAAATTTCACTTTCCTTGCCGCTATTTGAATCATTGCCAACCATATGACGTGGTGTTTTGCCATCTTTATTTTTGATATTTAAATCGCAACCAAAAACAACCAGACATTGTACAATTGGTACCAATTTCTTTTCAATAGCAATATGTAATGCTGTACTCCCATCCTTATCGAAAACATCGATGTCAGCATCATGAGCCAACAGTGTAACAACACATTCAAAGCGATTACGTGCAACCTGTTGAATGGTGGGTATGCGATTGTTTATATAGGAGATTTAAATTAGAATATGAATAAATTAAAAAGTTGTCTCACCATGACATGCAAAGCGGTGCGTCCATCAAAGTTTGTGGCATTTACATCACATCCCTGCATGATAAGCGCATGTAAAGTTTCACGCGATGAACACCAATGCAACGGAGTGCCACCAAATTTCATATCTTGGGTATATAACTTATTGGCATTGGTTTTGAGAAATTCAGCTACAGAAGTTGGTGTACTAGTTTTATAAACTTTGCTCATATTTTTGGCATTTAAATTAACATCTGCGCCGGCTAATAATAAAGCTTTAACACAATCCGGTTTATCGGACAAGCAAGCCAAATGTAATGGTGGATACCCATCGGAGTTAATGTGATTAAGATTTTCAGTGCTTTTTGAGGCTAGTAACTGTAAAGTAAGCAAAAAATATGACATACAGAGGTATGCGATTTCATTTTATTTTTTCGTACTACATATATGTATGTATGTTGAGTGCTGAGTGGATGCCTCCTATTCATGAAAATCGGTTCCGAAAGCATGCTATTCAGAATATTTTTCATTGCGATAGAGCGTCTTTGAAACTTATTCTGAGATAGAGCGTGTTTGCATAAAATTTTAAAATATGGCGTTAAAGCAAAAGCTCTAAAATATAGCGTCCTTTGAACTAGACCTATTAAATAATGATTAAAAAGATTAATCATTATTAATTACTTGGTAAGGTAATCAGAAATGTTTTTAATCATTAATTGCCAGTAGCTACACAATATTAATGATTAATTTTAATTAATCAAAAAAATGAATTAATTAATGAATAAAAAAACTTTAATTGCATGATTAATATATTTCTAATTATTTTTAATGCATTTTAATTATATCTTTAAATTGATTAACGTAATTAAATGATTATTTTTGATTAAATTTATATATGAATTTCCTGTTTGCTTTAGTATTAAATAAAACATTAACAAAGAAAAGAGTACATTATGTACAACGCTGTATAAATGTGAACAGGTCCAATCCAAGCGTAAAGAACCTGAGGAAACACTAAGATATTTCAAGGATGCAGTTGGTAGCCTATTCAATATAGGAATGATAAATCTCTTATTGTTTCCTAATTTAGGTAATACATGGTAGGTAGGTAGGCGGCAGTGGCTGCTAGTAGACAGACTAGCATACATAGGTCCCGTTGTGATACCACGCGGATCTGAATGAATGTCCTCATTCTAGATAATTCGCAGAGATTGTAGAAAATACCAGACCCCAGAATTTCACTGTTTCAGGTTCCTCCTCGTCTCTGTAGCTTTTGCAGAAGTCATTAAAGGGAATACCCAACCTTTTTGCATGTCTACCTAAGCCTATATGCCCTGTGAGACTAACCTAAGGTTTCTTTGCATAATGTTACAGCGCGTTTGTAGATATTTTCCCCAAGCAGGTCCGCGTACGCCATTACTTTAGATCCCCCTACACGCCCAGGGTGCGGCGTGCTTCTATTGAAAACCTTGTCCACCAACGCCCCGGCTAGATCTAGTGCACAATGACGGGTTGTCGTAATCGCTTCCGACGTGACGTTATTGAAGCCCCTTCATAAAGGCTATTGGTAATTCCATGATAAGGATAAGGTTTTTTCGATGTGCTTAACCATATCAAGTGCGCTACTTTTATAGATCTACCCCTTTCATATATGCATGGTGCGATGGTCCGATTTCGCCCTCTACCTTATCCGTAAGACCTACGTAGTTAGCCTCTCCAGTACCTCAAGTTTGAAGGACGGCAGACTGAGAAAACTAAAATCCTTTGGACCAACATGAGACGTTTTACCAGCCTTAGGTCTAAAAATTCCCCTGGAATTTCACCAAGGGTTTGGAATGTAATTAAGAGTAAGGACCCGCTTATACAGCTAGCAAACAAGGGATGCTCAATTCCACTGATTGCTGAAGTTGTACGGGTGATATCCGATCTACACCTTTTCCACCCAAAAATGAGAAAACGTTAATTAAAATGAGAAAACAAGAACTATAATGAGAACATATAAATTATAATGAGAAAAAGTAAAATTTATTGAGAAAATAGAACTTGTATTGAGAAAACATAAGTTGTAATGAGAATACGTAAACTTGCAATGAGAAAGCGTAAATTAGTAATGGGAAAATTTTCATTCAACATAAATTTATATTTTCTCATTTCTAATTTACGATTTCTCATTACAAGTTTACGTATTCTCATTACAACTTATGTTTTCTCAATAAAATTTCCTTTTTCTCATTATAATTTTTATTTTCTCATTATAGTTCTTGTTTTCTCATTTTAATTTACGGTTTCTCATTTTAATTTACGTTTTCTCATTTTTGGGTGGAAAAGGTGTAGACGCGGTGCTTGACCCATCAGGCCTTATCGACATCGCGGTGTGCTATGATTTGTTTACCAAATTTTCTTTTTTAAAAGTATTTACAAAAAGCAAAAACATTTGACAGTTACCTGTAAGAATTCTATTCTGCCTTGAATAAAAAAACATGTGAGTGCAAATTGCATTGTTTTCATTTATTAAATACTTACATTTAAAGTTTATACTGTTACTGCTTCAATTTAAAATAATCAAATAATTGGAATAATTAAATAATTGCAAATAATCATATAATCAAATTTAAAATAATAGCAGTTGTAATTTTTCACATTGCTGCGGTTGTCAGAAGTTGTAAGAATTAGAATAAAGTTATTTTGAAGTTGAGTTCTTTAATTACAACTCAATTGAGTCGAGTTGTAAACCGTAATAGGGCTTTTAATTATTTAATTGTTCAATTAATATTAATCATTTAATTAATTTTAATGCTTTAATCAATTTTAATTGTTTGGTTATTTTTAATTACTTGTTTGTTTTTAATCACATGATTGTTTTTAATTAAAAATAATGGGCAATTTTTTGATTATTTTTGATTATTTTTTTAATGGCCATTAATCATGATTATTTTTTTAATTAATTAATTAATACTTTCTGATTAAGCTCCACAAAATTAATTAATCATTAAAATTAAAAAAACAGAAGTAATTAATCATTATTAATGTTAATTGCAATTTAACAGGTCTGGATAGTATAATGCTGGATAGTGAACGTGAGAAGATCCAAAAGTCAAAAAACAGAAAATATCCAATATGATACAGAAGCAGTAGAAAAAATATACGTATTATACGTATTATATGTATGTGTGCCTAAAAAGATGGATAGATAAAAATATACACCTTTGGATGCAGTATAAAAAAATATATTATTGCGTACGTTGGGTGCTGAATTTTTTAATATAGGTGATTTATTAAGGAATATTTGTTAGAAATTTTAACTGAAACACCATGTGGCTCATTGTAGGGATAATAAAACCTCATTTCTGTAACGAATTTACGAGATTTGAAACGTAAGTGACGCCTATATGAAACGTAAGTGACACTGATCACCTCCAATGCATTATAAAACTGTCTAACTACATTTAAAAAAAAAATAAAAAAAAATAAAACTAATGGCGGCGATATACAGGTTATCATAACCTCTAACGAGATTTTTAGCCGAGCTTCTCTTTCCAACTTGTGGTGTGTTGCTTTTTGAGTTTTTCCTACAAGTTGGCGGGACCTACAGTTTTTTGCCGACTCCGAACGGCACTTGCAAAGCAAATAAATTTTTTGCTGAGAAGCTTCTCATGGCAGAAATACACCCGGAGAGTTTGCCAAACTACTGCCGAGGGGCGACCCCGTATAAAATGCATAAAAAATGCATTTTTAGGCTGAGGCGTGAAACGTAAGTGACGCTGGATTTAGATGCATACAGCTACGGTCAGAGATTTAGCACACTTTCCATTGTATTGAAAAATAGTATAGTAACTTTCAAGATAATACGAATTGCACAAAAAAATTTTAGGCTTAACAATAGTATTGTATTGTTCTCTTCAAGAATTTCCGTTATAATTATTTGATATTTGTTTTTGCTAAGTTTTTCTTTACATCCATCTAAAGTGCATTGGACATCGATTTAGCGCACTTACGTTTGTTTTGCTATTACTTGCCATTGGTTGAAAAAGTTAATAGTTTTTTTGGTTAATATTTAATAAATAACCTCTTCTCTGATAATTTTGTTAAATTTTCTCGAAGAAAATACTATTCGGTTTGACAAAAAAGAACCATTTTTAATCAGGGACCAATCAAGGGCAAAATTTCAAGAATTTTGGTATGTTTTCGAGAAAAATGGTGTACAATGCCGACAGAGATGTGAGTTCGAATCCGAATTTGTCAAAGCATAACAAAAAACATAAAGATCCCCCTTGTAAAACTTTTCCCCAAGGAGATAAAATGTTCGGAAGAAAGAGTAAAAAGCATCCTTATCATTGAAAGTGGTTGAAATAATTTCGGAATTGTGCTCAACCGTGTCCAGAAAACTTATACGAATTAATATATATGGCGAGATGGCGCTGAGTCTATTTGCTAAATCTGTACTTATGCTTCGATATGTCACCAAAAATTCTTACAAAAAAGAACCCGCTAGATGGCGCTGAGATATTTAAAAAAAAACTGTATTGGGATCTAGTTGGACCAAAGCACGTTTGAGAAAGAGAACTATGTATCTATAGAGTAATAGAAAGTGAGAGATAATGAGAAATACAACAACTTGCTACTTGCATGTAGCATAGTAAAAATAATTTAAAAAGGGGGGCGTGGCACCCACAAACCCTTATATCAGTTACGGTTTAGAAAGATGTCTAAAGATTTTATTGCAGCTGTTTCGTTTTTACGTTCTCTAATTATTTTCTTCTTATGTGGGTTTAGCCTTTGTATTTTTTTTACCAGATTTAGTTTTCCTTACCAAGTTTGAAATGCGTAAAGGGTTAAAAAGTTTCACTCAAACCTTATTAAATACAGATTTGGTACAAAAATTTTAACTTACGTTGATTATTTCCTTTGTTGTACTCGCGGCGTAATGGTATACTGAATTGCTGTTGTTGTCTAAATGTTCCATTTTACATAGTGGTAGTAATGTTTTGACCATTTCAATATTGCCACTTTTTATTGCAAGCTAAAAAAATTAATATCTTATTAAAATTTCTTCGATTACGCAATGATTAAACAATTTAAAGTAAGACCATTTTTATATTTTAAATCGTCATGCATAGTCATAGAAAAAGATAAGTAAATCCTAATTTCTCCTTGGTTCAACGACCACTATAAAGGGAAAAATTAAAAATGTCTAACAAAATACAAAGCCGTACGTCTAGTTCCTTAGCAAGAACGAAATTGCAATCACGGTAGCTAGTATTATTTGTGAGTTGTTGCTCAGTTTGTTCGTTAATAACAAAAAAAAGAATAATTTAAGTAATAAATTATTCGGTCGGTCAAATAGTCCATGAAATTTTCTACTGTGTAACTGAAATGACCATAAATCAAGCTTTCAAGTAGGATTTAAGTTAGTTGTAGCGTTTTGACAGATAGCGCATCTAAAATTGTGTCAACGTACTACAATTAAAGTACTGACCCTATCTCTATCCCTATTCCTATCGAAATCCCTATCTTAAATTATAGATATGTAGATAATAAAAGTACATAGTTTAAACAAGTTGTCTCTTTGAAATACCTGAAACGGTGATATTAGATGTACATGATCAGCATAATCGATAAACTCCAATACTTTCGGATTAGTTATATAATCTACCAGATTAAAATAGGCGACCAAATGAGCTAACGACCAAGAAGGGTTATCTGTTAAAGCATCGCATACCCTTTGCAGGCCATTTACATTGTAGAACTACAGCAACAAAAAAGAAAGGCTAAAGTTAAAAAGATTGCGATATATTTTTTCCAGTGTATTATTTACCTCTTTTACAATTGATACAAATACAGGCAAACGATGTACGAAGGCATTAAAACGATCTTCGGCTTCCTGTTGCGATTGCGATCGATATAAACTAAAGCAAGTGTTGGCGGAGTCATTTACGTGACGTTGTAGTACAATTTCATAGCATGACTTTTTATCTGAAGAATGAAAGGGCGGCGAATAAAGTAGCATACCTTCATCTCTTCCTATTACCAGCAAGCTACCCAATGCTTCGCCTTTTATTTCTAGCACTTTATTTGGTGGTGTATTACCGCCCAGGAAGCGTTGAAGAGCTGAAATATAAAACAATTTTTTTAAATTACCGTTACCGCTGAATGTCTCTAGAAGATAGATATTAATTAAAAATGTATAACGCTACCTTAAGGACACACTTTAATCGATTTCGACAATGCACTTTTTTTTTTTTAAATTGAGTTAAACCCATATTTGTATAGTTAAATATAGTGTATATTTGTTGACAATGCGATCCAAGCCATTTTGAATATTTTAGTGCCATATATTTGCCAGGCCAAAAACGTACTAAATTTTATTACATTAATGATTGGAACCAAAAGGATCTAAGTGCGCTCCTCCAAGCAATAAAATTCACTTGCTCGGCCTAAAGAACATGCAGAATTTTTTCAAGTATGCAGTTTTGTAACCCGTTTAATTTTAGTAATATAAAGTGCTTAAGTGCTCGCTAATTTTTGGCAAGCTAGCGTCGCATCGTTCTGTAGCTTTCGGGCAGGCAAAAAGACAAAACGTACGCGCTACTTTGTTTTCATGCGCTTTTATACCACGTCGCACAATGTCATTTGAAAAAGATATATGATGCCCAATGCTTTCGAGCCACTTCAATGCTAAGCTATTTCTCTAAAAGAGATTTTGAGTTTTCATAAATGAATTAACCCAAACTAAAAATGAAGAATTATTTAAAGAAAAAAATATTTATATATTAACCAAATAAAAGTTGGTTGGCTAAAATGGAAGAGGCGGGTGGGGAAAATCAATGAAACTAAAATATTTTTTTTCTATAAATAATTCTTCCCTTTTAGTTTCGGTTTAGTTTCGAAAAATGTACGTGCTTACGTTTTTGTCTTTTTGCTTGCCCGCAAGCTACTGAACGATGCGACGTTAACAGATGGGCACTCAACTAGTTTTTTTGTCACTAACACTGCTGCAGTTACTAACATTGCTGCAATCAGAGTTTTGGTGACCGCTGGTCTAAAATCTAAGACCCAGCTTCATAGCCACCTATTCTACTAAAAAAAACTTTTCGAATTATTCGAAAAATGAAAATTACAAAAAACCTATCTTTTAATTACTTTGAAATATGCAAAACCCGAGATTACCCCTTTTCCATAACGCTATATTACAAAACGTCCTATGTCAGCTGAAAAAGTTTGAAATTCTTTTTTAGACAGGACATTTGGGAAACTCATTCTGAGATAAAGCGATCCGGAAACAAATTTTGAAACAGGTCCAGGTCACGGGCCCCCACGGGCGGTATTTTTTTTTTGCATTGTGGATACTCCAACGCAATGCATTTTTAGTCGAAAAAGACAAAAAATAATTGAATTCCCCCATAGCCCAAAAAAAATCTTGGATCCGCGCTTGACAACACGTATGTATGCTAGAAAGAGAAAACGATTTTTTTGCGTTTATATTATGCTGAAACCATAGAAACGTTTGTATGTATTTCAAGTTCAAAAGCCCATTTTAATTAATAAGCCTAACAAACTTATAAAAAAATTAAACCTAATACATATTGGCCATTCCGCAGTAAACTATAGCAAACGAAGTAAGCAATGTTGTTGTTGTTGTAACGAGGTTTGTCCCTGCCTAAATGTCAGACAGGGTCACGCCGAGTGTATTGCTCTTGGTCGGGTCGATATAAGAAAACGGCCCGAGTCGTTTCGGCACGATGAGTACAACACAAGTGCTGGTACCGTTCTCGTAGAACCGGCAATACAAGAAGCCAGCCGTGTAGGCCATGTGGGTCATTTAGCGTTACCCAGGGTGCACCAACGGGGAGGCGACCTACTCTTACAATCGATGACAGATATTAATGTAGCCTATTTGGTTTTTTTTCTGTCTGGATTTTTTTATACCCAGCGTACTAGTACTAGTACAAGGGTATATTAATTTTGTTCACATAACGGTTGTATGTAACGGCACAAAATAATCGAGATAGATATAGAGTTCCATATATGAAAGTTCTTAGGATTAAAAGAGGAGTTGATTAAGGCATGTCCGTCCGTCTGTCCGTCCGTGTACACGATAACTTGAGTAAAAATTGAGATATTTGCATGAAATTTTGTACACAGGTTACTTTCTGGCCAAGGTAGGTTGCTATTGAAAATGGGCGAAATCGGATGATAACCACGTCCGCTTTTTCGATATCGAAAATTTCGAAAATCACACAAATTGGCATATCTCGGCAGCTGAAATGGCTAAAATGATATAATTCTATAGATGAACCCCCTGGTCATTATTTTATGAATTTTCCAAAAAAAATTTATAGTGGGCCTGGCACCGCCCACTTTTAAGGGGGACATTTTTGAAAATTCGACTGGGCGTAACTTTTAAACTGATTACGATAGAACGATGAAATTTGGCACAAAGCATACTAGTATCGTTGGGAGTATACCTCATGAAATTGGATAAAATCGCCCTCCAACCACGCCCACTTTCGATATCGAAAATTTCTAAAATCACCTAAATTGACATAATTCGGTAAGGGAAATGGCTAAAATGACATCATTTTATAGTTGAATCCCCCTGGTCATTCTTTTATGATTTCATAACTTTTAAACTGATTTCGGTAGCACGATGCATAATAGGGAGCATACCTGATGTAATTGGACGAAATCGATTTCCGACCACGCCCACTTTCGATATGGAGCATTTCGAAAATCTAATAAATTGACATAATTCGGTAACGAAAATGGCTAAAATGATATAGGTTGGTAGGATGAACCCCTCAATCAATCTATTATGATTTTTGATAAATGTTTAGATGTGGACTGTGACTGCTCAAAACTTTTAAACTTATTACTTCAGACTCATGAAATTTGGCACAACATATACTAGCAATATAGGTGATGAAACTGGACGAGATCTCTTCCCGACCACGCCCACTCTCATAAATTGACATAATTCGTTAAGGTAAATAGCTAAGATAGTAAAAACTTTAGGTAAATCCTCCTAGTGCTTATATCTTTGTTATCCCGTTCCGAAAATTACCGCTGGGTATATAATGTTCGGTTCACCCGAACTTAGACTTCCTTACTTGTTTTTTTTTAGTTTTTATTTTAATTTGCAAAATTTCATAATTCTAAAAACATTTTTTTTGCTGGTTGAAATAATGGGTCTGGTACGATATGTCGAAAAAAAAAGAAGTCGAAACTAAAAATGTCGAAAACGAATTTGCCGAAAACACAAAAGGTCGAAAAAAAATGTCTCGAAAAAAATGTCGATAAAAATATATAAGATGTAGAAACAATGTAGTGCTTTGCAATAGCTCTTGCAAGCAAATAAAAATACAACCTGACGGTAAAGTTGCAAACACAAACTCTTAAGCTCTTCTCAATATAATTATCAACAACCTCTCAGAAACGAATCTACGGTTTAAAGATGTCAAAAAAATTTAAATTTTTGGCGACTTTTATAGTCACGTAAATATTTGATGTATCGATACATCGATGTTTCTATAAAAATTGTGAAGTTTTGAACGTTTAAACGTTATTTCGGTTTCTCACTTGTCCAAAAACAAAAGTAAATTGGACCAACATCTTTCCTTGTTCAAAAATATGCACGTAATTAGAAAAATATACACATATTACAAAACTAACCAAGTCGAAGCATCGATGTACATATATAGCGAAACAAATGTACATAGATTGCGCATCAAAGACACTTCGATTTATTTTTACCATTGGTGACTCCAGCATAGTTTAACTCAATGTTGTTATCTCTAACAAGGGGAAAAGTTGAATAGGCTTTGTATTGGAAAATGGTAGAAAAGGGGTCTGGTACGATATGTCGAAAAAAAAGAAGTCGAAACTAAAAATGTCGAAAAAAAAATGTCGAAAAAAAATTTGTCGAAAACACAAAAGGTCGAAAAAAAAAATGTCTCGAAAAAAAATGTCGAATGAAAAAATGTCGAAAAAAAAATATAAGATGTAGAAACAATGTAATGAATGATGTGTAAAATTCGCGCGAATTTAACACATCATTCATTACATTGTTTCTACATCTTATATATTAATGTTGAGTATTATTTTTCTAGTGTTTTGCAATAGCTCTTGCAAGCAAATATAAAACCTGACGGTAAGTTATAAGCACAAACTCTTAAGCTCTTCTCAATATAATTAACAACAACCTCTCAGAAACGAATCTCCGGTTTAAAGATGTCAGAAAAATTTTGATTTTTGGCGACTTTTATAGTCACGTAAATATTTGATGTATCGATGTTTCTATAAAAATTGCGAAATTTTGAACGTTTAAAAGTTATTTCGGTTCCTCACTTGTCCAAAAACAAAAGTAAATTGGACCAACATCTTTTTCTTGTTCAAAAATATGCACGTAATTAGAAAAATATACACATATTAGAAAACTAACCAAGTCGAAGCATCGATGTACATATATAGCGAAACAAATGTACATAGACTTCGCATCAAAGACACATCGATTTATTTTTGCCATTGGTGACTCCAGCATAGTTTAGCTCAATAACATAACGGGATCTTTCTCGAAATGATCATTACCAAATGATTAGTGTTATGCTTTTAATAAGTACAAATCATAAGTCATTCTCAATCTTAATTTTTACATGTGCAGTTTGTAGCCCGAAAGTGTCTGAGAATATTTCTGTTGTTACCTCTAACAAGGGGAAAATTTGAATAGACTTTTTATTGGAAAAAGGTTGAAAAGTTCTTGGTAAGAGGTAAGGAAGTGATAAATAATTGTATACTGTCATAAAACACGTTGTTAAACTCAAATTTCCGAAGTTTTACATTAAGCATCCAAATTTCGACCTTTTTCGGTCATTTGCATTTTTTCGACATTTTTTTTTCGGTCAAAAAGCTCTTCGGTATTTTAAAATTTTTTTAAATTCGGTCTTGGAAATTCGACATTTTTTTTTTTCGACATATCGTACGGGACCCGTAGAAAAGTTCTTGATAAGAGTTAAGGGGGTCTGGTACGATATGTCGAAAAAAAAGAAGTCGAAACTAAAAATGTCGAAAAAAAAATGTCGAAAAAAAATTTGCCGAAAACACAAAAGGTCGAAAAAAAAAATGTCTCGAAAAAAAATGTCGAATGAAAAAATGTCGAAAAAAAATATATAAGATGTAGAAACAATGTAATGAATGATGTGTAAAATTCGCGCGAATTTAACACATCATTCATTACATTGTTTCTACATCTTATATATTAATGTTGAGTATTATTTTTCTAGTGTTTTGCAATAGCTCTTGCAAGCAAATATAAAACCTGACGGTAAAGTTACAAGCACAAACTCTTAAGCTCTCTCAATATAATTAACAACAACCTCTCAGAAACGAATCTCCGGTTTAAAGATGTCAAAAAAATTTTGATTTTTTGCGACTTTTATAGTCACGTAAATATTTGAAGTATCGATACATCGATGTTTCTATAAAAATTGTGAAATTTTGAACGTTTAAACGTTATTTCGGTTTCTCACTTGTCCAAAAACAAAAGTAAATTGGACCAACATCTTTTCCTTGTTCAAAAATATGCACGTAATTAGAAAAATATACACATATTACAAAACTAACCAAGTCGAAGCATCGATGTACATATATAGCGAAACAAATGTACATAGACTTCGCATCAAAGACACATCGATTTATTTTTGCCATTGGTGACTCCAGCATAGTTTAGCTCAGTAAGATAACGGTAACTTTCTCGAAATAATCATTACCAAATGATTAGTGTTATGCTTTTAATAAGTACAAATCATAAGTCATTCTCAATCTTAATTTTTACATGTGCAGTTTGTAGCCCGAAAATGTCTGTGAATATTTCTGTTGTTACCTCTAACAAGGGGAAAATGTGAATAGGCTATGTATTGGAAAATGGTTGAAAAGTTCTTGGTAAGAGGTAAGGATGTGATAAATAATTGTATACTGTCATAAAACACGTTGTTAAACTCAAATTTCCGAAGTTTTACATTAAGCATCCAAATTTCGACCTTTTTCGGTCATTTGCATTTTTTCGACATTTTTTTTTTCGGTCAAAAATCTCTTCGGTATTTTAAAATTTTTTTAAATTCGGTCTTGGAAATTCGACATTTTTTTTTTCGACATATCGTACGGGACCCGAGTTAAGGAAGTGATAAATAATTGTATACTCTCATAAAACACGTTGTTAAACCCAAATTTCCGAAGTTTTACATTAAGCATCCAAATTTCAACCTTTTTCGGTCATTTGCATTTTTTCGACATTTTTTTCGGTCAAAAATCTCTTCGGTATAGTAAAATTTTTTGAAATTCGGGGTCTGGTACGATATGTCGAAAAAAAGAAGTCGAAACTAAAAATGTCGAAAAAAAAATGTCGAAAAAAAATTTGCCGAAAACACAAAAGGTCGAAAAAAAAAATGTCTCGAAAAAAAATTTCGAATGAAAAAATGTCGAAAAAAATATATAAGATGTAGAAACAATGGGTCCCGTACGATATGTCGAAAAAAAAAATGTCGAATTTCAAAGACCGAATTTAAAAAAATTTTAAAATACCGAAGAGATTTTTGACCGAAAAAAAAATGTCGAAAAAATGCAAATGACCGAAAAAGGTCGAAATTTGGATGCTTAATGTAAAACTTCGGAAATTTGGGTTTAACAACGTGTTTTATGATAGTATACAATTATTTATCACTTCCTTGCCTCTTATCAAGAACTTTTCAACCATTTTCCAATACAAAGCCTATTCAACTTTTCCCCTTGTTAGAGGTAACAACAGAAATATTCTCAGACATTTTCGGGCTACAAACTGCACATGTAAAAATTACGATTGAGAATAACTTATGATTTGTGCTAATCATTTGGTAATGATCATTTCGAGAAAGTTACCGTTATCTCATTGAGCTAAACTATGCTGGAGACACCATGGCAAAAATAAATCGATGTGTCTTTGATGAGAAGTCTATGTACATTTGTTTCGCTATATATGTACATCGATGCTTCGACTTGGTTAGAAGTTTTCTAATATGTGTATATTTTTCTAATTACGAGCATATTTTTGAACAAGGAAAAGATGTTGGTCCAATTTACTTTTGTTTTTGGACAAGTGAGAAACCGAAAAAACGTTTAAACGTTCAAAACTTCACAATTTTTATAGAAACATCGATGTATCGATACATCAAATATTTACGTGACTATAAAAGTCGCCAAAAATCGAAATTTTTCTGACATATTTAAACCGGAGATTCGTTTCTGAGAGGTTGTTGTTAATTATATTGAGAAGAGCTTAAGAGTTTGTGTTTGTAACTTTACCGTCAGGTTTTATATTTGCTTGCAAGAGCTATTGCAAAACACTAGAAAAATAATACTCAACATTAATATATAAGATGTAGAAACAATGTAATGAATGATGTGTTAAATTCGCGCGAATTTTACACATCATTCATTACATTGTTTCTACATCTTATATATTTTTTTTTCGACATTTTTTCATTCGACATTTTTTTTCGAGACATTTTTTTTTTCGACCTTTTGTGTTTTCGGCAAATTTTTTTTCGACATTTTTTTTTCGACATTTTTAGTTTCGACTTCTTTTTTTTCGGCATATCGTACCAGACCCAGAAACAATGTAATGAATGATGTGTAAAATTCGCGCGAATTTAACACATCATTCATTACATTGTTTCTACATCTTATATATTATTGTTGAGTATTATTTTTCTAGTGTTTTGCAATAGCTCTTGCAAGCAAATATAAAACCTGACGGTAAAGTTACAAACACAAACTCTTAAGCTCTTCTCAATATAATTAACAACAACCTCTCAGAAACGAATCTCCGATTTATTTTTGCCATTGATGACTCCAGCATAGTTTACCTCAATAAGATAACGGTAACTTTCTCGAAATGATCATTACCAAATGATTAGTGTTATGCTTTTAATAAGTACAAATCATAAGTCATTCTCAATCTTAATTTTTACATGTGCAGTTTGTAGCCCGAAAATGTCTGAGAATATTTCTGTTGTTACCTCTAACAAGGGGAAAATTTGAATAGGCTTTGTATTGGAAAATGGTTGAAAAGTTCTTGATAAGAGGTAAGGAAGTGGTAAATAATTGTATACTGTCATAAAACACGTTGTTAAACCCAAATTTCCGAAGTTTTACATTAAGAATCCAAATTTCGACCTTTTTCGGTCATTTGCATTTTTTCGACATTTTTTTTTCGGTCAAAAATCTCTTCGGTATTTTAAAAAATTTTTAAATTCGGTCTTGGAAATTCGACATTTTTTTTTTTCGACATATCGTACGGGACCCGAAATTCGGTCTTGGAAATTCGACATTTTTTTCGACATATCGTACGGGACCCTTCCACATCTTATATATTTTTTTCGACATTTTTTCATTCGACATATTTTTTCGAGACATTTTTTTTTCGACCTTTTGTGTTTTCGGCAAATTTTTTTCGACATTTTTTTTCGACATTTTTAGTTTCGACTTCTTTTTTTCGACATATCGTACCAGACCCGACCCAGAAAATACGGGTGTAATCGTAATTTGGGAAATGAGTTCAACAAAAATATATTTTGTGCAGAACGAAGTTTGTGGGTTTAGCTAGTTCTGATATATGTATAAAAAACACCGTGAAACAGCTTAAATCCTCTAAACGGCCGATTTTTATGAAGTTTTGTATGTATATTTGGGGGATATGAGGATAGGGTTTAAACAATATTTCATATCCCTAGGCAATTAGGGTCTTGAAACCCAATGTGGCTCAGCTGTGACCCTAGAAGCTATTTCTGCGATATGGGTATCAAATGAAAGGTGTTAATAAGAGTTTTAAGGGGAATTTGTGTCAAGTCCCATGTAGGAACCCATTTCCGAGATATCAGCCAAAATGTGGACCAGGTGTGACGCTAGAAATTCTTTGGACAATATGTGTACCAAATGGAAGATGTTGATGGGTTTGAATTTGTTTGATCAAATTCGTCATTTGGAAAATTGGCTTTATATGAGAAAAAGCGCTGAGCAAAATTCGACAAATTTTTTGCAGTATAAATGTAGCATAAGTCTCTCTCTATAACGAAAACTTAGTCCCGCATCTATTGAGAATGCCATAGTTCTCGATAGTTTCTTAAATCATTCTCTGACCTTCTACCTTGGATACATACATTAGAATTCGAATCGTCCTCCAATCTTTCTCTAACTCAAATGTTTACTGGTTAGGGTCTTAACCGGTGCCGCAAAGCTTCATGCCTTTATATCCGGCAAAGGACTGCAACTTCGACAATGCGCCCCAGAAACTTTGAGAAGAGTTATTGATATTAAAATGTGAGATGAAATGTTTGTTATTCATTAGTTACACTGTACAGCAGCCGGATGGGTATAGGACCGAGCCAATTTGTTTGAAAAGATTAAGACATAAGTAAAAAATGGCGTTCCCCGTTTTTCGAAATTACCATCAACAATTTCTAATTGTTTGGTTTAGAAAATTTGAAAAGGCAAAATGTGGGCGTGGCTTGCTTGCCTCTCATGATTTATTGCTGTCCTTTTTCTTTTTAAAAGTGTATGTAGAAGTGCTATAACAAGGCCAAATTGAGATCTTCGAAAAAATCAAAAGCCGTATATTTTTAATTATATATTTCTTTATACATACACTTTCAAATTAAAATAAAGTACACCAATCAAGTAAGAGGAGCAAGAAGGACACGACCACATTTAACCTTTTCAATTTTTTAAACAAAACAATTAGAAACCCAAACCTTCGACGGGCCCAACATCGAACTTCGAAAGCCCGTAATTAATTTTTGGGGGCGAACTTCGAAAAACAGGAAACCCAATTTTTTACTTATTCCTTAATCTCTTCAAAAAAGTTAGTTTGGTCCCATACCCAGAAAAAGTCGATTTTGTCGTATAGTGTTATACCTAATCATTTCACAAAAGAATTATAACATTACTGCTGAGTCAGCGAATAATAATCTTTTAGAAGAAAGGAAAATACAAACAAGTAAACAATACTGAAATCCATGTAAGTCTGTAAATATGTAATAAATATGCATAAGTACATAAATAGTTAGCAATTAAAGTAAAAATGCATGACGTGTTGGCACTGACAAATAGGTAATCGTACATTAGACAGTATAAAAGTTAGTGTGGACAGATAGCCAGGGTTACCGGCTCTGTTGGCATGTTGTTGGGCGCCCACCTGTGTTGTAACAGTAGGTCGCCGTGCCTTGTCGGGTTGTATTGATGTTGAATCTACGCTCTCACCGCCATACACCCTGATCTACGGACTCCTTTATCTATATTCACCTTGTTGGACTAGCCCGGCTTCCTTGGAAACGATTTTCATAATGATCCTGCTTTTAGGTAGAAGTGTTATTAATAATAACAACGATAACTCAAGTAGTTATCTTTGAGGGTGTGACGATTGTTAACAACAACATGCATTGTTAACAACAACAACAACAACAACAGGGTGTGACGATTAGAGACACTTCAGCAGGGATTTCGTCTCGTCTGAAATTATAAAACTAAATTTATGAAGGCTTTTCAGTTTTGTTGTTGTAACGAAATGTAGTCCAAGGAAACGAGCAGTTTCAATAGGATTGACCAATGTGAAATTGATGTTAGAAGTACATGCTCCATGGAGCAAGTGAACAAATGGCTGGTGTAGCGAGGAGAAGAGCCGCAGGTCGGGCAAATATTAGTCACGCGCTACTCTGCAGAAACCGATGAAGTGGGGGTATAGAATATGAGCGAGGTAGAAGACATACCGGCCGTAAGCGGCGGCTAATATGCGCAAAGGTAATGACGGGCAACTCTATCGTTGATCTTCGGATATGATGACTCCCACCTCCCATTACCCATCTTATCCTTCTTTACAGAAGGAGGTGTGACATGACCTAGAATTTCACTATTCATAAATCGCTACCACGACAGTCGAGCAATACCTCAAGGGAGAACCAGAGCGTATTGGGTTCATATCCGGCCAAGGACTGTTAATTCAACCAAACTGCTCAAAACCTTCTGTGGGGTTTTTTCGGTTACAGGAACAAAAACATGAAGCTTGTTGTCAGCATTGTTTTTTGTCTTTTCCGCAGGTGCTGTCAGCAAGCGAGTTAAGGATTTTGATGCGGCTTTGTACTATGTTGGCAATCGTCGGCAAGAGTCGGAAAGTAACATTTTATTCTGTCACGGATATGCTTCAAGGCCCGCTTCAATCAAGGCCCGCTGGGGCAAACGGCGTTGTTATAAGGTACCGGATCTCATCAACAAATTTACGTAGATGCGTCCTTACGGTCCTAGGTGCGTATACATAGGCATCGTCGCAATCCAAAGGGCGGCGGGATGACGTCGCCGTTGGACTGCCAATTTGACAACAAGGAGCGTACCGTTTCCTCCGCCGCCTCAAGAGGGAGCGCACTGGCAGAGGTGCGACCGGTCATAACGTGGCACTGTAGACGCCGACATCATGCATCGTTTCAATTTCTCTTCCAGGCTCGGTGATACTCTATAGCTATCGACAGCTCGATATTAAATTTGATTGAGCTAAGGGCCATTTTAATGATGATTTATGTACTTTTCTGTGTAAGTAATTTTAATTACATATGCACTTACATATGCCAACTTCTAATATAATAAAATGCCCTAAAATGTGGAATGCTTTTTCGTTTTGTCATCTTACATCTCAGAAATGCACACACCCATTTGTATATACATGCCGGTTGTTTCCGTTTCTAGTCAGTGCAAAAAATCAATACGCTGGAAAAGTGCAATCAGCTTCTTCATGAATGATTGCCAAAATATAAAATCCAGGTTATCATAGATATGGGTATATCTTAAAACCACTAATCACATATTTTTATATTACATCGGGATTAACTTGGGTTTAAAAGGCGCATATTATCCCTCTATTTACCTCGATCAGGAACGTTTTTTTTCTCTATATTGCTGGGGATTACATAGATATTTACATACATACATACGTTTATTTCTTATACATAAAATATATTACGCAAAATCTCTAAATTTACTGCGATTTATTGTTAAATACTGACCATTAAACATTGTACCGATTTATTTGTTTACTTTTCACGTCCTACAGCAATCGCCTTCTCTGCACTTCACTTCACTAAGCAACAAATCAAATTTGTGGGCACTTTTATTCGGTTCTCGTCGTTGTACAGATTATTTATAAGTATATATTTGTATTTGTAATATTTTTCATATAAACAAATGCACTTTTTCCGCTTACTAATCCGAACGAGTTCAATATGCAATTTCTTTTAACAAATTCTGGCGAATGGAAGTTCACCATATTTTTCACACTTTCACATCATCAGCTGTTCATTAGGAATTACAAAAGTAGTGCCAAACTGCAAAGGGCGTCAGCGCAAGTGGGGTCTCTTTGGGTTGGCGCAGGGGAATTGGCTCATTTGCAAAACGACTTAATAAATAATGTGCTTACAACAACCGCATGAAAACTTGCAACTTTGTTTGCAAATATCTATTCATAGAAATAAAGGGTAATTACCCTTACGGTATTAGTTTCCTTTAGGAGTCAACTGCTAATAAATTAGCTAAAATTATGGGAGATAGCTCAATAAACAGGGTTTGACCTCAGGATCCCGAATCCGGAAGCGCTTTTTTAATATTTTGATTCTCTGAAGAGATATTTGCAATCAAAATTACAAGTTTTCACGTGGTTGTTGTCATTTAGCTGTCAACTGCTAGTAAATTAGCTAAAATTATGGAAGAGTGCTCAAAAGACGGGGTTTGGCCTCAGGATCACGAATACGATAGCGATTTTTTAATTTTTTGTTTCAGTGAAAAGTTATGACCAAAAAACCAAAAATTGACCCGGGTTCGATACCAAAATTGGGGCGGAATCCATGGTATTTATGTGCAGAACACCTTCCTAAGTAGGCGGCCTTCGGCCGCGCTTATAAAAAACAACCCTGGGCTACGCCATGCCATAATTTTAGCTATAGGTATCGAAATACCAGCGAATAATTCGATAAATTCAATAGTGTGACGAATTCGATGATTCCTTGATTATTTTCCCTGAGTTCGATCACTGTACGTTAAATAAAACACTCAGATTCTGCTTAATAAGTAGTACGCTTTATTCAGTACTAAAAACCGTAGTACAATATCGCGGGTTAATTCACTGTTCAGTACTTCACTGTACAACACTTCAAAATAAACTGATTGATTTGCGTTGTCTTTGCGCAGTTTATATACCCTAGCAGGCAGCAGCTTCACAACCTAGAAATGTCTACACATTTCTGGTTTAATCGCGCAACCGTGTTCTCGAAACGTTTATCTATCGTCATCTCCTCTTTGTGCCACATTCGCAAACCTACCTCTCGCGCTCACAGCTATAGTTGTGGTAGTGACGCTAATGATGGAAATACGCTAGAGTTGGGAGATGAGCGATTCTTGAGAACATTCGCCACAATAGTTTCATAATTTCCAACTTTAACTACCCTACAAGACGGGCTGATACTTTTACCAACACACTCACACTCTAAACTATCAATGCTGATGACGTTTTGACAAAAACACTGACAATTGTCATTAATTGTCATAGCTGAATGTCTTATGAGAATAAAATGATTATACCAAATGATGCTTTTTCCAAACTTGGCATATTTTTAATTTGTAGTTCAAAATTATATTTTTCTTATATTTTCAAAACTTAAAATTTGAGCAGGGGACTCATTATTTTAAGATTCGAATTAAAAAAAGAAGCGGTATAACAAAGGTAGTATACAAATTTAGGGCGGATTTCTCGACTGCCTGTTAACGTCAAAGTTCACTGTCAGTTATGTATTCGACCCTTAACAGTCGGTTCATTTGCTTTTTATTTAACAGGAGGATGAACTGCCCGATAAAATTTAAAGTGAGCGTTAAGTTGACGGCTAGTTGAGAAATCCGCCCTTATAGTATATTTATACTGCACCAAGTTTGGCGAATTTGAATGTGTCATTTCGAACCTGTTTACACTGGCAAATTTGCATTTGGCTTCACCTTCCCTGCAAGAATCTTCTACCAGAATACAAAGCCACCGAAAGAAAATGCACCACCTTGATGTTTTAAACACATGTAGAGTAATAATAAATGAAGAATCAAGAAGGCTTCTCTCTTTTCTTAGTGGAACTGGTCCAATATCATAAAAAAAAATAGTTGAAATTGTTATTTAGAACTGTGCATAATGCAAAAGTTTTCACAAGTTAATTACCCATTAAGGTTCTTGCTGGGCAATTCTAAATGTGGAACACAGGCAGGGTTGCTGTTTTGAGGAATTGTGGATTGTATTGTTCAGCGAATGAGGCCAAATGCGATGGAATTCTAAATTTGGAAAATGAGATTTGTATGGAAAAAAGCGCCAAATTTGCAATTTTTCGCCAAATTTACCAAATTTGGTGCTGTGTAAATGTACTATCACACTGCAACCAACTTTGTAAACAAACTTTGCCCGCCCGTTAACGCGCTCGAATTTGAACTTTTGAGTTCATTTAAAACACATGTGTGCGGATGTGTATTTGTGCCGGACGGCAGAAGTCGGTTGCAGTGTGAGCGTAGCCATACTTATGTTACCATCAGCCCGTTTCGGGGACCAACCCCCACAACGCAACACCAGGAAGAAAAGTAGTGTAATTAGTTTTTAGGATCTAATTTATATTGTTATGTATATTTTTTAATATAAAGCTTTTGAGTTGTATTTTATTTTCAATAAATATAAATATAAAAAAATAAATAGTTTAATACAAAAAAAAAATTGTAAACGTCATTTTCAAATCAGCTTTGACAGGTTATGACAGTTGTCAGTTGTGACATCACTGTGATCATAATTATGAAGTCATCATTGATCCAAAACTAGCGTGAGAGTGAAGAGTACAGATATATGCTTAATTTAAACTATTAATGTGCTAGAGGGAGACAAAAAATCACACGGAAACAGTTGTTGACATCAACCTTTTCCTATTCCTCGTGTGAAATGATTGAAGCGATGATCGTTTAGCTGACAGCAATGACAATCAAATGTTGCATCAAATGATTGTCATCTGTCTTGTAGGGTAGCAGCTTAAACATGGATAGGCTCGTCTCTGAACAAATTTTACACCTTTCTTACCAGCTTTTTCGGAAACGCGACCTGGAAATTATCCGAAGACGGCTAGAAGGGCTGCGGCTCGTTCTATGTTCTTTTGTTTGCTATGTTCTTTTATCCATTTCAGGTCGCCCAAAATAACCAAAACGAACGATAGTTGGTCTTGCGTTTCGTCTAGCAGTCACATTCTAGTTAGAATCCGAAGTTTTTATGTCAACCAGAAGTTCGTTTTGTAAGGCCGAAGTGTGAGGTCGCCTTGAGCACGGCCATTTAAATAAAACAGGCTTTTTTTTTGATGGTGTTCGTGGTAACTGTACCCAAGGACGGCGTGTCTACTTCCTCCGTGCAAAACAGACATAGTTGGGAGTTGTAGAGCTTTCCTAAGCTTGCTTAGGGATAGAATTTACACTCACGGCGTACTTGATAACGAATAAAATAAACTGAAAGATAACATAACTTGGCTGTTTAAGAGGTTAAAACCTTTTGGCCACTTTGCTCCAAATTTGGAGTACCAAAACCAAAAAAAAAAAAAAAAAAATTATGTCAACCAGCCAAAAAGATTGTTCCCAGAATTTTGAAATACAAGAAAAATTTTAAAAATCTTGACTGATTCTTATAAGCTCTTGCATAAATTACATACGACAGCACTTAAATTTGACAAATAATTTCGAAATCTAATTAGAATGTAACTGCTAGACGAAACGTCAAGTCCAACTATCGTTCGTTTTGGTTATCGTTCGCCAAAGAGAATGAGGCTGTTAAATTCCATTTTGGGCGACCTCAAATGGATAAAAGAACATAGCAATCTTTGTTGGCGCCAAATGTCAAAACATCTGCTAGCAGCACCAGAATTTTTTGTATACCATTGTATTTGCATAGATTCCAACAACTTTGGCGATCCTGCCTAGATCCACCATAGTAATAATAATAATAACCATAGTAGCAAATTTAACGCGTCTATAATTAATATAAATAATTGTAAAATGCCTGCTCTAAGCGCAAACTTTTCACCAGATCAAATAACAAGTTCAGATGGCAGGGCATTCATTGCATCGCTGGAAGATCCCACGAGTTGGAGGACTATACCATTGCTTAACTATACGCCATTACATGAGCTTAAAGATATGAGGTTGGTGAGATTTCGAGGCATGATACAAGACATGGTGGATCCAGAAATGTATTTAGAACGTTATGAAGTTTTGCGAAAAGATGATAATTCTACCAGAATTCAAGAAGGTAAATATCGTGATTGTGTTGTGCTGAAAGAGGGTGAACGAGTAAATCACGATGCGGGAGAAAACGTACATGGTGAGCGTCGCACATTATTCGTGCTATCCATACCGGGCTTAAACGACTGGTGTCAGGATTATGAATCGCAGTGCAGCCGCAGCAATATGCCAACAAAATCAATGACTGCTGAAAATGCCATTGGCGGTGGAGCAGCAGAAGGAGCTAAAAAGCGTGCAGCACCAACAAATGAAGATTGTATGGACGTTGAAGTCGATGGAGCAGCAGAAAACGGCGATGCTAATAAACGTAAGCGTAACGAAAGCCATATGAATGGTGAAAATGGAAATAACGCAAACGATGCACGCACATCAAATGCGGTGATTGGTATGGAATACCATTTAAATTCGCCATTGCCTGAACGTCCCAGCAAAGCTTGCATGATCAAAATCTATGAAGACTTTGATAAATATAAATTGAACACTATAATCGATGTTGTTGGCTTTCTATCTGTGAATCCTGCATTGGACGCGTCAACCATGGAGGTGGATGAATTTGATAATGTGAATGAAATTCAAGCACAAAATCCACCACCGTCACTAATACCGCGATTGCATGCAATAGCCATACATTGTTTGCCACATCCCAACCCTCTAATGGATGAGAGATTGTTGACACCTCAGACAGTTGTGAGTGGAGACTTGAATATGTTACACGTTGGTAATGAATTTCGTGTCTTCTTGAAACTTTGTCTATTTAATGATATTTTGGCAGCAGATTATTTACTATCACATCTTATGTCCTCAGTGTAAGTTTATCTACTTCTTAGTGAACTGTAACTTTGTGTAAGGGTCGTGGAATCGCGGTCGGTCCACCGTGTTGTTCTTTTCTCTTGCTCCAGCGCTGTCCTTCTCTACTGTGAAGAAGACGAATTTTTTCTTTGTTTAATTTGTGTATTTGTGCTCATCTTTTTTGTACATATCTGGAAGCATTCATGAGGCATGCCAGAGATAGCGACAGGTATGGAGATGAGCATATCGATAGGAAAGTGAAAAAGATGAAGGAAGAGGAAAGAATAGATAAGAAGGGGCACAGTACATTTTTCAGCAGGGTGAATTTTAGGGCAGGACAACACCCGCTGCCCAAATGAAAACTAATAAAAGATTTTATATTTATCCACAGCTATTGCCGGGTGGAAGCGCAATGTCTTGGTAGATTTCTAGTAAATCTTTTCAATATACCTCTAAGTCGCCTACCAAATTATGTGAAGCAAGTATACGATTTGTTGAATATTTTAATACCAGCCAGTCACTACATGACAATGACCGCAACGACCATGAATGATTCAACTTTTGGGCCAAAGTAAGTTGCACTTCTCTTTAAGAAAATACCCTGAGCAACATATTAAATAAAATTTTAATTATGCATTATTTACAGGAAAGATTACGAAACAAACAAATTGGTCTCAGGCATGCTACAGTTGGCACCACAAACTCATCTTGTTATAGATGAGACACATACCAAATCGGAAGCTTTGAATAGTAATGGTATATTGTCTATGACACTACTTGGACATGTGATGAGACATCAGAAGCTTAAATGTAATTTCCAATACTATGAAATTGAATATGATGTGGATATACCGATACTATCTTTAAGTGAAAAAAAAAGTGTGCTGCCGGTAAGTTGTGTTTAAAAGACGGAAGGAATGGATGCTCGACCTATTTTAAAACATTTAAAAAAAAGGCCTAGCTTAAGAGTATTTTTAACCAGTCTCAGATTTTGATTCAAAGACGTCCATATCTCAGACGAAATTTATTAAACTTTCGTCGGGATAGCCTTTTTTAAAAAAAGGTATTTGGGGCGTTCATGAATCCAGTTCTAAAATGGGACGTTATTGAAAACAATTCTTAGGTAGGGCGTTCTTCAAGGGGAATATTTCACTAATCCAACGCATTACCGTGTGTATTAAAGTTGTTTCCTTTTACCATTTTTTTCCCCTTTCAGTACGACGCATTTGTGCCCATCGAATATGACGAACAATCCCTTGCAGTAATTGAGGAGTCATTAAGCGCGGCACGCCATTATTTGAATCCTACACGCTTAGATCAATTTAGACGTTTTCTGACACTGGCAAAGCTAGTAGACTTTAGCGTAAATGACGCTGAAAGTGAAATGATACAAACTGATTTTGTTGAAATGCGTAAAACTAAAACTATACGTGATGCAGAAGAACTACATCATTTGTTAGTATTAGCACGTTTACTATCAGTGGCGCGTGGCAATAATGTGCTTATTAAGGATGCCTGGGAGCTGGCTAAGCAGATGGAATCAACACGTCAGAAAAGATTCGCTAACTTGCCAACGGATGTAACAAGAATGCGTACTAATTAATAATTATTATAAGAATCTCCATTTGTTAAGTTTTACTAAATAAATAAAATATCCTCTTATAATTATTTGGACCAAATCGAATTTTTTGAACAGGTTGCGATATACATACTTAAGGCCCAATTACATATAACTTTGTAAATCTTTAGGGGATGCTTTTTGCTTTCCTTAACGTTCCGAGAATTGTGCCTTTAATTCCCGCAGAGGACCTGTGAGGGAATCGTGACGCGTTAGACAGGGTCACTTCGAAATGTATTGCTCTTGGCCGAGTCATTATAAAAAAAAAAAAAACCCGGGTCGTTTCGGTACGAAGGGTAATGTACAAGTACAAATACCGTTCTCGCAGAACCGGCAATACGTGAAACGCAGAGGACCTGTCGACATCAATGTCGCTGCCCCTGTGGGTTGGGGGTTTAGAATATACCCGAGGGTAGACATACCGATGGTAAGAGGCGACTAAAATGCACATAGGTAATGACGTGCTAACTAGATGGTTAATCTACGGATCGCGCGAATTTAACACATCATTCATTACATTGTTTCTACATCTTATATATTAATGTTGAGTATTATTTTTCTAGTGTTTTACAATAGCTCTTGCAAGCAAATATAAAACCTGACGGTAAAGTTACAAGCACAAACTCTTAAGCTCTTCTCAATATAATTAACAACAACCTCTCAGAAACGAATCTCCGGTTTAAAGATGTCTGAAAAATTTTGATTTTTGGCGACTTTTATAGTCACGTAAATATTTGATGTATCGATGTTTCTATAAAAATTGTGAAGTCTTGAACGTTTAAACGTTATCTCAGTTTCTTACTTGTCCAAAAACAAAAGTAAATTGGACCAACATCTTTTCCTTGTTCAAAAATATGCACGTGATAAGAAAAATATACACATATTAGAAAACTAACCAAGTCGAAGCATCGATGTACATATATAGCGAAACAAATGTACATATACTTTGCATCAAAGACCCATCGATTTATTTTTGCCATTGGTGACTCCAGCATAGTTTAGCTCAATAAGATAACGGTAACTTTCTCGAAATGATCATTACCAAATGATTAGTGTTATGATTTTAATAAGTACAAATCATAAGTCATTCTCAATCGTAATTTTTACATGTGCAGTTTGTAGCCCGAAAATGTCTGAGAATATTCTGTTGTTACCTCTAACAAGGGGAAAATTTGAAAAGACTTTGTATTGGAAAATGGTTGAAAAGTTCTTGGTAAGAGGTAAGGAAGTGATAAATAATTGTATACTGTCATAAAACACGTTGTTAAACTCAAATTTCCGAAGTTTTACATTAAGCATCCAAATTTCGACCTTTTTCGGTCATTTGCATTTTTTCGACATTTTTTTTTCGGTCAAAAATCTCTTCGGTATTTTAAAATTTTTTTAAATTCGGTCTTGGAAATTCGACATTTTTTTTTTCGACATATCGTACGGGACCCTTCAGTTATTGAGCAGAAACCCTTTTCGGATTTAAAACATCAAAGAAAGTAGTAACTATTTTGAAGCTCCACTAACAGCTCGCTCTTCCGCAACACTCTCGAACTTGAAGTAGTATCAAAATGTATTGAATAATTTTGAATAGTATTTTTGTCGGTACTCAAATAAAAACAATCGTAATTTTTATTTAATTTTGTTTACTTTTATTTTTTTTTATTTATTCCTACAGCTCGACCAAGTTATTGAAATGTGCGACTTTTGGTTGAGTGCAAAAATAGATAAATCTTGTTACATATAAAAATAATTTTGTTAAATTAATTCGTATAAGAAAAATTAACGGGCAATATTAAACTAATATAAGCCGGTCAGCAACTTCAAGCATCCGTTGATGGGAACCATAGCAACCGGAACAATCGTCTTGTCACACGTACTTGTCGGCTCGCGTTGATGAAAAAAAAAAGTTAGGTTTTTTCGCTTGACAAGCGGTCTGTGCCACTATCAAGGCGCAAGACGTTGACAGCACATATTCGGATGAAAAATTGGAAATGGTTTTATGTTATGGGTTATTATTATTTTAATGATTTTAAATTGATAAAAGTTATATTTTATCCAAAAATCAAGGAATAATAAGAATGCATATAACCAAAATCATCGTGGCACTTCGTTTAGTTAGCAAAACTTTTCTCACAGCCCAACCAAATTATAGAAATTGGCAACTTTTGGTTGGGTATAGAAAACAGCCCGTTGGGATAAATCTTGCTACTCAACATAAAAAGTTATAAAATAACAACTTAATCGTGCTAAACAAAATATCATTAATACTTTATACTGAAATATCCAAAAATTAAACTCAATTAAATATGTACATTGTCGCTAATGTATAACTGTTTTACACAATAACAGAATTAAAAAAAATGGTGATTTAGTCTCCACAACCATGTGGAAATAACTAAACGAAAATATACTTGGTGTCGTTTTAACAAATTTGAAAAAAAAAACTTTACAATAGGAACTGATTACTTTGTATTATAAAATGGCGTTTTAAAAAATAATAATATAAACGTGTAATTTAATAACAGAATAATAACGTATCGGGACTAAATAAATATTTACATACAATAACGGAACTAAAAACCACTGCTAATACGGTACCATCGTACCACCAAAAAACTTAACAAATACAAAACGTGGAAATTTAATGAACTTGTAATACATAATTAAAAAAAAAATCTAATAAGGCTGTTGTTGTTAAACAATGCATTGCTAATAATGCTTATTGCATAAAATACACTAAAACAATCTGGCTAGCATAGATTCTTATAATCTGAGCCATCAAATCTACACAATATAAAACAACCTGGCTAGTATAGATTTTCATAATCTGAGCCATTAACTAAAACTACATAAATACCAAAAATAAATAGTTGGATTTGGTCTAACCAACACTGGAAAATTTAACACGGAAGAAGAAATATTATAAAGTTTTTGTATACCCTGGTTTTGTGGGTGAACTGCCCCGACCATTTAAGACCCCCCACCAAAACAAAAAAATCATCGTGCCTACAACCTTTCGCTACGAATTTTTATTGCAAATGGTGTTGACGCTTTATGCTTGATTGTCGCCGGGCAAGCTTCAAGCAGCCGACACTCACGCATATAACGGTTGCTATGGTTATCATGAACGGATGCTTCGGCTATATTTCCACCAGATCAAATCTCCTCGTTCTAAGAAGCACAGTAGTTACACCTGTATGCCACATACCTGAAAAGAAAGAGATGTGCATATTAGGACTTCGTATACAAAAAAAATATTTATGCGAATTAATTTAAATAGTTAATAATCAGAAATATAAATTTGCGTTGGATAATGGAACAGTTCTCTTCATGGTGTATCGAAGCGAGCTGGGTCAATGTTTCATCATTTTAATTTTAACAAAAGTCGAGATAAATAAAATCTTTTTTCATATTGATCTCGCTTTAAATTTCTTAATCTTTTATCTGCGTTATCTATGATATAAAAGAATTTTAGATACCTTTTAATGAATTGCTCCAACAGACCAAGTAAATTAATTTGAATTTAAACTTTGCACGTCGAACAGCTTCATCACCTGAGCCTTGAAACGATCACTGGGGTTTATCAAAAGCACCTCGCATTTCAGTCTGGAGCCTACAAATAAATTGTTATTTAATTTATGTTCATTTTATTACATATAACTTAAATTATGTATTACATTCTCAGATGTAGTCAAAAATCATTTGGATCATAACCCAATGCTCAAAGTATTTTTCATCATTTTTTACAGTTAAAGCGGAGAAATTAAAAACCAGAAGTGTATCATGCATACAACAAAAATACCATCTACACACAATACCATGGACCACGCCTCAATTTTACGCTACCTAAGGAGTAAATACTAGTGTCCGACCGAAACTGGAATTTTAGTCCGAAGCCGTAGCTGAATATTCGGCATAATCCTATATTCGGTCGAAAACCGAAGCCGAATACCAAAATAAGAAAAGAGACTTATATCATAACAATTCATTCTTTTTGATTCGTGAATACCCAAAAAACCCTACAAAAATACATACATAGTTGTAAACCAAAATAAAAAATTACCCCCATATTCATAAAAAATAAAATTGGTTTATAGATAGCATGGTTCAATTATACCAGGTTAGCTTTTCGATGACAGATTCTGTCAGTTGCGGCCATCTTGCTCCCTGAATAATTGTCATTCACATTCTGGGTAGCCTTTTACACAACACACAGCACAACTGTAACGGATTAACTGGTAAGATCGCAGAGATAACTAATTTGATGACGCAATATGACATAAAACTTGCCGCAGTCCAAGAAACCAAGCTCAGTCCTAGGTCGGACCTCATTACCTATGGCGGATATAACATCCACCGGAAAGACCGTCATAGAGTAACAGGAGGTCTGGGAGGTGGTCTAGCGTTCATAACGCACAACTCTGTACAGTATCATCTATTTGATACCGACATCGAAGGAACGGATGATATCTTAGAAAGCCAAGGAATTACCATCCGTACAGGAGATGTCGATCTGCAAATCATTAACATCTACATACCCCCTGTCTCAAGTTGCCCCACCGGTTATCACCCTGACATTAGCTTGCTATTACGAGGAGATAACCGCGTGATCCTGGGCGACTTCAATGCGCACCACGACATGTGGCACTCAAACTTGCCAGCAGACAATAGGGGGCATGTACTTGCAGAAAAAATAGATGATACGGCTTTCTGTACATTGAACGGAGACGCCCCAACGAGAGTATCGGGTAACTGCTATAGTTCGCCAGATATTTCTATCGTAAGTGCAGGACTATTGAACAACACCAATTGGCGACCCATACTCACGTTGGCGTCTGACCATCTCCCAATAGTCGTTACCATCGAACGACCGACGGACTTTATTACACCTGAGCATGGTACATACATTAACTTTACCAAGGCGGACTGGGACAGTTTTCAGACATATAAGGACGAATCCTTGGCTGCTCTATCCATTCCTACGGACGTACGCAAAGGCGAACGAGACTTCCGCAACATCATTGACTTGGCCTCTAAACGCTTCATTCCTGCGGGTCGAATATCCCAATTAAGACCAAATTTCCCCGCGGAGGCAGCGGCCATGGCTAGAGAAAGAGATGAAGTGCGAAGTCTCAATCCTGCAGACCCCCGTATAAGGGATCTCAACGCGGAAATTCGTAGGTTGGTCGATAAACATAAACTGGCCAAATGGAAACAACACCTAGAGCAATGCAACCTCTCTGATGGTGTTGGCAAATTATTGACTACGGTCAAAGCTCTATCTAATCCAACGCAACACAAGGATAAAGTAGATATTACTTTTGGTGATAGGGTGAAGAAGGACCCTAGAGGATGTGCGAACTCCTTCTGTAGACAATTTGTACTACATTCCCCGCCCGATAGAGCTAAAGGTAGAACCATGCGACAGGCGCGTAAATATAAAAACCAAAATATGCCCATTGTCATCACTGCCTCAGAGGTCAAGGAAGCCATCAGACAGGCTAAGCCCTCAAAATCCATCGGCCCCGACGGCATTGCCATGAAGATGCTGAAACATCTAGGCCAGGAGGGACACAAATACTTAGCGGCTCTATTCAGTCTTTCACTGAACACTTTCGTCATTCCTGAAATATGGAAAAAGGCGAGAGTGGTTCCATTACTAAAACCTAGAAAACCGGCAAACATAGGCGATTCATATCGCCCTATATAACTCACCGGTAGTGAAGACGTTAGAGTCCATTTTGCTCCCGTATTATACTGCAAATCTGCACCTGGCTAGTTGTTGTTGTTGTTGTTGTAACGAAGCGTAGCCCTGCCCAGCGTGTACTTTTCCTTAACCTAAATTGTCATCAATTTCTTCTAACGGGAGTCCTAGGAAACTTGCAGTTTCAACAGGGTTGGACCAGAGGGAGATGGGTGTTAGAAGAGTGGGCTCCGAAGAGCAGATAAATAAATGGTTGGTATTATGGGGTGACGAGCCGCATGCCGGACATTCATTCGGCACGTCAAGGTCTAGTCTGGATAAGTAGGAGTTTAACCTGCTACAGTATCCAGAGCGTAATTGAGCCAGAGTGACCCTTGTCTCTCGAGGAAGATGACGCTCCTCAGCCGCGACGCGAGGTGGTTTGGCGTGCAAAACGGCGTTCAGTGGACAGAGCGAGACATAAGACGCAACGGACGTGTCATGGATGTGCTTCAGGGCCTGCGTATGTACCTTTGGATCAAACGGCGAAAGTGTGAGGTGCCGGATCTCATCAAAATGCTCACGTAGATGTGCCCTTACGGTCCTAGGAGGTGGCTCATACTCAAGCAGTAGTCTGTTGGGGTGTTGTGGTTTGCAACAGTTCAACAGGTACTGCTTGTTTAGCATTTCATTGTGCTCCAAAACTGGGAGCATTTCCACCTCATGATGTAAATGATGTTTTGGAGACATAAGGACGCATCCCGTGGCGGTTCTGAGTGCGGTATTTTGGCAGGCCTGCAGTCTTTTCCAATGAACCTCAGCAAGCCCCGGCGACCATATCGGCGACGCGTAATTCAGGATCGGCCGACCAATTGCCTTATAGGTTGCCAGCAACGTTTCTTTGTCTTTACCCCAAGTGCTGCCGGCTAGCGACTTGAGAATTTTGTTGCGGCTTTGTAGCTTAGAGACACCTGGCTAGTCATCAACATGGCTTCCGTAAGCTGCACAGCAGCACCACCGCACTCAATGCCATTACAACGCAAACAAATAGCGGCCTAAATCAAAACCAACCAAATAACAGGACTGTGTTAGTGGCACTTGACCTGTCGAAAGCTTTTGACACAGTCAACCATGCCACTCTTATACAAGATCTGTTTGAAACACAGATACCTGATGGGTTAAAGAGATGGACCGCTAATTACTTGAATGGACGGCAGGCGTCGGTTAACTTTAGAAACGCAACATCAAAACCTAGACGTATTAGACAGGGGGTGCCACAGAGTGGTGTCCTATCCCCGACACTGTTTAATTTCTATCTATCGAAGATGCCCCCACCACCAGAGGGCGTATCCGTCGTTTCATATGCCGACGACTGTACAATAATGGCGACGGGGAAGGGCGCCTATACTGATGAATTCTGTGCGAAAATCAACGGTTACCTCTGCGACCTTTCCAGGTTTTTCTCTGAGCGAGATCTGACGATATCTCCGACTAAATCAATGTCTCCTCATGTCTTCAGAGTATCACCTCCATCAGGAGCATGCGGAAATGCTGAGCAAGCAATTCCTTCTGCACTGCCACAAGCCAGCACATCCAAACCGTCATCTTTTGGACATAGATCCGCCCCCGAGAGACATAAGGAAACATCTCCGTAAGCATTATGATGAGATCCGGCATCATATTACCTTGCCGTTTGATCTGCAGAATCATAAGCGGGCTCTAACCGACATCCACACCGAGTCGGTAGAGACTTTTGTCGGATCTCTACCTGTGAATCCCGTTCTGAACAGTCCTCCACCGGATATTGCTGAAGAAGAACGCACCTTACCAAGGGAGACAAGAGTCACCTTGGCATAGCTTAGGTCTGGATATAGTGTAAGGTTAAACTCCTACTTATCCAGACTTAATGATACACATGCCCTGCATATGGTAGGACCCCCCATGATACTCTACATCTCTTCAATTGTTCATCTGAACCTACTCTTCTAACCCCTCTGGACAAACCCTGTTGAAACTGCACGTTTCCTTGGACTCCCCTTAGAAAAGCTTGATGAAGATCTTCGGAATGATCATACACTCTAGACAGGGCAATGCATTGTTAACAACAACAACAACAACAACAACAACAACAACAACAACAACAACAACAACAACTACAGTCTGAACTCAAGTAATCGAAAGTGATTACACTTTATACGAATTTTGTATAATTAAGGTGGCGATATTGAATAAATTCGCGTAAGTTATCGTTCGAAATCTTAGGCCTGCTCAATAACACAAAAATATTACTGGAAGTTGCGATTTTCTGTCGCTTATAATAAATCAAAATCTCGTAAAATTCAGTCAATTTTTTTGTTATTAAACACATCTATTATTTGGCTTCGATTATACAGCCTTTTCAGCCGAAGCCGTAACCGAATAAAAAATACCAGCCGAATACCGAAACTTGGCCGAATATTCGGTCGGACACTAGTAAATATCCTTTTGGGTATAAAGTGGATTAGTCCTTTCGTAGCCGTTCGGGTACAAATGGGTAAAATTGGTCTGTCCATAGGACACAATGAATTAAATGTTAAACAGTTCAGCTCATACAAAGTGATCAAAGCTGACAATAGTCGCATCCTCCCTTGCGACTGATCCCATACAAGTCCTAGGTTAATCGCTTTTTTGCGACGGATTTTGCAAAAAGGCGGCCGCATGCAAAATTTTAAGCAAATATCTTCAAAACTGTTTGCGTTCAAAATTACACGACGGACATAGCTAAATATATGCAGCTCATAGTCCTGATCATTTCGGGATTGTGATGTTGTTGTTCGGTATTCTTATTGATATCTTCGCATACTTAAAAACATCGGCACAAAGTTATTAATAAATATCTGCCTCAAATTTTCAGCTACTTACCGTTTAAAAATATTGCATCTTTTTTTTGGTTAGTAGTACTTCACCCACATGACGCGGAAAACTCGGTATATCTGACGACCGAAAGAATTAAATGTTCTCCTTCACTTCTATGCTGATCTGCAAAAGAAACACAGATGTGTTCTTATTCTTAAGTTCTGATTATTAAAAGCTAACAATAAATTTAAAAAATTTAAATTCATCAGCAATTCTTTTTTGCGTTGGAATGGGACAGTTCTCTTCATGGTGTATCGAAGCGAGCTGGGTCAAAGTATCATCACAGAATTAAAAATAAAGGAGCAAGTAGACAATTGAAATTGATATTTACCTCTTTATATTGTAATATTTATTTTATTGAGTCCATTAATAATCTGCAAAAAAAAAAAATACAATTTTTAATTGTTTAACTGTTGAACAAATAAACATGAAATAAGTGTAAAAATGTTTTTTTTTTGTTTTAAATATGTATCAGATAGGATTTAGTGTCATTTAACAGTCAAATGATGGGGAATCCGAAAATATATCATCACTAAAAAAATATCTGTTATAATCTGTATCCACTCACCATTTAAATAAAGTTTTATCTTCTTGTAACCGTATTAAAATGTGAGTCATTTCGGTAAGTAACCCCAGGTGACGAGGGAAAGAATTCATATCCTTGCTTACTTCAATGCAGATCTGCAAAAGACACGGAAAAAGTTTTTACTGTAAAATACTTAGTAAAAAAATAAAAAATATAAAATTTGTAAATTCATCAGCAACTTATTTTTTGCGTTGGAATGGGACAGTTCTCTTCATGGTGTATCGAAGCGAGCTGGGTCAAAGTATCATCATAGAATTAAATCTGTGCCATTTTTAAAACCGAACATAGTTCGGGGCTCTGTGACAATGTAATATGAACGAAAAAAGTATCCGCTAGGTGGCGCACGGATCAAGAAATACGGTAAATTCATTTAAAAATTGAAATTTTGAGACGCATATTTGAGGAACTTCTCGGTAAGCTAGATTATTGAAAATTTGCATACATCTGAACAATTGCAGACAATACAAACTGTTGTACAAGATATTCAGCTAGATGTCACATTGGTCAAGATAATTACAAAAAATATTAAGAGTCCTGGAATTTTGCGTTCCATTTTTAGTAACTTCCAGGTTAGGTAGAGACTTGAAACTTTACAGATTTGTCACAACCCCATGACAATGCATTCCCTCATCAAAACAATTCCGGTTAGTGGCGCACGGATCGAGATACTTCGAAAACTAATTTGAAGTTGAGAATTTTGTGGTCGACTTTTGACCAACTTCCAGGTAACCTATGAACTTGAAACTTGGCATTAAATTGAGGGAACAGTGACACTACAAATAGTAAAAATCAAAATTCCGATAGATGGCACGCTGGTCTATATAATTGCAAATATTAAAAAAAAAAAATTAAGACTCCTGGACTTTTGCGATCGATTTTTAGTAACTTCCAGGTTAGTTACAGACTTGAAACTTTACACATTTCATCAAAACAATTCCGGTAGGTGGCGCACTGGTCGAGATATTTCGAAAACTAATTTGAAGTTGAGAATTTTGTGGTCGACTTTTGACCAACTTCCAGGTAACCTATGAACTTGAAACTTGGCATTAAATTGAGGGAACAGTGACACTACAAATAGTAAAAATCAAAATTCCGATAGATGGCACGCTGGTCTATATAATTGCAAATATTAAGAAAAAAAAAATTAAGAGACTCCTGGACTTTTGCGATCGATTTTTAGTAACTTCCAGGTTAGTTACAGACTTGAAACTTTACACATTTCATCAAAACCATTCCGGTAGGTGGCGCACGGATCGAGATATTTCGAAAACTAATTTGAAGTTGGGAATTTTGTGATCGACTTTTGACCAACTTCCAGGTAACCTAGGAACTTGAAACTTAGCATTAAATTGAGGCACGTTTCCAAACTAAGGCAAACAATTTCTGAGAGCCTAAATAAAAGTTCGGTTATCGACAAAACATGTAAAGCCTATTAATTGCACTCCACCTTTATATTTTCAAATCTCAAAAACTGATTACAATTGGTATGACTAAAATTTCAAAACCAAAAACACCGAAACCATGTCTTTGTTTAACGACGAATTTCCTGAGGCTTTTTGACAGCATTCATATAAAGGTTGTCTTTAAAAATTGTTTATCATCTTTTTTTTAAAGTAACCCACCTAGGTCTCACAAAATTTTAAAATTCAACAAATATCTATTAAAAACTCATCTTGGTTTCCCGGACTATAATTGGCTGTAACAAATGAAAAATTAAAGGATGACTGCTTTTTAACTAAACTTGATTAATATCTAAAGCAGGTTCGGAATTTTTTAATTTCCTCTAAGCTACTTTTACTTTTGACCATATCGAGTTACGTTACTTTATTGGATTGTCACAGAAATATAAAAGATCATGTTGACGATTGATATTAATATTTACCTTTTTATTGGTAACATTCATTTATTTGAGTCCATCTGTAAAAACGAATACAATTTGAAATTAGCTAACTGTTGAACAAATAAACACGAAATACATAAGTGTAAACAAATTTTTTTTAGATTTGTATCAGATAGGATTTAGTGTCATTTAACAGTCAAATGATGGGGAATCCGAAAATATATCATCACTAAACAAATAATATTTATTATAATTTGTATCCACTCACCGTTTAAATAGTTTTATCTTCTTGCAAACGTATTAAAATGTGAGTCATTTCGGTACGTAAACCCAATGCAGATCTGCAAAAGACACGGAAAAAAATTTTACTGTAAAATACTAAGTAGAAAAATAAAAAATATAAATTTGTAAATTCATCAGCAATTCATTTTTTGCGTTGGAATGGGACAGTTCTCTTCATGGTGTATCGAAGCGAGCTGGGTCAAAGTATCATCATAGAATTAAAAATAGAAGAACGTTACCTTAATTCACAAAGGCCGTAATTTTTCGAAAATAAATGTTTAACATATTTAAGTATGATATAGTAAAATACACACTCACTACAAATTTTAAGGAGTTACTAGCAGTAATAAAGGAGATATTTCAAATTTTTTGCTTCTCCTGTAAAATTTTTTTTATGTCAGTTAGAGCCTTTGAGAATTAAGGTAACGATATAGGGAATTGAAATTAATATTTACCTCTTCATTGATAACATTTATCAAATTGAGTCCAGTTATGAGCTGTAATAAACGAATAAATGATCTAATTAATTTAACTGTAGCAAAAATAAGTGTAAACAAAATAAGTTTAAAAATGTTTTTTTTTTTTATGTATCAGAGAGGATTTAGTGTCATTTAACAGTCAAATGATGGGGAATCCGAAGGTTATTTCATCATTTATTTTATGAATACAAATGAAGAGTTTCATATACAAATGCAAAAAGTGGCGACCATAATAAAGGGCTTCAAAATATGTTGATAGAAGTAGATTACATCTCGAACTACATAGTAAGATAGTTATTGCAGTTTTGTTGTTTTGGAACTCTTCGTGTGTATTTGTTAATCATAGTTTAATGCTTTTATTTACCTTTGTATTATATGTTGGATTTTTAGACGCTTTTATAGCAGCTAGATGTCTAAATATATTTCGTTCTTTACTTCAATAGCATACTTTTTCAATCTTCTCAACTTGCTTTATAATCTGAAATTAACGAAGAAAAGAAATCGTCAGTTTATGTGTGAAAATTAAAGTTTTTAAAATTATATAGAAACATAATCAGCAATTTATTTTTAGCGTTGGTTTGGAACAATTCTCTTCATGAATTTTTCAAAGCGAGCTGGGTAAGTTGTCATCATTTAAGGTTTTCAAGGCGGTTTAAGAAGTGATGCGAAAGTAATTGTAATTCTTATCCATAAATATTTATTTCTGGTTAAAATTGAAATTAATTTCAAAAGCTTGTGGAAAAAGGAGTAACACCCCTATTGTGTGTCGACCGCAATAGATAGTCCACTATTAAGCGATTAGAGATCATCGAGCAGTTGCGGATGTCGTTGCGATCGCTTAATGATCGACAATCGATCGATCTACAGCTATTTTTCAGTCGATGGCGTGTCGATTGATTTGCAAAGTGCAAATAAAATAGATAATATTATAAAAGCATTCCAAATTAGTAATTTTTTTCGCAATAGGGGTCTAAGAGAAAATCTTTCCTGCGAAGTACTACGTCATACATACTATGTATATCCAACCAAGCCTCTATAAACAAGTCTACATTTAATGAAAATATCAAGATATCACTTACTTAAAATATACACAGCGGCTATCCTTTCCACTATAGTAAAAGAACTTCAAACAATTACCGCCATAGTGCAGTTATTTGCAGTCCTTGGATGAGTAGTCTGTCAAAATTAGAAGTAGTATTACTTGTTGAATTTTCTGCACCTGCAATGAAGTAGAATATAAATTAATTTGATTTTCCAAAGAAAAGGAAAGAATAAGACTTGCCAAAAGCTAATCAGTTCTACTATCTAGTTAATGTAAATCTCTCATAGAATATATAGAGTTACAGTCAACAGTATCATCATTATAAATATATAAACATCTTAGTAGAATATATTTTTGATCTTACTTACCACGTGTTTTCCCAACTCGTACAACTAATGAAGCAATATTCAGATTTACGCTCAACACATTTTTGTTATATGGAAACAGTTTTCTACTCTTGTTTTTTTTTTTTTTTAGATTGCTGGATGGTTATCTGCATGGAAAAAGTTTTGGTGTTAATTTTCAATGCTTTTATTTTAAATACTTATTTGTATCAAAGTTATTCATCAGTTGTAAATTTACATCAAAGAGCTTTTCAAGAGTAGCAAATAATACGTAAATAGATCATCATGAATCGATTTTTAACTACTTTTTATGTACCTAGTAGTGATTTTAATTTTATCCCAAATATACAGTCAGCGTCAAATGAAAGTTTGCACCAGAAATCATTACTTTTTATTGTACAATTTCGGTAACTTTTATGAATAGGGGTATTCTCTCTAAATTTTGTCCATGAAAAACACAAGAATTTAACAAACTATTGTCAAAATTGCAAAATGCAAGAACAAAAAACACGTATTTTGATGTTTCATGAAAAAATTTTTCCAATTTTGACAATAGTGTGTAAATTTCCTGTGTTTTTTATGAAAAAAATTTAGATAGAAGACCCCTAATGTATACAAAACTACAGTACGTATGAGTTTTTAAATTTAAGGTTATAAATCTGCGCTGAACACAGGAAAATTCAACAAATTTTCAGCAAAATTAAAAATTTTTTGTACAGAATTTTTATATTTTCTTAGAGTTGCCAAAATTACCTCATTTTTGGTAATTTTGTTTCTAGTGAAACTAATCAAAAAGAAGCAATTTTATGGAATACACTTTCTTTTGACATTGATTGTATAGGTTCAGAAAATATCATTGTGCAGTGGGTACTAATTACTTGACCCGATATTTTATTCGTTTGTAATAAATTTTTCAATAAGTCAATATCTATCTGAAACTACTAAAGTTTGACTTACCAATTGTTGCGTCACATATATTTTCTTCCATTCATTCAACGTCGCGCTCGATTTAGAATAGCATATATTCAGCTGGATGGCAAGAGTTACATCGGTTGGCTTTACTTGGTCGAGTAGCATCTATATAAAAAAAACTTATTATTTTTCTTTCCTTTTTTCATATAAACAATTAGTTTAAGCTATTCATCAGTGGTTAGTTTGCATCAAAGAGCTTTTCAAGAGTAGCAAATAATAAACATATCAGATCATCATGAATGAGACTTTAAATATATTAAATGGTCAGAAATTATTGATGTTTGAAATCATTCAAACACTTCCAATATGAATCTTTACACACGAAAACGAATCAATGAAATGACCTCATAACTTAAAATTGGTAAAAAAGCACTAACCTCAGAGAATAGTAAGCTTCACTTTGAAAGTGTAATAGGAAGTTCCCTTACTGATGGTCGCAATGTCGGTTCCGTGAGCGTCCATTTTATGCTAATTTTGTTTATTGCGATCAATTTTAAACCCGTTTGTTGATGCCTTTTCAGGAAGCATACTTGAAAACGTCCACTGCAATAAAAATATAAATTAGTGTAACCTTGACAAAAAATTTAGACTCATTAGTTGGTGTGTAATCAGAAAATATTTAACATCATTATAAATATAAATTCAGCGACGAAAAATAAATTAAACATCATTTTTGATTTCACACAAACGACATAAGTAATGAAAGTGGGTTAAGAGCGTGATAATTTACCTTTCAAGAATCGCCTTATGACCAAACATCTTCCACGCATTTGGCATAGCTGAAAAGAAATTAAAAGAAAACCAAATGCCTTCCCTTCTATGTTACACATTGTAACACATTCTAAACAAAGTCAAATAAATACAACTTAGCACAAAAATGTTTGTTTCAACAAAACTCCTAACCGTGAGTTTTGCCAAGTTTCTTTCCTCTTGTATCTACAACTACATTGTAAAAATGAATGTGGTGTTATTAAACTGATTCTTGTACTGGTGGTTCATAACCTTCGGGCCGCTCTACAACAGCGCCTTCAGCGGAAACAACAGCTTCAGTACCTTTACCGCCACCATCACCATGCAATTCCAACAATTTTGACAAATCGAAGCGCGGCTTCTTCAACACCTTCACCTTACGAATGTACACATCATGCAATGGATATATGCGTTGGCATTTCTTTTCAATATCCTTGGCAATGGAGTCAAGTGCAAGTTTGTTAACCAATTGTTTCAAATCAGAGCTGGTCACATCATTGGTAATGATTTCAGTCATCTTTGAGCGAATGTTGCGCACTTGAGATTGTTGGGCGTAGCATGTTTTACGTTGCGATTGCTGATCCTTGGCGGTGAAACCAATGCAGAAAACACGTAACATGTAACCATCAGTAGTTTTAGCTTCAACGATGGATTCGATAAGTGTTTGCCATTTCTTGACCATGGACCTGAAATAATAAAAGTTGGTTTTATTGACAATCTTACATAAAAAAAAAACTATATACATAGTAAAATAATGGAACTTTGAGAGCAGTTCCTCAGGTTGCCGATTGCAGTTTCTGTTTTATCATGGAGTATCATAGAGACAAAGCAAAGAAATATATATATATCCAAATATACAGCTGTCTACAAACCAATCCCTAAATGGGAACTTTGAAAACAGTTCCTCAGGGTGCCGCTTGCAGTTTTTGTTTGATCTTGGAGTATCGTAGAGACAAAGCATATTCATTTGTTTGATGCAGTGTCTGAATTATACGTCCGTATCTGTTACATGAAGGAAAATATCGACAGCCTCACTGCAATCTTACATTAAAAAAAAAACTGTATACATAGTAAAATAATGGAACTTTGAAAGCAGTTGCTCAGGTTGCCGATTACAGTGTCTATTTGATCTTGGAGTATCGTAGACAAAGCAATTCTGCTACAAGAAGCTAGATATCCAAATATTCAGCTGTCTACCAACTAATCCCTAAATGGGAACTTTGGAAGCAGTTCCTCAGGGTGCCGCTTGCAGTTTTTGTTTGATCTTGGAGTATCGTAGAGACAAAGCAGATACATTTGTTTCATGCAGTGTCTGAATTATACGTCCGTATACACTATGAGCATGGAATCTACTTGATTACTTTCTCTTTGTACCCTCAAATGTTTACCCTGTGATTAGATTTGCTCATTAATTTACTGTTTGTGGTAGTGTCTCATAAAACGTTTCACTTTTTTCACTTTAGTTTTCGTATTACCTGTACTTATCTGTGGTCAAGTCCATACCATGGAAATTGCATAGCACATTGCGATCTTGCACATCCTCAGCAATTAAGCGGAATTTACGGAATGAACGATCAGAATCGTTGTCATTTTGTAAATCGGCCAGCGATACTTCAAAGACGCGGCCCTTCAAGTAATCAGAGGCGATTTTCTGACCCTGGGTGCGGTTAACCAGTGTTTTGCCAATCTGGCGGGTGACGAACATGTTTGGGGCTTTCACATCGTACCAATCTTTACGCGAGAAGGGATCTATAACCTTCTTTTTGCCACCTTTTTTACCTCCTTTGGAGAGGCCCTTATTTTTACCGACCGCCATGTTCAGATTATAAAGCGGAAAAAGGTCGAATCACGTTGACGTTGTACTGTCAAAAGAAGGAAATACGCCATTTTGTACATTGAAGTGTAACTGTGAACTGTGCTGCCATATTTGACATAAAATATATCGCATAAGGCCAACTTGGGTGTTGCAAACTTAATCGGTGGACTATTTAAAATTGTGAATATATAAAAATTTTTGGTAATTGTCTAGTTTAGCTGTCAACCGCTAATAAATTAGGGTATTAGTTTCCTTTAGCAGACAACTCCTAATAAATTAGCTAAAAATATGGGAGATACCTCAAAAGACGCGTTTTGGCCTCAGGATCGAATCCGCAAGCGCTTTTTTAATTTTTTGTTTTAGTGAAAAGTTATGGTCAAAAACCCGAAAAAAGACCCGGGTCCGATACCAAAATTGGGGCGGAATCCATGGTATTTATGTGCGAAACACCTTTTTGAGTTGGCGGCCTTCGGCCGCGCTTATAAAAAATAACCCTGGGCTACCCCATCCCAAGTCCGGAGGTGTGACATAACCGTGGCTACCGCCACGGCGCGACTTTTTTTGCACGTTTTTAGGGACAGTCTAATAATATTACAACAACCACATGAAAACTTGAAACTTTGATTGCAAATATCTCTGCAGAGAAGCAAAATATTAAAAAAGTGCTTCCGGATTCGTGATCCTGAGGCCAAAACGCGTCTTTTGAGGTATCTCCCATATTTTTAGCTAATTTATTAGGAGTTGTCCCCTAAAGGAAACTAATACCTAAATTAGCTAAAATTATGTAAGAGGGCTCAAAAGATCCGGACTCAGGATCACGAATCCGGAAGAGATTTCTTAATCAAATCACGGCAAAGATGAGTATATACTTCGCTACACATGTTTTATACATTTTTATAATAGTGTGACGAATTCGTTGATTCCTTGATTATTTTCCCTGAGTTCGATCACTGTACGTTAAATAAAACACTCCGATTCTGTTTAATAAGTAGTACGCTTTATTTAGTACTAAAAACCGTAGTACAATATCGCGGGTTAATTTACTGTTCAGTACTTCACTGTACAACACTTCAAAATAAACTGATTGATTTGCGTTGTCTTTGCGCGGTTTATATACCCTAGCAGACAGCAGCTTCACAACCTAGAAATGTCTACACCTTTCTGGTTTATTCGTGCAACAGTGTTCTCGAAGCGTTTATCTATCGTCATCTCCTCTTTGTGCCACATTCGCAAACACGCGAGCTGCCTCTCCCTCTGTCGCTCTCACGCCATGTATCTAAACAGCTGTAGTTGTGGTAGTGACGCTAGTGATGGGAGATGAGCGATTCTTGAGAACATTCGCCACACTGCCCTCCACCTAAGTCTGATCGTCCCGATCAGACACATTTCCCGATCCAAACGTTGCTAGCCTCTCCAGATGAACCACCTTCATTTTGTTTCGTGGTCTTCCAACAGTTTGTATGCGGTAGACAACATCATTTATCCGCTTTATTACTTTATATGGGCCTTCCCAGTTACATTGCAGTTTTGGGGACAAACCTTTCTTTCGTTGTGGGTTGTATAACAGCACTAAATCCCCTTCTTTTAAACCTTCCGAGTTGATGGCTTTGTCGTATCTGGCTTTCATCTTATCACTCATGATCTTCGTCCGTTGTCTTACAAGATCGTGTATTTCTCTCATTTCTTCTTCCAAGATGCTAGTGGATTTCCTGGCATTTATTCCTTCATCAGCATTTATCCCAAACTTCAAGTCAGCTGGCAACCGAAGATCATTCCCAAAAATTACTTTTGCTGGAGTCTGACCCGTTGTTTCATGTATTGCCGAGCGATATGCCATCAGGAACAAGGAGATGTGCGTGTCCCAATCTCTCTGGAACTTATCCACTACTTTCCTCATGTGCTCTTCCAAGGTTCGATTGAAACGTTCCACCATGCCATCTGACTGAGGATGCAGTGCAGTTGTTCGCGTTTTCCGAATACCCAATGTCTTGCACATTTCTTGGAATACAACTGATTCGAAATTCCTGCCTTGGTCGGAATGTAACTCCATCGGTACACCAAACCTCGCTATCCAATTGTTAGTGAACACCTCTGCAATGGTTTCTGCCTCTTGATTTGGAATCGGGTAAACTTCTGGCCATTTGCTGAAATAGTCCATAACAACTAATACGTACTTGTTCCCGAGTTTGCTAGTAGGAAATGGGCCGGCTACATCCATGGCAATCCTCTCAAACGGTGCACCTGTGTTGTACTGCTTCATCTGTCCATGACTTTTCGACTTCGGACCCTTTGCTTTGATGCACACCTCACAGTTGGCAATCCACTCCGCGATCGACTGCCGGCAACCAACCCAATAGAATCTCTGCTTGACTTTCTCCAACGTTTTCGTGACTCCGAGATGACCTCCACTTGGGCCATTATGTAGCTCATTCAAAACATCAGAGATTTTCTTCCTTGGGACAACTACCAGCTTCCGAGCGCATTGACCATCTTCGCTTTCCCATACTCTATGTAAGCAACCGGATACCAATTTCAGACTGTTCCACTGTGCCCAATATGACTTGGCAACAGGACTTTCTGCTGACATCTCCTCTCTTGTTGGTCGTTCGTTTTGCTGGATTCCTTGCATCACACGTACCAGATCTGGGTCCTCTAGCTGATGCTTCCTTAGTTGATCCATGTTCCATTCGTCCGTAGATGTTATAGTCATTAGCCGCACATCTATAACATCTTCCTTGGCCTCAGCTTTCGAACAATGCTTGCATTCTAGGTTACATGGTCGCCGGGACATTGCATCAGCATTGCCGTGGTTGCTGCCTTTGCGATGCTCTATGGAAAAGTCATAACTTTGTAGTCGCTCTATCCACCGTGCCAATTGACCTTCCGGATTACGGAACTGCAAAAGCCATTTCAACGCTGCATGGTCTGTCCTGACGTTGAATCGCTGTCCATAGAGATACTTGTGGAAATGTTTGATGCACTCTACCAATGCCAGTAGTTCTCTTCGTGTTACACAATAGTTCCTTTCGGGCTTTCCAATTGTGCGGCTATAGTACGCCACTACCTTCTCCTGCCCATCGACAATCTGTGACAAAACCCCTCCAATCGCGTAACCGCTCGCGTCTGTATCCAAAATAAATGTTGAGCCTAGGATTGGATACGCTAACATTGGGGCAGTGCACAGCCGTTCCTTCAAGGTTTGGAAAGCCACTTCATGTTCCTTCTTCCAATTAAATGACATATTCTTCCTGGTCAACTCATGAAGGCTACTGGCTACGCTGGCGAAATTCGGTACAAATCGACGATAATACGTGCACAGTCCGAGGAAACTTCGTAGCTCATGTAAATTTTTCGGTCTTGGCCAATCCTTTACTGCTTCGATCTTCTCTTTAGCAGTGCAAATTCCCTCCGTAGTAACCTTGTGACCTAAGTAACTTACTTCCTTCTTGAACAATGCACACTTTTTGGGACTTAATTTCAGACCGGCGCCAGCTATCCTTTGGAAAACTTCCTCCAAGTTCTTAAGGTGTTCCTCAAAGCTTTTTCCCAGCACGATGATGTCATCCAGGTACACCAAACATGTTTTCCAATGCAGTCCTTTCAATACTTGATCCATGAGTCTCTCAAAAGTAGCTGGAGCGTTACATAGTCCAAAGGGCATTACCGTAAATTGCCACAGCCCCTCTCCAATGCTGAAGGCTGTCTTTTCCTTATCCTCATCTTTCACCTCTACTTGCCAATAGCCGCTTTTCAAGTCCAGTGTTGAGAACCATTTCGTACCAGATAGTGAGTCCAGAGTATCGTCAATTCTGGGTAATGGATAGCTGTCCTTTTTCGTTACGTCGTTCAACTTCCGGTAGTCCACACAGAACCGCATTTTTCCATCCTTTTTCTTCACTAGCACTACCGGTGAGCTCCATGGACTAGCTGATGGTTCGATCACGCCGCTGTCACTCATTTCTTGTATAATTTCTCTTACCACTTGGCGTTTGGCCAAGGGAACACTTCGAGGAGCTTGGCGGATTGGTCTCGCGTCACCGGTATCAATGTGATGCTTCACTACATTGGTCCGACCTGGTTTGGAGCCATCCTTGTCAAATATGGTAGAGTACTTTAGTAGAAGTTGGTTTGCCTTACTCTGGTGGTCTTCTTCGAGCTCTTGCGTCCACGCCGTGATATTATCTGATAGATTACTGTTGCTGGTAGCGACATTTCCCTGGAGTTGTTCACAGTTTATAATCACCTCCACCTCCTGACATTGTCCCAATATAGCTCCTTTGGAAAGCTTGATCGGCGATCGGAACTCATTTAGTACTCTTACCGGTATACGTCCATCTTGTTTTGTCATAGCCAGTGTTTTTCCTACTAGTATATCCGTCTTTGAATTGTTTGCTGCCTCGACAACCCACAATTTGTTTGTCCCATAATCTCCATCAATCCTTGCCCAAACGACTGCCTCCGACTTCGGTGGAATTTGTTGACTATCTTCCACGAGTACCCGCTTACTGATGTACTTGTTCTCGTAACCAAATTTGAGTGGCACATCCATGTTCTTATAGCTCATGGTCCTGTTTTGCATGTCGATCTTGATGCCTTGGTTGCTTAAGAAATCCACACCAACTATGATCTCATCAACAATATCTGCCACTATAAAATTGTGCAGTACGGTGACATTTCCAATTCCGATTTCACATGTTATTTCTCCTTGGACTTGAGTGTCCTCACCAGTCGCCGTGCGCAATTTTGCTCCATGTAATGGCCTCACTTCTTTGTTGACTAAATCAGATCGAATGATGGAATGAGATGCGCCCGTATCAATAGTCAGTAAACGCTCTTTTCCGTCCACGAGTCCTCCAACAGTAACATTACTTGACTTCCTTCCGATCTGTGAGATAGAGATTATGGGGCATCCAATTGCGGGAGCCAGCCTACGCCCCTTGCGGCTGACTCTCTTTAGTTTAACGGTTGGTTGGATTGGGAGACTTGCTCATCTCCTTCAGCCTTGCGCTTACGTCCGCTTGCATTACTGGAATTATTGGAGCTAGATCCAGATCCACAATAACGTGCAATATGACCAGGTTTTCCGCACTTGAAGCACTTAATAACCCCTTCATTTTTCTGTTGCTTCCCGTTTAGTGCTTCTAGGATTTTGTCAATTTTTTCGGCCCAGTCTGGCGTCTCCACTTCCACACGGTGAGCTTTGTACGTGGGTTTACTCAAAAGCGAGGCTGTTTCTTGTGTTAGAGCATGTGATACCGTCTCCGCAAATGATCTCTTTGGATTGGCATATGTGGCTCGCTTTGTCTCCACATCACGTATTCCATTTATGAAGTTTTGGATTTTTACCCTTTCGATGTATTCCACGGGTGCGTCTGCGTTTGCCAGATGGGCTAACCTCTCGATATCTGATGCAAACTCCTGCAATGTCTCATTAGTCTTCTGGAAGCGATTCTGTAGCTCTATTTGATGTATCTGTCTCCTATGCTCGCTGCCGTAACGTCTTTCAACGGCTCCCATCAACGCTTCATAGTTGTTTCTTTCAGCGTCCGGAATAGTCTGTAAGATTTCGGCTGCAGGTCCTTTCAATGCCACAAATAAAGCAGCGACTTTGTCCTCAGCGCCCCAGTTATTCACAGCTGCTGTCTTCTCAAATTGTAGCTTAAATACCTGGAAAGGGACAGAACCGTCAAAGGATGGGGTTTTTACCTTGGGTGCGCTTGTTGAAACCACTGTGCGATTCAGCTGCAACTCCTTGATGCGATTTCTTAACGCATCCACCTCGGCCTCGACTTTCTCCTCAAGTTGCATTATTTTCTTGTCCTGTATTTTTAGCTGTGATGACATACGCTCTTCCTGCTCCTCCAGCTGCAATGCTATTTTTGAAGATAACCGGGCCTCCTGATCCTCAAGTTGAGCTGAGATCTGAGAAGTCATGCGTGACTCTTGTTGTTCCAACTGAGATGCCATGCTTGATGTTATGTTGTTTGACATCTGAGCCAAGGCAGCCAATAAAGAGTTTGTGTCCACATTTTCCACTGAATCCGGAGAATCCTTTTGCTCTTCTATTTTCGTCGCCTCATCCGCAAGCTGAAAAACGTGGTCGTCAACGTTGATTCCCTCTGCTTCCATAGCTTCTCGCAACCGTGATTGTAGCTCTGCTTTATTGCCCGTTGTTGCAAATCCACGTCGTTCTAACTCGTTTTTGAGTTGCTGGATCTTCAACTCATTCAACTTTGCCATGTCCTTGTTATCCTTAAAATGTCCTTGTTATCCTTTTCAATGTCCTTGTTATCCTTTTCAATGTCCTTGTTATCCTTTTCAATGTCCTTGAATTTATTTAACAATCCCACTTCTGACACCAATTGTGACGAATTCGTTGATTCCTTGATTATTTTCCCTGAGTTCGATCACTGTACGTTAAATAAAACACTCCGATTCTGTTTAATAAGTAGTACGCTTTATTTAGTACTAAAAACCGTAGTACAATATCGCGGGTTAATTTACTGTTCAGTACTTCACTGTACAACACTTCAAAATAAACTGATTGATTTGCGTTGTCTTTGCGCGGTTTATATACCCTAGCAGACAGCAGCTTCACAACCTAGAAATGTCTACACCTTTCTGGTTTATTCGTGCAACAGTGTTCTCGAAGCGTTTATCTATCGTCATCTCCTCTTTGTGCCACATTCGCAAACACGCGAGCTGCCTCTCCCTCTGTCGCTCTCACGCCATGTATCTAAACAGCTGTAGTTGTGGTAGTGACGCTAGTGATGGGAGATGAGCGATTCTTGAGAACATTCGCCACAATAGTAAATTGCAATAAAATGGAAAATGCCGTAAACGTCAAAATTTCTTGACCAGGCACAAGAAATATATTCTCGTTTTTTTCTTGAGGCATTTCTTGGCAGGTGAGTAGCCCGCTTCACACGACCAATTTTCCTTAGCCAATACTCGAGAAATAAATAACCTCGTATATATTTCTTGAGGTAAACGTGCAGATTCACGGCAAAGGTGAGTACATGTCTCGCTAAACATATTTTGTACATTTTTATAAGAGTAATTTGCAAAAAAATGGAAAATTTGGTAAACGTCAAAATTTCTCGACCAGGCAGAAGAAATATATGCTCGTTTTTTTCTTGAGGCATTTCTTGGCAGGTGAGTAGCCCGCTTAAAGCGTCAAACTCCATATAAAGAAACACTCAAGAAATGGTCAAGAACTGTTTTCACACGTCAATGTTTCTTGAGCCGATACTCAGCTCATAAGAAGAAATCCTACAATTTTCGATGGTTGGCAACGCCGGTTTACCTCAAGAAATAAATATGCTCGTATATATTTCTTGAGGTAAACGTGCAGATTCACGGCAAAGATGAGCATATACTTCGCTGCACATGTTTTATACATTTTTATAATAGTAATCTGCAATAAAATGGAAAATGCCGTAAACGTCAAAATTTCTTGACCAGGCATAAGAAATATATGCTCGTTTTCTTCTTGAGGCATTTCTCGGCAGGTGGGTAGCCCGCTTGAGGCATTTCTTGGCAGGTGGGTAGCCCGCTTAAAGCCCCATATACACATCTTTTTGATAGTGAACGCGGGTGAGCGTGAACAATTTTCTTTTGTGTATTACGTTGATAGTACTCCACTATTCCAAAAAAATCATGCGTAAGTGGAAAAACAACTAAAATATCTTTGATATTAGAGTATTTAAAATTAAGTGAAAGTGTTAAATATGCTTTGAAATGCTTATTTTACTATCTCACAGGGAATTGTGTGCGAACACAAAGTGACACAAACCCTTCGCAAGTGAAGCGGGCTACCCACCTGCCAAGAAATGCCTCAAGAAAAAACAAGCATATATTTCTTGTGCCTGGTCAAGAAATTTTGACGTTTACCAAAATTTCCATTTTTTTGCAAATTACTCTTATAAAAATGTATAAAACATGTGTAGCGCAATATGTACTCACCTTTGCTATGGATCTGCACGTTTACCTCAAGAAATATATACGAGCATATTTATTTCTTGTGGTAAACCGGCGTTGCCAACCATAAATTGTAGTATTTTTTCTTATGAGCTGAGTATTGGCTCAAGAAAATTTGACGTGTGAAAACAGTTCTTGACCATTTCTTGAGCGTTTTTTTATATGGAGCTTGACATATCTTGGCAGGTGAGTAGCCCGCTTGAGTGATGAAATTTGGCAATTACCACGCTAAACTTTGATTTTTTTCACATTTTTTGGAGAATTGAACTCATTTGACAGATGTGCGTGAACGCACAAAAGAATTGATTTGGAATTCTTTTCCTTTGCGTACGCAATAGAAAGTCTCCACTCATTCACGCTCAAGGGTGAAATACATAAAGCTTTGTTAACCTCGCCTGACATTTGCTACCTCTAAACTTTGCGTCGAACTTCAGAGGTATGCTACAAAGAACGCCCTGACGCTTCTCTTTTATACATTTGTTTTCGTTGTTTATTTCCTTGCATTCAGAGTGTTTTGGTTAATTTATTAATTTAATAAAGAAAAAATGAATTAATTATTATTTTCTCCAACTTTCTATTCTTTAATTAAAGCAAACTCATCAACATCTGATTGTCAAAGCAAGCAAAGCCAGCAAAATTTGAGAGTTTGCCAAATTTTAACCTTGCTTCAACTTTGAGGTCTCCAATTTGCCATGCTTGGTTTAAATACGTATACTGAACTTTTCTGTCAAAGTCATAGTTTGAGGTAAAGTCAAAATAAAGCTTTATGTAACTGACCCTTCACGTTCACACGGAACTGTATGAGGGTCTGAAGCGGGCTGAATTCTGGTTCTATGAAATGATAAAATGAAAAGAATTTTCATACAAAATTTGTTAAAAGAAACTTCAAATTCATACAAATTTTTTTTCACGTTATCATATCATAGAACCAGAATTCACCCTCTGGTCAAGAAATTTTGACGTTTACAGAATTTTCCCATTTATTGCAATTTACTATTATAAAAATGTATAAAACATGTGTAGCGAAGAATATACTCATCTTTGCCGTGAATCTGCACGTTTACCTCAAGAAATATATACGAGCATATTTATTTCTTGAGGTAAACCGGCGTTGCCAACCACCGAAAATTGTAGTATTTTTTCTTATGAGCTGAGTATTGGCTCAAGAAAATTTGACGTATGAAAACATTTCTTGACCAATTCTTGAGCGTTTTTTTATATGGAGTTTGACATTTCTTGGCAGGTGAGTAGCCCGCTTTAAGGATGAAAAAATCGGTTGCAGTGTCAAGCGGGCTACCCACCTGCTCAGAAATGCCTCAAGAAAAAAACGAGCATATATTTCTTGTGCCTGGTCAAAAAATTTTGACGTTTGCCAAATTTTCCATTTTTTTGCAAATTACTATTATAAAAATGTACAAAATATGTTTATCGAAATATCTACTTACCTTTGCCGTGGATCTGAACATTTACCTCAAGAAATATATACGAGCTTATTTATTTCTTGAAGCGGGCTACTCACCCGCCAAGAAATGTCAAACTCCTTATAAAAAAACGCTCAAGAAATGGTCAAGAAACGTTTTTACACGTCAAATTTTCTTGAGCCAATACTCAGTTCATAAGAAAAAATACAGCACTTTTCGATAGTTGGCAACGCCGGTTTACCTCAAGAAATAAATAAGCTCGTATATATTTCTTGAGGTAAACGTGCAGATTCACGGAAAAGGTGAGTACATGTCTCGCTAAACATATTTTGTACATTTTTATAAGACAAATTTGCAAAAAAATGGAAAATTTGGTAAACGTCAAAATTTCTCGACCAGGCACAAGAAATATATGCTCGTTTTTTTCTTGAGGCATTTCTTGGCAGGTGAGTAGCCCGCTATAAGAAAAATTACAGCACTTTTCGATAGTTGGGAACGCCGTTCCACCTCAAGCAGGCTACTCACCTGCCAAGAAATGCCTCAAGAAAAAAACGAGCATATATTTCTTCTGCCCGCTCAAGAAATTTTGACGTTTACCCCATTTTCCATTTTTTTTGCAAATTACTGTTATAAAAATGCATAAAAATTCACCTAGCAGCTTCAACGTGGTTAGAAAAGACTCCTCGCGAAGAAAATTATTCACCTTACTATCCAGTTTTTTGGGAAACGCGACCTGGTGATTTCCCAGGAAATTATCCGAAGATGGTTAGCAGGACCACTTTTTTTTCAACGAACACTTCTTTGTATGTCATTTTTTGTAAACAACTGTCAAATAGAAAATTCTGCCGTAATCGTTCGAAGGTATGCAAATTTTTGTGTGCTATTTCGTGAAATGTTAAATTTTTTGTTACTTTCTTTAAATTATTGAGTAATTAATGAATTTGTGTTTATTATTATAGAAAATATAGCAGCGATAACAGCAAGGCAAAGGTAAAAAAGTAATTAAAGAGAAGAGCTCTGTACAAAAGCAGTAAAGAAAAATTCAGACAGAACTAACATTGGCTTGTGTAAACTAAAATATACCTATTAGTCACACGAAATCGGCTTATTTGTGCAATATATTAAGGTAAATATATGAATTATTACAAAACATGGAATATACATAGTTGTACGTATGCACATAAATCCAATCTTAATGGGTGGAAGCCGCCGGGAGCAAAACTTCAAGACATGACTACGTACATAAAAATACTTTTCAACTAATCCGCAAAGGGTATGATTGGAATGACCGACCAAACAGGGCTATAGGCATATTGGTAGTTCTTTGCATGATAAAAATCCGGTACGTTGTTGTTGTTAACGAAAAAAACACTGCCCGAAGGTTTTGTGGAGTGATTTGCAAATTAATAGCCCTTGGCCGGTACACTTCGGTACTCCCTTGCGGTACTGCCCGACTGTTTCGGGCCCGATTTGGTATGACCAGTGTAACCATCTAGGTTATGTCATCCCTCCATCCGTTAGGAAAAAGTAAATGGGTAATGAGAGGTGGGGGATGGATCAACCATCGAGTAAGCACGTCATTACCTATGTGCATATTAGTCGCCTCTTACGACTGGTATGCCTACCTCGGAATAGTCTAGCCCGCAGAGGGTAAATCCGGTACGTCTAGGATAATAGTATCTAGTGGTCCCAGCCCGACTGCCAAGGGTACGTTTTCATTGACTCTTAAATCAGGGTCCGTGTATATTTTAGCCGGCTTTTACGACAGACATGCCTACCTCAGATATATTATATTCCCCTAACTCGCAGGGGTGACACAGAGATACAAATTGAAAACTTGAAAATAAGTTTTCCGAAACACCTTCTTACAAATACATATGTATGTGTATGTAGTATGCTGTGAAACTTGTTGTTGTTGTTGTAACGATGTGTAGTCCTGCCCAACGCGTATTTTTCCTTAACCTAATTGTCATCAATATCTTCTAACGGGAGTCCAAGGAAACTAGCAGTTTCAATAGGATTGGACCAAAGAGAGATGGGTGTTAGAAGAGTGGGCTCAAATGAGCAAGAAAATAAGTGATTGGTATTGTGGGGGGACGAGCCGCATGCCGGACATACATTCGGCACATCAAGGTTCAGTCTAGATATGTAGGAATTTAACCTACTACAATATCCAGAGCGTAATTGAGCCAGAGTGACCCTTGTCTCTCGAGGAAGATGACGCTCCTCTTCAGAAATGCCAGGTGTTGCGGCATGTAAGACATTGTTTAGCGGACAGAGCGCAGAGTAATGGCCAACAGACGTTGTATGGATATGCCCCAAAGCCTGTTTGTTCACCTGTAGATCAAACGGCGTTGTTATATAGTGACGGATCTCATCAAAATGTTTACGTAGATGCGACCTTATGGTCCTAGGAGGCGGAATGAGTTCAAGCAGTTGTCTACCGGGATGCTGTGGTTTACAGCAGTTCAGTAGGTACTGCTTGTTTAGCATTTCATTATGCTCCCTAACTGGAAGCATTTCCACCTCATTATGTATATGAGATATGCCAGGATTTGGCTCAATGCCAACCCGGATCAAGAGAATAAGGAGCAGCCGTGCTGCAAGGGGCTGTTCCGGGGATGACAATAGGTGAGGGAATCGTGACGCGTTAGACAGGGTCACTTCGAAATGTATTGCTCTTGGCCGAGTCATTATAAAAAAAACAACCCGGGTCGTTTCGGTACGAAGGGTATTGTACAGGTACAAATACCGTTCTCGCAGAACCGGCAATACGTGAAACGCTAATTAGCTATTGATTAAAGTATGTACTTCTGTTTTTTTGCCATTTTATTTTTAGATTTGTGGTAAACGGCCTTTAGCTTGGATAAATCGCCAGCGCACTAAGAGTACATACATACGTAGCTGACACAAATAAAAGCAATAGAGGAATATCAAATACATTGATTCAATTATTGCAAAATAAATACCTGACACATAGGTAGCTTTCTTCCACAAACATACAACAAAACCAGAAAAATTAAACGCACGACAATGCAGGATTCGCCCGATGCAAAGAAGCCTTGCAAGGGCATACTTAAGAATTCAAGCAGCTTTGATAAACCCGGTGCAGCCAGGTATGATGACAATGACAATGAAAAATCAAATATGTAATACCATTAATCTAATCACATGCACATATAAGTACACACATGGGTACATAACAACAAACATATACATATACTTACTTTTTGGTTTGGCTTTCATTGCAGTTATCGTAAAAGTGCAAAATTTGATGAATTGAATGTGTTGCAAACCTACCATCCACATGATAAGGATTATGGTCACATGAAAATTGATGAACCAAAAACGCCATACAATTATGTGATTCCAGATTTAGCGCACACAGATGCATTGGACGCCAATTTACTTGCAGAAAAGTAAACTTAATAATTTTTTCCGAAATACAAACAATTTTTAATTTCTAATTTTAAAAATATTATTTGCAGATTACGCATAGCAGCAAGCACTCAATCACCTGCATTTGGGTCAGATGATCAATCTGATGAAGAGAATATTGACGAAACTCCTGAGGAAAAAGGTATTACACGGCACTTTATAACCATATAAAGCAGCTGATCCAACAAGCTAAATGAAATCAGAGTTCTCGATATGGCGTTATGGTTAAGGAAGATTAATCGTTTACATTGATTTCCATAGGTTTGGTTGGATCAGCTGATTTATCTGGCTATGGTTATGTTAGGGATAAGGACGATTAATGGAGGTTAACTAGACTAAAAGCTGACCTAGGCCTTTTAAGGGTGTCAAGTTTGAGAGTATTTTCATGCCTTCGATTTGGTCATAGATTTTCAACACCATCAATAAAAAAAGACGTTATACTTTTATCGACAATGAAGCAAACCATTTTGAGAGCTTACTTTCTGTGTAAATTCGGAATAAAACGGACTGTATGTTAGAATATAAAACTATAGCTAGTGAGTATTAAGAGTGATATAAGCAGAAAGGATTTTGGCATGGGGACACAAAAGATGAAACCGATATAAAAAGTAAAACGTTTACGTCAGCGTTGATTCAATGATGCTTATGCCAATTTTATACTATATATTATTAAGATGAAATATTTGCTACGGTTTATGAATAAGATCTCGAATTGTCATTTCTCAAGATTTAGGAGAAGAAGTGATCTTTAGGACTGCATTTCTTTAAATGATCATGTTGTTGTTGTTGTAGCGAGGTGTAGCCCTGCCTAAATGTCAGACAGGGTCACCCCGAGTGTATTGCTCTTGGCCGGGTCGATATAAGAAAACGGCCCGGGTCGTTTCGGCATGATGGGTACAGCACAAGTACTGGTACCGTTCTCGTAGAACCGGCAATACAAGAAACTAGCCGTGTAGGCTATGTAGGTCATTTAGCGTTACCCAGGGTGCACCAACTGGGAGGCGACCTACTTTTACACCCTGTGATCATGTCTGTGCTCATATAAAGGCTGACAAAATTTGCCTTTAATGGCTATACCAGGCTGCTTGGCCCCGTTTTTCCACAGCCGGCTTAAACCGGGGTTTTCTTAATTTTTCAACTGGCTTTTTAGTAATCGTAATTTTTCGAATGCCGAACTAACCGATTTCTTACGCCCGAATTACCGGGGTTTCGCGAAATTAGTAGACATCTTCTGTTTTGGAATTACCGGGGTTTCGCGAAGTTAGTAGGTATCTTCTGTTTTGGAAAAGGGTATCTTCCATGGAAATACTTAAAAGTTGTGTTTTAATTAATGTTTGTTTTTATTTTAACCTGGCTGTAAATTTGGCCACTTAAGCAAAATTTAAAAAAAAAAAAAAACGATTTTAACCGATTGAAAACTTGATTTTTTACATTTGCCATTTTCCGAATAATTCGAAACCAGCCTTTTCTGGAAAAAATCGAATGATGTAATACTAAACACTTAATAATAATAATAGTAGAGTTGAGGTAGTGCAGTGCGACCATAAAATCTATTGTGCCCTCATATGCTCAAAGCACATGTACAAGGCCGATCTCTTTCAGAAAATTCAGAATTAGGACCGGCTTTGTTGTTGTTGTTGTTAACAATGCATTGCCCTGTCTAGAGTGTATGATCATTCCGAAGATCTTCATCAAGCTCTTCTAAAGGGAGTCCAAGGAAACGTGCAGTTTCAACAGGGATTGTCCAGAGGGACAGAGGGGTTAGAAGAGTAGGTTCAGATGAACAATTGAAGAGATGTAGAGTATCATGGGGGGTCCTACCACATGCAGGGCATGTGTTTGAGATTGTATCATTAAGTCTGGATAAGTAGGAGTTTAACCTTACACTATATCCAGACCTAAGCTGTGCCAAGGTGACTCTTGTCTCCCTTGGTAAGGTGCGTTCTTCTTCAGCAATATTCGGTGGAGGACTGTTCAGAACGGGATTCACAGGTAGAGATCCGACAAAAGTGTCTACCGACTCGGTGTGGATGTCGGTTAGAGCCCGCTTATGATTCTGCAGATCAAACGGCAAGGTAATATGATGCCGGATCTCATCATAATGCTTACGGAGATGTTTCCTTATGTCTCTCGGGGGCGGATCTATGTCCAAAAGATGACGGTTTGGATGTGCTGGCTTGTGGCAGTTCAGAAGGAATTGCCTGCTCAGCATTTCCGTATGCTCTTTTACATTGAGCAGTTTTGCCTCCTGATGGAGGTGAGACTCAGAAGACATGAGAAGACATCCCGTAGCAGTTCTGATGGCAGTATTTTGGCAGACTTGTAACTTCGTCCAGTTGGTGTTATGTAAATTAGACGACCATATGGGTGTAAAAGTAGGTCGCCTCCCAGTTGGTGCACCCTGGGTAACGCTAAATGACCTACATAGCCTGCACGGCTAGTTTAGTTTCTTGTATTGCCGGATCTACGAGAACGGTACCAGTACTTGTGCTGTACCCATCGTGCCGAAACGACCCGGGCCGTTTTCTTATATCGACCCGGCCAAGAGCAATACACTCGAGGTGACCCTGTCTGACATTTAGGCAGGGCTACACCTCGTTACAACAACAACAACCATATGGGTGCAGCATAGTCAAAGACTGGTCGGCCAATGGCCTTATATGTAGTCAGCAACGTTTCTTTATCTTTTCCCCAAGTACTGCCGGCAAGTGACTTGAGGATCTTGTTGCGACCACGTACCATTGAGACCATTGCAGACACATGACCAGCAGATGAGAAAGTATTATCAGGTGTCACTCCTAATAACTTTGGGTGGATGATAGTTGGTAGCTTAGTGCCATCAACGAAAATGTCTAATTCATTTCTCACCTGGTGCGTCCATGTCGCGAAAAGCGTCGCCGTCGATTTAGTCAGAGATCGGCTTTAGTTCATATATGTGCCTACATTCTAGAGTCATGGCTTCGAGGATTTTATGCCTTCTTCTAGAGATTGCACCGCATTTGCACAAAATGTGCTCCGCTGTTTCGTCCTCCTAGTCACAGAAGCGACACAGGCTGCCGGACGAGATGCCCAGTCTATGCATGTGGGCCTTGATCCTGCAATGCCCCGTGAGGACTCCTGTTATAATCCTTAGACTATTTTTGGACAGGTTTATTATCTCTTCGTAGCGCCTTGTGTTATACCCACGCATCAGCGCTTTTGCCTGACGCATCCCGATCGTCTGACGCCAGTGTTCCTCTCTCATGTCAGACTCTTTCCTGAGCTTTTCTTTTATCGTGTGTTCGCCGATCGCCAGGAAAGGTTCAGGGCCTATGGGCTTTGTTGCTGCCGCTGTTCTCGCTAGTAGATCTGCTTGCTCATTGCCCTCTATGCCCGCCTGGAACCCATGCTAGTCTGAGGTTATTTCTTTCCGCTACTTCGCTCAGTTTCAGCATGCACTCCAGCACCAGTGAGGATTTTATCTCACAGGATGATATCGCCTTGAGTGCGGTCTGGCTGTCACTTAATATAGTGATGTTCTCGTTGGTATAGCCGCGTTGCAGGTTTATTCCCGCGCACAGGCTTATTGCAACCACTTCCGCCTGAAAAATGCTCGGGTGTACTCCAAGGGGGACGGACAAATTGGTGCGGGGCCGTAAATTCCCGCTCCAATTCTTTCTGGAGATTTTGAGCCATCAGTGTACCATACTAGGGTCCTGTTCTCGTGGAATCTCTTCACCTTTGAGGTGTCCCAGGTACTCTTCTCTCCCAGTTCTATTTTGAAACTCTTCTCAAATATTACTACTTTAGCTATGTCGTCCCTTGGCAGTTGGCAGATGGGCAGCTGTATTTTTAGCTTATCCGCCCCCGCGGACGAGATGACTTTTCCTTTCCCGAAGCCTTCTTTTGCCATATTCACCAAGGTTCGTTTGGCTACCTGTTCAATTACTATGTGCAGTGGGCTCAGATCAAGCAGCACCTCCATTGCCGCTGTCGGGCAAGTACGCATAGCCCCCGTAATGCATACACATGCCAGACGCTGGAGTTTAGCGAGTGATTTCCTCACTGTGCTTAGGGCTGATCTAGGAGCCCATGCTGCCGCACCGTACACTATGATGGGTCGGACTATCATGTTGTACATCCACCGCAGTATTGCTGGATTACAACCCCAGGATTTACCCGCTAGTCTTCTGCACACCATTATAGCCCTAGTGGCCTTTGATGTTGTATTCTCAACGTGTTTCTTCCAAAGTAACTTAGAGTCGAACGTACCCCATCTAGCGTTATTGTTCTCATACCCGTTAGCGATCTTCTTTTGGTGAAAGGAATGATGGCAGTCTTATTGGAGTTTAGATTTAACCCCACACCCGCACACCATTCTTTCGTTAGGCGCAAAGCTCTCTGGATAATATCACAGAGAGTGCTCTCAAACTTGCCTCTCGCAATAATCACTATATCGTCAGCGTACCCCTGGCATCGGATGCCGCTGCCGGTAAGTATATGCAAGAGTTCGCCTACTACTAAGCTGCACAGAAGAGGTGATAAGACCGCCCCCCCTTGTGGACACCCTCTTGTTGTTCTTATCTGAACGCTCTCTTCCCCACGGCGGTTTCCGCTATCCTCGTACGGAGTAGTGCGTCTATCCATCGTATTATGGGTTGTTGAACTTCTTTCCGGTCTAGTGCCCGGCTTACACTCGCATGTGAAGTGTTGTCGAAAGCCCCCTCTATGTCGAGGAAGGCGCACACTACCACCTCTCCACACTCGAACGCACTCGTTATCTCCGTGGTCAGCTGATACAGGGCTGTGTCTGTTGACCTGCCTGCCCTGTATGCGTGCTGACCTAAACACTTACCCCCATCTTTATAAAAACTAAAAGAGACGTTAAACCTCTTACTTTTTATAAATTTGAATTTTAATCAATCAAACTTAATCCATCAATTTTATTCTTTTACAGTACGCCGTCTAGAATTCGAACGTCGTCGAAAAGCCCATTACAATGAATTTGAAGCAGTCCGTTTGGCACGTAAATTGATTGAAGAGGAGCTAGCCGATGATGATGAGGACGAACACGATATTTCAACTGTTGGTGAGGATCTTAAATCTGCTGCGTCTACGGAAAAATCCAACGAGGAAGAAGTTGAAATCCAAAGTGAACATGTGGAACAGGAAACTGAAGGGCACGCTTCTGTAGAAGAGGAGGAGGAGAGACCAGCAACAGAAGATTCCGAACTTGATTCCTCTGATAGCAAACCGTCATCTTCAACGAATATGGACGTGGATGCACAATTACAACCACAACATCCTTGTTATGGAAGAGATTAGTAAATAAATAAATAATACACACCTAAATACATGGATATATCAGCGAAACCAACATGCGTGCTTTTAATAAAGCCAAACGCGCAATTAGAAAGTATGAAGCATATAAGGTGGTTAAAGCTACACAAATCACAACTGGATTCAACGACATAAGCAACATATAACGTGATTGTTACTAATATTTTATTAAAGATAATACCATTGACATAAAATTTTAAATGTCAAAAATGCAAAACTAACAAAGCGTAAATATTTGATTAATTTTAGTTAGCCACATTGGCATTTTAATTGTTTGAGAAATTACTTCTTTGCACCAATTAATCCAATTGTGGTAACAAGATTTAGAATTGAAAGACTATAATTTATAAAAACAACTATATTAGAGTAAAAGAACTTGAGTTCGGAGAGCTGCTCATAAAACACAGTCTTTAATGTGATAGAATTTTTCTTCGATATATTAGTTAGCTACCGTAGTTCTTGAATCATTCTTTGGCATATAAAATTATTTAGAGACTTGATTTGCAATCGCATCAAGAATAAATAAGCACAAATACAAATTCAATTCTCATTAGAATCCATTTACGGAAAAAACTATAATTTTATTGACTGGATAGTTCGAGACCTCTCTCTTCGAACACTCGCTATTATTAAATGTGAATTTACTACACCAAGTTGGATTTTAAAAAGAGTTAGTTGGATTTTAGAATTGACAATTAGAATTTAGAAAGCGTTAATTGGTTTTCAGAATTGTCAATTGGATTTAACAAAGCGTCAATAGGATTTCAGAACTATCAATTAGAAATTTAGAAAACGCCATTGGATTTCAGAATTGACAATTAGATTACAAAAAGTCAATTTGATTTTAGAAAACTGAAACAACTTTAATATATGTTTTTCTTAAACCCAATTAACGCTTTATGAAATCCAATTTACGCCCTTTGGAAAGTGTAAGGTACAGTCAATTGGATTGTAGAAAGCAAAAGTTTTAGTTTTTTTTGGGAAGAAAAGGTTTTTTAAAATTCAATTGACAATTCTGAAATCCAACTGACGCTTTATAAAATCCAATTGTCAATTCTAAAATCCAATTTAGACCTTCTAAAATCCAATTGACGCTTTCCTAAATCCAACTGGAAATTGTGTAGTATTGTAATTTAATCTTTCTCAAATTGATACATAAATCCTTTGTCTATTGTTTATTTAAACGTGGACAAGCTATTAAAGCGGTGTATAAGCTGGATAAATCCGATTTTTTTTTCGGATGAGAAACTCAAAAATTTCAAAAACATGCTTACCATATTCTGGAATAATTTAATAAAATGTGTCTAACAAATTAATATATCTATAATCGAATCTTGAGAAACAAAAAATTAACACTGTTAAATTTGGATCTTTTCCATTTCCTGATAGCTTTAGTTTGCAACTTACTTCGAAAAACCGAAACCGAATAAATTAAATAAGAAAATAATTTAATTAAAACATGTATTTTGTTTAATATATTAGCTACTAATTTTTGGAAATTTGTTTTAAGAATTTTGTATTATAATTGACTAACATTTGGAAATGAACTTGTAAAATAAAAAAAATAACATATGAATACAAATCAGGAAATATTGAATTTTAAACTAAACAATTCTTTTGGCAACATCCACATTCACAAATCATAAAATATAAACATATGCCTGCTCGTTTTTAAGTGAAGTCTTATAGTACATTTACACTGCACCAAATTTGGCGAATTCAAATGAGCCAGTTCGACACCGTTTACATTGGCAAATTTGCATTTGGCTTCAGCTTCCCTGCAAGAATCTTCTACCAGGACAAAATGCCACCGAAAGAAAATACACTACCGTGATGTTTTAAACACCTGTAGAGTAATAATAAAAGAAGAGTCAAGAAGGCTTCTGTCTTTCCCTGGTAGAATTATCATACGTCATTTACCCATTAAGGTCATTGTGTATCAATAACAAGTGTGAACTCTTCTTTTGACAACACACATTAAAATGTCGGTTTGTTTACATCCTGCACATATTAAAATGTCGCCAGCACCGAATAACAGAAAAGCAATGGCGTTGTTTAACATCCTGCATACATCAACATGGCGGTCTCCTATCTTTTACCTAATGGTAGAAAGAGATGGGAAGATGGAAAGAAGTGAGACAAAAAAGGAAAAACGAAAACATTGGCTGCCTGTTGTGACTGCAGTTTTTCGATGTCCAGCTTTCCTTGCGTTTTTTGCGGCGCCTCTTTTGTTGTACTTAGGCGGGTACGAATCTTGGCTGCTACCAAGTAGTGATCGGAGTCGATGTTCGGGACCCTCATCGTACGCACGTCCATAACGCTGGAAGCGTGCCGTCCGTCTATCACAAAGTGATCGATCTGGTTGCGTGTTTTCCGATCTGGCGATAGCCATGTGGATTGATGGATCTTTTTATGCTTGAACCTGGTGCTGGATACGGCCATGTTTCGTGCACCGGCGAAGTCAACCAGTCTGAATCCATTTGGCGAAGTCTCATCATGTAGGCTGAACTTTCCGACAGTGGAGCCAAATACACCCTCTTTGCCCACCCTGGCGGGCATCGTCACCTTCCCTAGTAAGGGTTCGGACATTCCAAGAGCATACGCTGATTTCATTAATCATAGCAAAGATTAATAGTTTATTTTAACCACGAAATATCTCCATTTTAATTGAAAAAAAAAAAGATTTGTCTACCATTCACTGAAACATTTTTTTACTCCTTTTTATTGAACGTTTTTAAGTTTCCTTTTTACTCCCACCTTTTCAAATTAACTTGAAGAAAATTAATAAATTTTTAAAAATTAAACTTGTTAAAAGCAGCAAAAAATAGCCTAATAAAAAGTAATACAATAAAATTCATAAAAGTTCAAGTTAATGATAAGCATTTGAAATATTACATAAATTATACAATAATATCGATTGTTAAAAGCCAATTGATGTTAATTAAAGTTTTGTTGTGTGTTTCTATTTAACTTATGCTAATACATATGTAATACATTATTTAATACAGCAATTAAATATGGAAATTAAGTGACACAAATGCATTTTTTATTTTGTAATTGTAACTTTAGACGCATTCGCCACTCCCTTTTTCCCTAATTTCATCAGTGCTATCGAACTTTAATAACACTACTCAACTAATTTTGATCAACTTTACTTTAAAGTAAAATTTTCTCCTGTTTCCGAATATCTTCTATTTTTAAATCCTTTCCTCGGAGTTTTTCTGAGAAGGCGTTGGGATGGGTCTTCTGATATAGAACGTTCTGAAGTAAGAATTCCAATATTTCAATATCTAATATCTATTTCGAATATGGAGTAATTTTGATTTGGAAAAGAACGAAACTGAACCGTTTAAATAACAGAATCCTGCCTACCTAATACTATCCAAACATTTCCACTTTTATTGCAAACCCAAAAACTAATACATATGTACTAAGTTTGAAGAACCGAGACACTTGTAATCCAGACGCTCTAACGTTGTTTTAGCTATTGCTGGGGCCAATAGGAAACAAAATGGGAGACCAAGTCATCCACGCAACTGTTTCACCGACTCAGTCGGGGCTTCCCCTTTCCATGGCTGCCAAAGTTGGGTGTCGATCTGAGCATTTGAGACATTATACCCTTGGGGTTTATTTCTATGCTTATATCTGAGTAACAAAGTTCATGCAGCTCATCATTTAATTTTTTACGATAACGCACCGTTGACCTCAAGGTATGGATCATACATTTTTCGGTTATATCGAATTCTCCAAGTGTCATCCGATCTTCCTCCCCAGTCACGGTTCATGATTTTAAGCAAAACATCAGGCAATTTATGACAAGAGCCTCAAAGAGAGTCTTGTTTGTTCTACGAGACTGGACATCGGTACTCTATTCCCTACTCAGTCCATAGGAACAGTTTTTGGCCAGTGTGTTGAGTCTTGCAATTTTTCTGCCCCATTATTTCGTTGTTAAGGTTGGTTGGCAAGTACACGACTTCTTAAGTTTATATGTTGTCCTCGTTCGTGACCAGAAAACGCAGAACTTACAGGTAGTTTAACTCGGTCTTGTAACCTTCGGTGGCAGATCTAGTTTCTGAAATATCTTTATATCGGTGAAAATATGAAAAAAACTCATTTTGCTGAACATTGCTTTATACAAATGCGTTAGAAATTTGTATTTCTCATTCTAGGGAAGAAAAAAAGTTAGCCATCCTATACCAAAGGCGATTCAATTAGGGAAATTTTAAGCACGCAAGTTTAGCATTCTGTAGAGCATTCCAATGCCGGAATATCCATTCCAATGCCGGAATATCCAATTTCATACAAAAAATGTGCTCCAATTAACATGGCGATGTCCTAGAATTGGACCACCTGTATACAATTAGTAATCCATAGAGTACTCCAATGTAAAGCCATAGTTGGAGTAGGTAGTCTAGTTGGACACTTTTTGGGAAATACTCTTGTGTGGGTGTTCCATAGAGTACGGGATGGTGTACTCCTAGTTGGATTAGCTGGTCCAATCCTAGGACATCGCCATTTTAATTGGATCACCTTCTTATATGGAATTAGACTTTCTTGTAGTAGTATGGGTACTCCAACGTTTTTACACGGATTGTGATGTGCCCTTGACTTTATAAGTCACGTTGTATTAAAAGTCCTCAATTAAAAACTTTCTATTTTTACCCGACAAATTTTCAAAAATTTCCATATCATCGACATTTGATAGATGGTGCCAATGTAGAATTTCTATAATAATGTGCTAATCTTGACTTCGTGATACATTTTGCTGATTTTTGGTAATTTTTTTAAGGGACTTCTGTATTTTCTTCGTTCTCAGCATTGAGGACTAACACACTTCAGTTTTCTGCGTGGAAAACTAGCACACTTCGTTCTCGGCGTCGAAGACTAACACACTTCAGTTTTCTGCGTGGAAAACTAGCACAGTTCGCATAGAACTAAACCGTGTTAGTCTTCCACGCAGAAATCTGTAGTGTGTTAGAGAACGAAGTGTGCTAGTTTTCCACGCAAACAACGAACCGTGCTAGTCTTCCACGCTAATAGTACATTTACACTGCACCAAATTTGGCGAATTCGAATGAGTCATTTCGAACCTGTTTACACTGGCAAATTTGCATTAGGATTCACCTTCCCTGCAAGAATCTTCTACCAGAACACAAAGCCACCGAAAGAAAATGCACCACCGTGATGTTTTAAACACCTGTAGAGTAATAATAAATGAACAGTCAAGAAGGCTTCTGTCATTTCTTGGTAGAATTGGTAAATTTTTTTTTTTTAAAACAAGTTGAAATTGGTATTTACAGCTGTTCATAATGAAAAAGTTATCACACGTTAATTACCCATTAAGGTTCTTGCTGGGCTATTCTAAATGTGGAACACAGGCAGGGTTGCTATTTTGAGGAGCTGTGGATTGTATTGTTCGGCGAATGAGGCCAAATGTGATGGAATTCCAAATTCGGAAAATGACATTTGTAAGGGAAAAATTTGGCAAATTTGGTGCGGAATAAATGTACTATAACTGAACCAAGCTAGTCTTGGTTAGTATGCTTTATATAAGACTTTTCACTTCGGGTGGTCTGGTAGGGTTGCCACCTAACGGCATTTTATTTAAGATTTTGTTTTATGATAAACCGTTGGCCACCTAAAGTCATTCAAATAGGAATGCTCGATGCCAAATATATATTTGAGGAGTTGATATGGCGGCATAGGGTGTTGATGATACAAAACACAAACTTACCCAAGAATCTATTTTTCTTTTCGCCAAATAAAAACTACAAAAAAACTTGATTTCTCCTGTTGGTCAGAGAGAGATGTACAAATTTACATTTATTTAATAATTTTGTTGATCCTCTTAATAATCCATCAACTAATCACATCTTTTATAATGTACAGTTAATAGAATAATTTAGACAGATACATATACAAATTTTATTAATTAACGCATTAACATGTTATTTATGCATTGTTTTTATAAGCATATTGCCAACTCAGAATATTTAAATTCAAAAATTAGCAAATATCTTACAAAAAAATGTAAATTAGAGTTTTCTTAAATTTTTTTGAGTTTTTTTTTTTTTTTATAGGTGGTGACGAGTTTATTTTCGTACTAGCTGGTCAATGTCCGAGCGTAATTTTTCAAGGTCGTAATTCTTATTTATTTCTTTATTTGTCTCGTTTTGGGGGGTTTTCATTTCATTAATGATTTTCCGTGTTGTCGGTTTTGTTTTAGTCATATGCGCTGATTTTTTAAGTTTAAATAAAAACAATCATGAGCTATGAAAATATATATATATGTATGTACATATATACAATAGCTGTACATACAGTTTTCGCGTTTGTTCTTTATATATTTTTTTTTGCAATTTTTAAAATTCATATTTTTATATCTTTTTTTATCGTCATAATCTTGTCGTTAAGCCGGTAGACATTTGCTGGTAGGTCGTTAACATTTTTGGGGGTTTTCATATATTTATATGGATATTTATAGATCATTTATGATATAGTGAAGTTTCTTGTTTTTTTCAGTGTAAGTAACACATTGTTGTTTGAATGTGCGAGTATATTGTACAACGTTAAACTTAGGCAAGTTTGTGCTATCTAAAAACTATATTGGCATCCTAGGTGTTAAAAAGTTATAGCTCTTAGGGCAAAAACTCACTAGGCTGCAGTATATCGTGTGAACAACACACATCCATACACGTAATGAGTACATACACTGAGAGTACATGCGATGAGTTTCTTGTTGAATCGTCTTAATAATAGATTGGCTTTTATTCTTTACGAATAAAATTTCGTTTTTATTCTTTTTTCGAATAAAAAGAAGTGTATTTATATATATGTATATATGCTTACGAAATAATATTTAAAACATTTTTTAAAGTTTATGTTTTAATGTGTACCTACATTGCTTACATTTTTTGAAGTGTATACATATGCTTTCTCCGTACATATGTATACTCTTTTCTTTAAGAATAATATATATATATGTTTTTGTCTTAATCCTAGTATGCTCTTTTTTATTTGTTATAGGTTTGATCTTGTTCATATAATAATAAATGAAAAACAGCATTTTTTCATTTATGCAATAATATTTTCAGTATTATGTTAATTAATTTTTTTTTGGTTTTTTTTTATATTTATGCAATAACAAGTTAAAAAATAAATTTTATAGAAAAAAAAAAAATTTTTAAGCAAATTAATGCATAAAAACAATTATTTAAAAATTGAAAAATAAAATTAAAAAAGTCAACTTTTGAACATAGTTTATTCAAGACGTTGCTTGAAATAAAATTTGTCCATTTTCCATTGTATCAAAATCATAGTCCATGAGCCGTTTTTGCCAAAGTCCGCAACAATTTAAAATTTTTTTTTATTTTAAAATAAATTTTTTCCAATGTAAAGATTTTTTTTACTTCATAAGTACTTTTGTGCCTTAACTGTTTCCAAAACCCTAACAATTTCCTTTCTAGCATTTTAGTTCGCGTTAAACGCTAGCCATTTAAGTTGTTTATACACTCAAAAAAATTTTGAAAATTTTCATAATTTTTTTGAGTGTCCAAGTATTTTTGTATGTTGACTTAATTTACATCGAGCGAACGCTTTTTTGTATTTTTGTACATATGTACTAAAAATAGTTGTAATTTTGCTTTCACCATAATACAACACACACTTGCGTGCATGCAAATTATAGAAAATTCAACAAATTCACCACAGTCAATTTCAAAAAATTAATAATAATAAAAACTACAAACAAAAATTCAAACACTTTATACTGCTGACCTAACAAGAGCTATTAGCTTTTTTCAATCAACATTTTTAACAAAGTTCTGCATTCGAGTGTTAGATTTTTGACAGCCAACAGCTACACTCCTTGCGTGGTGTGTATGTTGCGTACTAAAATCTGCAACAAAATACAGTAAAAAAAGCTAAAAATTGTGATTCGAAAAATCTTACAAGTCTTGCGAGATCACTGGAAAAGCACTGTTTAAACAAAGGGCATAACTTAAGTATAATATAAAAAAAATTAATGCTTTGGCTGTTCCTCTATTTCCGTTCTTCTGCGTGTCACAGCTAATACTCAAACCAGCTGTGGTATGCGTAGTTGTTGTTTAGGTGTTATTTACCGTGTATCATTTTGTAGTTTTTAGCATACCTCAGCTTAGTAATAGCAGAGAACTGCAACGCGCTTAAGAACTTAAGTAGTTTTTTAGGGTTTCACGTTACCAAAGCATTTCGTTTATTTTGTTCTTTTTTTTTTGGACGATCATGTACAAATTTGAGAACAAAATTCGTTAGTTTATATTTGGCGTATCTTTTTTTTGGGTTTTTTTTTGTTATAATGCTTTATAATTAATTAATATATATAATAGTATTTACCCATTATGGGCCAAGTTTTTTTTTAGTTAGTTCGTGATTAGTTGATGTTTCTTTATTTCGTTTAAATATCCAATTAGTAACATAATTTTTTTCGTAAATTTTCTCTGTTTTAATTAGATTATTTTTTTTTTTGTGTTTTAAGATTTTGGTGTATTTTTCATGTAAAATATATATATATTTTTTTTGTATTTTTTTTTGTGTTTTCTCTTTATAGCTTATTTCCAGGGTCCGTCCATTAATTCATTGCATCACCGTCTATGATAACATATGTTGTGTGCCTGGTGGCACTTTATAGCTGGGGTAATAGCAATTTATCGCATTTTTAGCGAAGAACTGAGTGTAATCCTGTAAATAATGATTGAAAATAAATTTTCAAACTAAAATATAATTAGATTGATAAAAAATGTCGAGGTACTCGTAGATATAGATTTTAAATGCTGAGCCGATCCGGACCGTTCATCGATATACTTCGGAATAATGATAGTCGAGGCGGTAACTAGGCCGACACAGACTTGGCTGATGTTCCGATAATACGAAGTTTTCTTCGCTAAGCCTAAATTTCAAATTCATCGGTTTAACTACAAGGATTTTTGGGGCTTCATTCTAAATTGCGAAAGAATATATACAAGAGAGAATCGTCTCTTGACGTCGTTTTGTCTAGAAATCATATTCTAATTGGAATTCTAACGGCGACAGAAGAAATACCCGGAAATTGCGATAAAATTCCGCGGACCACACGTAATCTGCTTTTGGATTGGTAGGTCCTCATGGTCGGGCTTCTACCGAGGGTAAGTGCTCGACTGAACTTCTAGGTTTTAATAAGACTTCAGCTCTTTGTTTGAAGGGTGAACACAGAAAAATATTCATGTCAAAATAATTTTTTTTAGGTTATAGTTTTTCAACACTATCGCTCATGTTATTTTAACATGAAGCTTATGCTGAATAACTTCACTTCGTGTTAAACTAACCTGACTTCCTTAACATGACTCCCTGTTAAATTCACTCTTGCCAACAAGTGTTCTTCGGACAAAGTAGGTAATTGGAGAGTAAAGTCCTCTCTCGACAAACAAAGATTCTGCTCTATAAGTCGCTCATCATACCAGTGCTAATGTACGGCTCGGAATCATGGACAGTGTCAAGAGAAGATGAGATGGCCCTTGAAGTATGTGAGAGAAAAGTTCTCCGGAAGAGTTATGTTCCTTACGGTGATGCCAACGGCAAGTATCGAAGGAAACTTAATAATGATTTGTACGAGATTTATGCAGACCTAACCATAGTGCAGCGAATTAATGCCCAATATTAGTAGGGTAATGATTTTATAATTCGAGGTGATCAATTTACTGAAATTAGGTGATGTTAGTTTAGGTGGCACCTGCCCGTCTCAGAGAAAAACTCACCAGCGACGTATACGGCCCGTTGTGATATCACATTTCAACTAAACACCTTGAATTGTCCAGCTTGAATTGCCCTAGTAGTTGAGATAATCGTCTGGCTTCGACAACTCCTTCTGGCCACCTCAACACCTAAGTATGAGTCCTTGACAGTGACTACGCGGCGGAAACCTCCGCCGGAAACCACCAGGTAGCACTACACTTGGAGAGAGTTCCAATCGTTTTCCAATCGGGAGATAGAACACCTCCTTGCGAGTGCCCCTTCTCACCCTTTTCTGAGACTTCCCCACTCCACCATGGCAATCCTGCCGCAAAGTAGTCTGTTGATACATTATCGACCCTCAAACCTCTTTCGATAACAGCTGGCAAGACATTATTAAGCGTATCTTTGTTGTCCAAAGAGATCACAAGCACGAATTCTTTGTACTCGAAGGACCCCTATATAAGTTTAAGAACCGAATAGGGATAGGTTTCAGTTGACCCGCCTTTGCTGCAAGCATATGGCGAACCCGAAAAACGCTTCCAAGGAGTCAAGCTGCGTATGTGCAGACCAATCAGACATTCGACGTTTTTAGAAGAAACGAGGAAAGACTGATTGGCCTGAAGGTCTTGGTAGAATAAATGTAACCTTGACCATGTTCCACAATAGATCGTACTAATGGTCGCGGTGTAATAAGGCCTTATAATAATAATATTCCAAGATATGGGAATATAGCCCAAGCTGAAGCAGTCGGGTTAGATAGGAGTTGCACTGACATTAATCTAACGAAAGTATCACAAAAATTCATAAAAATTATACTTACGCGTTTGACTAAACGAGGACGGCATACCGGTCCCAAAGCCAATTGGCGACGTTCTTCATTTTCCTTAGCCGCAGCTTCCTTATATTCTGGTGGTGGCCACTTGAGATCTCCACGTAAATGGCTGCCGCCTATTTTAGTAAATAAAGTTTAGAATTAGCAAAAGCAAAAAAAAGTATATAAAAATAACAAACTAACCTTGCAGACTAATAGCCGCTGGCTGCGCATTATAAACGGGTGATGGCTTTTGAGTCATTGGGGCTTCCTTACGCAATGTTATAATACCTGGACTACCGCCTCGATAATCTTGTGGCAATGATTGTGCGGGATATGGTTGCACTGCCGCAGCACGCTGGTCGGGTTGATCCTGTCCGACGTGTTGTTGTTGTTGTTGTTGAGGCTGTGAATAAGAATTATATTGATTGGATAATGGCACACTCGAATATTGTGTTTGAGGTTGTGATTGATATGGGGGTTGCGCTTGATAATTAGATGAGACAGGCGTTTGATATTGTTGTTGTTGTGGCGGAGGTGCCTGTTGATAAGGCGCCTGCGCTGGTTGATTTTGCAGCGCCTGTTGATTATGAGCCCAAGACGGCTGTTGTGGCTGGTGCTGTTGCTGTTGCTGCGGCTGTTGGTAGGGTGGTTGCTGATATGACTGTGTACTATATACAGGTTGCGAACCCTGGTGTGGGGGATATTGGTTTTGCTGTTGATATTGATCGTATGATGTTGCGCGATACTATTTTGTTTGATGATGTGATCATCATCACGCGATAATTTTTGAGCGATATTTTTAAATTATGCAAGCCGCCATATAATTTTTGTAGTTTGTGGAAAATAAATAGTTGGTTTTTGGATTTGATTGTTTCGTTGCATGTTTTTTTTTCGTTTATGTATTTAGGTAGCGGGATGGTTTTATTGGTGCATGCGATTGATGGATTGTATTGTGTTTGATTTTTACGGAACATACATATATACGATGTTCAGGATCAGTTGGAGATAGAAAGAGATAACAAGAGACACGGTGCGTTTCCAAAAATGTGAGCGGGAGAAAGAGAAAAGACAAAACCAACAATTAGTAAACGAAACACATGACAGAGGATTACAAACTTGTTTGTATGGATTAGAACAGAATAGTTAGTAAGAAGCGTGCTTGGTGGGGTGTGCGATATGCGAGAGAAATAGACGGTAAGAGGGCTTTAAGTATATTATAAATGTACATATGTATTTGTAGGTAGTATTTGAATCAAATAGCGCGAGCTTTTATGTGCCTTTTTGAAGCTGAAATTGATGAGAGATAAAAAGAAAAGATTTGTTAGTTGAATGAAATTGCTCTAAAAGTAAATGCTGAGTGAAATTAAATGTTTAAGGTATGTAGTGCAAACGAAAGTTTTTTTTTTATCAGCAGGGCTTCATTTGTTAGATAAATGTGCCCAAGTATACTTGAAATATTTTAATTTATGTATTTCCGTGAATATGTGCATTTTTAAGTTTTTAGCAGCTAGATGTAGTGATGTGCGTATTTATAATTCTTTAATATGTATGTGTTGGGGTGGTGTAAACTAAATAAGTACTTGTTTAAGTGAAAATAGTTAAAGTTTATTTTACAAAATATTGTGTAGGATTAAGGCTCATATTAAAAATTTGCTAAACAAAATTTGTTCGAAGCACACAAAGAACATTTAAAACTAAAATAAGCCTTGAGTAATGAATTGCAACATACACACTAGCTGAGCTTTCGGCAAAAGCTTACTTCTAAATACAAAAAAATACGTTCGACCCAACAAGTAGAGGCAACCTTTTATTTTTGACAGACTGTGATTCCGTACATACATATACCTAACTAGAATTTGGACACATAAGTTTAAAAAATATATTTTCGATAGCCCTTCGTAACCATTGAGCTTTAAAAGTTCAGCAATTGACGAATGAACTTTTCACAAAGAAATTTTTGAGAAACAAATTTAATTTTGATGAATTTTGATACTTAGAGAAAATTGACAAAGATTTACACAGCGATGGATACCATGACGCATTTCGGACTTTCCAGGGTCCACATCAGATGGCTTTTCGGACACAGAAGTACTGTGTTTGCACCGAAGCGGTTAAAGCAATTGCTTATAACAAATCAGCTACGATGCGCTGTAGTATTTCTAAGTCAACTTTCTTATAAGCGTGCCAATTTCATACCTTTAGACATAAGGCCGCGACATATTTTCCATATGATACACGGAATATGAGTATATTATTAGGCGTGCATATTTATGCAGAAGCACACTGACGTTTTTAATTTGCATTCCTTCATACCACTTTTTTGTGTATTATTGGTTTGCTCTACCTATGGTGTGTACTTATGTATCAATTATGAATGTTTCTTATTGGAGCTTAGCTCCACCTTGTCTAGAACTCCAAAAAAATGTTAAGAAAATTCTGCAGCAATCTTTCACCTCACCATAATTTTTTATTTCATTAAAAGCTCAAAATGTGTTATGTATTGAAAGATTTTCAAAAGCCATAGGTTCAATGTTGTATTTATATTAATCTTCAAGTAAAATATATTTTCGAAAACCCCTCAAATAAATTTTCGATAAACCCAATTTTTTTTTTTTATCTAAAGCTGACGTAGATACCAGTCTATCTAGAACTTTAAAAAGTTTTGTGAAGCTTCAAAACGCTTCTTCATATAAAGTTTAAAAAGCTCATTAAGGGCAGATCGCAAGCCAGGAAAGTACCAGATTCCTCGATTATATTTAATACACTTTTCGCCAGCTCGACCTGAAAATTTTACTTTTTAACTAACGACAGCTTTTTTATATATTCCACCTCAGTGGGTCGAGCTTTCTAGTGTTAAAAGCTTTTCTGAGCTTTAAGATAGTCTTGATCGAATTTCCTGCGACTTTAATTGGCCTTTAGAAATAACCATGCAGATAACTATTGCGCCTGACAAAACTTAAAAAAAATGTTCTATTTCAACGATATCCATAGCTGTATTTTCTTTTTAAAAGCCAGTAATACTTAATTATGAAATTCAGCTTTAGAAGCTGACACTATATTTCTTCTCAGTTATTTCATTAAAGCTTTCGTAAAGTTGTTTAAAAATCAAACACTATTAGCTCTAAAAAGCTTTCAAATTAGTTTTACTTTAAATCTTATCTAAGCCAAGTTGATATCACCATAAAATACACAAAAGTAGATTTGGTATTCCTGCTGTACATCATCCGATACAATTGTCTAAGATTTTAATACTAATTGAGACAAAAGCTTTTCGAAAGCTCTAAAGCCTTAGCACATTTAGCCAGACGCAAATTAAAAAAAAGCTGATGCCTTACACTTATGCGCGCACTACTTCTAACGAAAAGGACACATAATTTTAGGCGCACACGCGGGGCAGTACCTGTTGTTGAGCTGGTTGTGGTTGTTGTTGTTGTTGTTGACCATAACTAGGATAACTGCCACCTACAGGACCTACTTGATATTCGTTATGAGCTGTGGGCACGTGTGCCTGAATTGATTTCCAACCAGATGGGCCATTAGAATCATATTGTTTTTGTTCTTGTTCATGTTCATAAGGGTAATTTTGCGGTTGGTATTGTTGTTGATGTTTTTGTTGCTGCTGCTGATGTTGCTGTTGCGGTTGCTCATAATGTCCATTTACGTGCTGTCCATGTGCGGTACCAGCTGAGTCATGCGAGCGCTGGCGATTAAATTGAGCTTGGCTATATTGTAAGGGTTGTTGAGGTTGTTGGAATCTTTCGGATTGGGGTTGGGGTGGTGTATACCATTTTTCAACTTGTTGCAGATATTGATTGGCACGACGACTTACGTCATTGTGAATGGTACCAGCGGTACCGGCTGAGTCATGTGGGTGCTGTTGTTGGAATCTTTCGGATTGGGGTTGGGGTGGTTCATACCATTTATCAACTTGTTGCAGATATTGATTGGCGCGATGACTGACGTCATTGTGAATGGTTCCAGCGATACCAGCTGACTCAAGCGTGTGCTGTTGTTGAGGTTGTTGGAATCTTTCGGATTGGGGTTGGGGTGGTTCGTACCATTTATCAACTTGTTGCAGATATTGATTGGCACGACGACTGACGTCATTGGTAATGGGGCCCTAAAATATATATGTTTATGCAATTAAAATGCGATAGCGATTTTGGTCTATCAAATATTTAAAACAAAATATTTTTTCCAACTTTTAAGTGAGTGCCTTTTTAAAATATTTTTTTTTTTTTTGGGAGGTTTTACACAATTTTTCATTAAAAAAGAGTCAACAGTTTTTTTCCATTCTTAGCCTAAATTACAAACACACACATGTAAGCATTTCGCCACTCTCTCGTGCCATTTCCATCAAAGTTGCTGACAACTTAACACACTTTACGTTGTATAAAACCAACAATTAGCTCTGAAAAAAATTATACCTTTAACATGCAATAATTGTGGTAATTGCATTAAATTGCATATAAAATAAAATAAAAATATAAGTGACTTTCACCAGCTATCAACACATCCATTTGAGCATAACCATGTGTGCGTCTCTACCCTGCAGTGAAACACCCAGCTAACTCGTCCAAAAAATACTAGTTATAACGAAAACTAGTTCAAAATAATTGTGGGGATATGCTAAAGCCAAGAACAAGACTTATAAAAAACTTTTATGTATAGTAGTAAACGTGACAGAAGTTAACTTCTTACCTTAAGAATAATTATAACGAAAAATTATGAATGTACAAGTACTAAGAAGAGTTCCCGATAATTCTCATTTTTTTATTATTATTACTTGTTAGGTTTTAAATTTATGTAGATTATGCTATCAATTTTAATTATTCAAAAACAATTTAGGTAGGTGGCAACAATGAAAACTGCCCTTTAGGTCAAAAGGTTCCCGAGGTATTGGTCGACATATATCTTGCTCAATATTATAAAAAAGTTAGATGGGTACCCAAGAATGAAGCATACTATATATACATTAGACTGGGCCAAAAAAATTCGTTTATATTGAGTTTCTTTTTAAGAAAGGTAAAAAAAATTATTGTAATTTTTTCAGATTTTTAAACTAAACGATGATAGACCTCGCTAGTTTAGATTTTACAGACTTTACCTCATATTTGGTTTAAAAACGAATTCTCTACAAAAGTTGCATTGACCAAAATTTTCTCAGACTAGCCGTTTTCTAGTATTCTAGCCTCCTGATTATCCTGCCTGGAAAATATCTTTCGTATACTATGATACCCATATTTGCATATTTTGCTCAATATTAAAGAAAGTCTTAGAATGAAGCATGCAATCTATATATCATATTGGTTCAAATCTCTTCAGCATTTCCCGAGATATTTGTCGAAATATGATAAAGTGTAAAGTGGCAAACCTAGATGAAAACCCTTCCTAAAAATATATTCGCTATACGAGCGAAAAAACCTTTCATTTGATACCCATATTGGCATAAAATGCTCAATATTCCAAAATTATTGAGTTAGGTGGCAACCCTGTAAACCGCCCTTAACTTAACAAATTGACAGATCTAGCTGTACTCAACTGCTGAACTATTTCAAACGTTTCATGCGAGATTTTCCTGCTTCAATTAAATTGTATGAAAAAGACGACAGTTTACAACCACTTGGCTCAACTGCTGGGCATTTACACATTTCTAGAATTACACTTCCGCTCACATTAAATAATTCCCTTGGGTGTGTTCGCTAACCAATGAAACGCTTTGAAGCTTCACACAATTAAATTAAAATTAACAATAGTTTATGATTTTAATAGTCTGCACAATTGTGTTACAAACCAGAAAGAATGAAAAAAAAAAAATAAATTTATAATTAGCTCTGTAGCATTATAGTGGTTATGTGTGGATTATGTGAACTTTAATGCACTTTTAGTCGCCTACCAAAGTGCATAATTAAATTATTAAACAAGTGCATGGGATAATGATCTCACTTTGGAATATAAATTAACACATATAACTACATACAAACAAACTTTTTAGATTGACCAATCAAGTGTGAATGATGCAATTCTTTTGTGAAATTGTTACAAGGGCCATTGACATGATTTCATCACATTTTAAATTTGAATTAACCTTACTTTTTGTAGACTGCTTACAACTAACTTCTGACATTGAGTTTTCAAGTTGTTGAATGAGGCCAACAACTGGATGCGAACCACCTATTAAACTGGGTTATGAGCATAATCAAACTTATTTAAAACCTCAAATTTACCTTGGAAAGCCTCATTTCAGAATTTGGTTAATTTTCAGTTGATGTTAGGCGTTATTTTGAACGAATTTCGAGGTGACGTGACTTTCCATTCAGCTGTCGACACAGTAATATGATTGTTAAACAAATTTTGAGATAGTCAATTGTACTTTAGAAGCTGTACTTCAGAATAATCAATTGTACTTCAGAAACGATAAGTTATACTTCAGAAATCGTAATTTGTATTTATTTCATTTATTTAAATTTCTTTTATTTAATACGACCAAATGGCCGCGACTTCATCTGCGTAACCTTAAAACGGACCAAAAATTTGTTTTTAATTTTATTTTTGCGACCATCTAGCAGCCAGAACTCCATCATAGATACGGATTTTATAATATAACGACCCCAGTGCCATCTAGCGAGGAAAATATTACCTATATGGAGCAGAATAAACTGTAAAAGTTTGTCGAAAATTCGTACAGTAGATTTTCAGCCAATTCGTCGCACAATACCATCTACAAATTTTTAATTTATAAATAACTTGTTTTATTATATTTAAATAATTTTATTTTATTTAATGTTATTACATTTTTTTATGGTTTTGTATTTTTTTATTTTAGTTTTTTTTTTACTTTTTTTAATTTTATTTTATTTTATTTGATTTTTTTACTTTTTTTTAATTTGTTTGATTTTTTTAAATTTATTTTCTTTTATTTGATTTTGTTTTATTCTATTTGATTATATTTAATTCAATATATTATGTTTTATTTTATTTTCATTCTATTTTTTTTTCATTTTATTTTGTTTCATTTAATTTAATTTAATTTAATTTAATTCTATTCTATTTTATTTTATTTATTTTTTATTTTATTCTATTTTATTTTATTTTATCCTCATTTCTTTATTTTTATTTTGTGTTATTTTTATACCTTTCATGATGATGAATACCATTATAACTTTGGTCCGATGTTTGTAAGTATGAGATGAAGAAGAGATGGACCCAATAATAAGTATACCGAAATGATCAGGATGACGAGATGAGTTGATTTAGCCATGTCCGTCTGTCTCTATGTTTGAACGCAAACTAGTCCCTCAGTTTTTGACATATTTGTATGTGAACGCCATTTCCTAATATAGGAATCATTTGTCGGAACCAACAAGATCGGAGCGATATTACATACAGCTCCCATATGAAAATCTATGAGATTGGACGAATATAACACATCGCCCCCATATAATCGATAGTTCCTATCATTTCGGTATGAGCTAAAGTTAAATTCACACAGGCTGTACTGGGGATGGAACAGTGAAAATCGTGACGCTTATTCATGAAAGGTATATAGCCTTCGGCACAGCCGAAGACAGCTTTCCTTACTTGTTTTATTTTAATTTCTTGTGTTTTCTTTCGTTTTATTTTCTTTTATTTATTTTTTAATTTTTTGATATTTCATTTTCCTTTTATTTTTTATTTTTCATTTGTTGTTATTACCTTTTATTGTTTAATTTAACTGTTAAACCGCTCACTTTAACAGAAGCATTTTTGAAAATTCGACTGGTCAAAACTTTTAAACTGATTACGGTAGAATCATGAAATTTGACACAAGTTATACTAGCATTATAGGGAGTATACCTTTCCGACCTACTTCCGGTATTGACATAATTCCGTAAGGTAAATAGCAAAAATTGGTCATAATTTTGTGATTTTCCGTTTTTGAAAATTCGACTGGTCATAACTTTAAAACTGGCTATGGTATGATGGAATGATGAAACTTGGCTTGCTTTATGGTATAGGAAATATTCCTAATGAAACCGGAGAAATCGCTGGGTATTTAATGTTTGGTTTACCCGAACTTAGACTTCCTTATTTGCTTTATCGGTAAACATTTACACTCAATTCCGTTTGTTTAATTAAAAAACGCCCATTATCCAAATATTTTATCAGTACCTACAAACATACATACACTCATACCAATCTACATATATACATACATATTCAAAGTATTATGACCCCTATATAATATTCTAAGAAACTAAAAGAAATAAAATAGAAAGGAAATTGATTGGCATAATTTTCGTTGTTCTTTGTTATTGTTGTGGTTGTTAAGTTTAACTCAATTTATGTTCGCGTGCAGCATGAAACTTTATTTTAATAATAATAAAAAACGAATAAAAGAAAAAGCACAGCGAAATTACATTTGAAAAAATTATGTGAAAACATGAGCAATCATTTACTTGTACTTATTTTCATATTCAAATACTTGCAAGTAAATGCAAAAGTCTAAGTCCTTAGACGGTATATTAGATTGTCTCAGAAAAAAGTAATTTTGCTTCACTTTTACGAGTTACGATTCTTCCGCTTCAGTCATTTTCGACCAGAGAAGCTCGATTCCACTGAACATTTCCCATGTAAAATATATGGGCCATTCCATGCCAAATCGACCAATTTTTTACCTGACCCCCTTCGATAAAAATTTCCTATCTTTTTCTACCCCCCGAAAAACATTTTTCATACTTTTTTCAAATTTTTTTCCCCAAATCAAAAAAAAGTTATGAACTTTTCAAAAAAACCTGTTTTTTTAAATGCTGTAACCTTTTTCCAAAACCGATCGTTAAGGATCAATTTTTTATTAAATTTTGGTTTTTAAATTTAGTTATCGGAAAAAAATTAAAAAATTTTAAAAGCCTGTTTCATTTAATTTTTAATTTTTATTTCTTTTAAAAACTCCAACTAATTCTGCAAAAAACCCCGCTTATAACAAGATCTGCTGACAATCGCTTCTATTCTTTTTTTTTTTTTTTTGATTGAAACAAATTTTTTTTTAAACTTGGCTCATTTATATCACAACATGTGCCGACAATCTCTTCTATTTTTTTGATTGAAAAAAAAAAGAAAATGTTTCAAATTGGCTCATATTATATAACTTCTTAATGACATTGAAAAAAATCAATCAAAAAAAAAAAAAAAAATAGAAGCGATTGTCGGCACATGTTGCTATTAGCTGGGCTTATGCAGAATTAGGTGTGGAGTTTAAAAAAAAAGAAAAATAAAAAAAGGGAAGAACTTTTTTTCGAAAAAAAAATTTATATATCTGGGCTTTTAAAATTATTTTTATTTTTTTCCGAAAACTACATTTACAAACAAAAATGAAAAAAAAAATGATCCCAAACGGTCGATTTTTGAAAAAGTTCCAGCATTTAAAAAAACGCTTTTTAAAAGTTCAAAACTTTTTTTGAATTGGGGAAAAAACTTGAAAAAATTGTGATAAATGTCAAATAAAATTTTTTGGGAAATCTAAGGGGTCAGGTAAAAGATTCGATTCGCAAAAAATGTATCGATTCGGCATGGAATGACCCATATGCTTTCTTCTAGAAAACATTCTATAATTTTCGGAATCATAACACTGTACAGCAGTCGGCTGGGTATGGGATCCAGCCAACTTTATGAAGGGATTGAGACATACATAAAAAAACTACGTACCCTCTTTTTCGAAGTTAGCCTCCAAAATTTAGTTATGGACTTTCGAAGTTCGAAATTAGGCCCCTTTAATTTTACTTTACAATTGTTGTATTTAAAAAATTAAAAACGAAAAAAATGTGGACGTGGTCTGCCCGACTACCTTGTTCGATTGGTATACTTTTTGTTTTTTTTTTGACATCGGCATGAAGTTTTCGAAATCACTTGAAAAAAATTTTAAATATACGGCTTTTAATTTTTTCGAAGATCTTAGCTTTGACCACTTTGAAAATTTTAGCAATCCAACAAGAAAGTCAAGCAGACCGCGCCCACATTTTTCCTTTTTTACTTTTTTATATACAGCCATTGGAAAACCAAATTGAAAGGGTTTAATTTCGAACTTCGAAAGCAGACAACTGATTTTTTGGGGCTAACTTCGAAAAACGGGGTACGTAGTTTTTTTATGTATGTATGTCTCAATTTCTTCAAAAAAGCGAATTAGATCCCGTACCCAGAAAAAAAGTTGATTGTTGCTATATAGTGCATATTATAATATGACTCTCGTGAAAGTATTTGAAAATCAATTTTAGAAACCCATTGTACTACCCAAGATGGGTATAGCAAAATGCCTCATCTAAATCCGTGTAACTCTTTCAACTTTACAACTTTCTAGCCATCTTTTGTCCCAGGACAAAATGAAACTCCTTTTTGTAGTAAATCCTAATTCCATTTCTGATCTACACATGCCCATACCAAAGTGAGACAAAAATTGTTGGCTACCAAGCAAAAAATAAATTTGTGCGCCAAAAATTCAAAAGAAAACGTTTTTGAAATAGGTGGCGCTCAAACATAAAAAAAGTAAATGATGTAAAATAGTGCGCTTATTTGAGAGGCGTTTAAAGGTGGATCAAAGAAATTCAAAAGTCAAATGCCAAAAGTATAACAAGAAATATAACAAAAAAGGACGTCGAAAAAAAAAATTTAATTCCAGCGAAATCCACGCTAATAATAATGCCAATATCTCGAGCCGTGTTGACTGTTTTGCTAGACTACAATAACAATGCGCCATGTCTTCGACTGCCAAAACTTCAAGGTTTCTCATAGTGTTGGCAGAAAATACCAATAAGTACATATTGTGCCTTAGACTCGAATCTCTTTTTGTCGTTTTTTTTCTTATTCGTTTAACTTGTTATTTGTTTGAATATTATGGTATTACTCTTACTTTTTTCTGCATTCAACTTTGCCATACGTGCGCATCGTCAGTGCCGCACAGTGGTGACTTTCGAATGCCATAACATAAATTTATTTAAAATTTTATTTCATGTCGTTTTATTTTTTTTTATATTAACAGATGCCCTGACTTTGTCTGGGAAACTTGCAAAAACGAACCATAAACAAGCTTTTTCTCAATTTTCATTATATATTGACCCCAGCGCCATCTAGCGCGAAAATATATATCCTATGTTGAGAAGTCGTATCCAAGGAATAAATTGGTAAAATTTTGCCAAAATTCGTCAAGTAGTTTTTGAGCCAATTTGATACAAAAACCCCCACAATTTTATATATGTATCGTTACCTTAATTCACAAAGGCAAACATTTTTCGAAAATGAGGTTTTCACATATTTAAGTATGATATATTAAAATACACACTCACTGCAAATTTTAAGGAGTTGATATCAGTAATAACGGAGATATTCAAAATTTACAAAGCTATATTTGCATGCGTTCAATGTCAAACATTTTTCGTTTTTTGCTTCTCTTGTACATTTTTTTTAAGTCAGTTAGGACCTTTGTGAATTAGTAACTAGATAATTTGATCTTTTTTTTACTTTTTTTAATTTAACTTTACATCATTTAATTTTTTGTATTTTATTTTATATATTTTCATATTATATTATTTTTGATTTTGTGTTATTTTTGTTTATTTATTTATTTTATTT